>CM034389.1:16024434-16474434 GCA_019925095.2 Dendrolimus kikuchii
GTAGCGATGTCCACAGTTCACAGCCTCAGTATTTTTGCAGAGCGGCGAGTACGAATATGTGATCGCCTTTTGTGTGGCACCGCAGCCCACACCCTTTCTTCCGATGTCCAGATTGGCACTTCGGCAGGAAATCGATGACGTGTGTCGAAAACTACCAAACTTTCCTATACAACTAAAAATGCTTACGATAGTTCCTCAACGCTTCGTACACTACGAAACATCAAGAGAACCTTTACGAATACAAATAAGAAGATGTAATCTCAGTTTTCTTAAGCAATTAATATTAAAACACTAATAAAAATAATCTTGATTTAAAAGCTTTAAGATTACACAATTTACATAGAAATGAGAGAGTATCAAAGAAATAACGATTCCGTTTCAAATTATGCTAATGATAATAGAAATGGGAGTCCCTTCTGAAAACATCTGACTGCTATAGAAAATATGCTGACGAAATCTTGAATAGACATTGAACGATTTTGATTTTACCCTTTTGTGTATAAAATAAAAATAAAAGCAGGTAGACTGAGGTAAAAGCTAATTATGCAGTCGAAGACTTTTCTCGTTCGAGTGTTCCGCCATCAAATCGCATGAATCGTTCGCTTGTATTTATGGGGAGGTAGAGGAAGGGAAAACGACGTGCTGAATTAAGCCAACATTTTTTTCTAAGTGGGCAGTAAACGGGCTTTTACCCATATATATTGAAGTGTCGTATATTTTACGATCCATACCGCTCGAGAGCGCTTCCATGGAGCCAATGCGAGTTTCCGAATATTGAGTGGACAGAATTACCTTGATCTTGTTTTACATATTTATTATATCGTTTTTCTGTCTATTTAATTATTAATGAAGCACTCGAAGCTTGTAAATATCGTAACGGAATACACGAATTTGAAACGAAAGCCGTAATGACTAATTACCTGTGTTCTATTATACAGCTTACTAGACCACGTGTTGACAGAGCAGGAATGTTTGAAATCTGTATAATTGTAACAAATAAAACAAGCGTAGCAGGAATATTGTTTATTTTGCTTTTGAGACGTTGATTGGTTGATATTGTATTTTAAAAGGCAATTTATTAAAAGTGATTGTAATATTTTTTAACGGACTTTGCTTTAATATGAATAGAACTTTATTTATTATCACGGTTTAAAATTTTACGTTTTTTAGTATTGTCCCTGCCCCATTTGGTATAAAGTTAGTGTTACTGACCCTTTCACGAAGATGTAACCAAGGGTAGATGTGTTATTTGCGATGCGACATTGTTATTAATTGTTAATTACTTTAAACATTCAAAGAATTCAGATAACGTATGTACATATATACACTAATATAGCTTATGATTAATGACGTTATTTTTAAAGCTATAAACAAGACGCATTTGGCCAGAGTCATTAACATAATCCCAGATAGAGCAGGGACATAGGGACCAGGTATCTTTATAATTAAATTAGTAACAAAAGAACACAGTCTCCTGTGAAGCAGTTGTTTTGTTTCGTGTCAAACGTGTGAAGAGTTGGCCCTGTTCGTTAATTTTAATTATACAGGGGTATTCACGGGATGGGACCTTTCTTTGGCGGACATGCAAACAATTAATTACGAGGGTTATTAATGCGGGGCATTAGTCAGGAGCGGGCCGTGTCAGCGGTCGCTCGGACTCAGCGCGTATCCGCACACCGCACGAACCCGAAACCATATTCAAATTATCTTTAAACACATGCTACTTAAGCTTTCTGTATTGATTTAGTTTTATAGTTGCTATATATTCAGTTTTGCTTATAGTTAATGGTCAAAGTTTTGTTACACTTTGTTTTAATACTTTAAGATTACAAACCCCATAAAGGTTGCGAATACGATTGTTAATTACAATATTATTTCAGGACGTAGTTATCAGAACAGGAACTAACCCACAAGAAGACTTGTGATATCTAATTAAGATCTTTCAATGGAGCTGTTTAGCAAAGACTAGGAAAAACATTTTTCTAAAAGTATTTTTATGTTCATACCCTGCTTAGAATAAAATAGGTAACACATCGCTCTAATATTTTTGTTATCCACCCTCATTTCTGCAGCAGGCAGCTATTTTGAAAGAGCAACTACTCAATGTTTGACCACATATATATCATGCCGTGTGCTCATCTTTTCTTTATATTTTTACAACTAACTCTCATTGTTAGCTGTGCTAAGAACTTTACCAAATAATTGTAAGAAAGTGTTAACTTCATCCTGGAACCAACGCCGTGCATTTTTTCTCTGTGTGCTGTAGCCTGAACTGCTCCACGGGGACGAGTTCTTGAGTTTTGTGGAGGTTCTGCTTTTTTAATGCCGGGATGAGATTCAAAAATCTCTACCAATACAGTCCACTATAATATAACCAGAGGAAGTGTTCGAAGGAAACTTTTTTGGACTGCTAGAGTAGGCTAATTTTTGAATTTTGAATTTTAGCATTCTAAACATGTCGTGTCTGTACATTGAAGTTATCAAAAAAACAACTGAAATAGACTATGTAAACAATGGAGAACACGATGTAACTTTTTGTAGAATTCTTGTCTATTTGTTCGGGATTCACGTAAAAACTACTGGACTGATTTCGATGCCGTATTCGATGACCGACACCAAATTCCTAGAATTTGCTGTCAATCATCGAATACTGTGCTATTTTTTATCCTGAGAGTCCCGCGGGAATTTTTCTGAGAATGATTTAAAATGGCCAGATTGAAAAAAAATTGAATTCCAATCTGATTTTTTCACTGATCGATAGCAAATTTAATGTAATAAAATGTCTGATATTTTTTATTACGGGGATCTCACAGGTATTTTCCCGGGAGCGGTTCTTAGTTTTTCGTGTGCATAAAAATTAACTTATTCCGACACCGTTTTTACTAAAATGATAGCTTACATTCTTTTCAAAATGGTGCGGTACTTTGTGTCCTGGAAACCCCGTGGGAATTTAAATTCAAGCGCGGACGAAATCGCGGGCATATCCTAGTAGCATATACAAAACAGGCATATTGAGAAATAGTTAATATCGTTATCCTGAACAATTTTCGAATTATTGTGTGTCAATCAACGGTCGAAGAACAAAGCCATACCCAAAGGGCTCACAATTAGTTAGGTTGTCACATCAAAGTAAATTAATGCAAATTAATACGCTACGAGTATGAGAGTATATGGAACACCATTCATAACAATAAATAACTATGAATGACTTTCAACTTTACTGGTGTTATTTTGAGTTCCGTAATCCGTTCCAATATAAATAAAATAGCTAGATAACCTATTGTTCATTTCATTTCATGCATGTTGTTTTTAGGAATTATACATAATTTAAACTTTACGTTTTCTCAATAAACAAATTTATTGTTCATGAATATTAACAATTAAAATGTATATAATAGAATTATTACGATGACTTTGTAAACTAATACAATAAAAGAAAATTTAACTTAGTTATATTGTAGTCCCTCAAGACTATAAGTAGAATACAGAATCTAGGTCACCATCTTCTTTAATAAACAATTACAAAACTGCTTAATTACAATACTTTCTTGTCAAAAATATTAGGCGGCCTCATTGCTAAAAGCGTACACCGACATTTGTGCTTTCCGATTAAAATTTTATGAAATTCAAAACCGATTCGCACATGGCTAATTATTCACTAATCGCGTCTACGTCATTGTATTTACAAGAAAAAAAACAATGCTTCTGTTTATTGTCTGAATATTTGTATGACTGTATTTTGTATGTCATTTTTATTTTTGCGACATCCCCGAAACATTGGGTTATTCCTAACAGGCATCGCCTTTTGGACATTCTTCCTCCAGCAGGAGTTGCATGGGCACGTGCGCCCGGAGCCCCGATCGACCACAGTCACACTCCTTTGTTCTATCACAGTGGTGTCCCACTCTCCCCTTCTCAATATTCCGTCTTTTATTCCTTCCTAAACACCCAACCTTTCTCGTTTCAACGTCTGCCGGAACCGTTTGTTTTATTAAAATTTTGTGTTGTTATCATTTTAAATACAGTAGGAATACGGGCGAAGCCACGGGCGGGTCGTAGTTGCTCTTATGAGGGTGTTAATTAACCATCGACAAGCCCAAAGGCCTTGAACGGCGTGCGCCCGGCGCAACGTTGATAACGTACATGTAATCCTATAAAATATACTCATTGCTTGCCCCATCGCTCGTTATTTTGTTACATACTATGCGTGAACATTTTTGTGATAAAATATTTTTTTTTGCTATACAAAAATATAACCAATAAAAATATTTGACAGTCCAATCAACTGAGACGCTTTTTATCATCGCACACAACGTCATAGTCTCCTTGATTTTATATGAAAATAATGGCTTATGACGTCATAATTTTAACGAATTAAATAACTAATGATTATTGTTAGAATTATTTATAACTATATAATGTACTATTGAAGATAAGATGAAAACAAGATACTTTGACATCTGATCACTTATAAGTATGAATACTCTTTTAGAACATGTTTTTGTTGCAAAGTTTCAATAAAACAAGCTTGCACAAAGAAATAACTTATTTTAATTAAATAGAATATTATTACAATACTTTAGAGCACTTTTCAATGAGACGTCTCAGAGAGGGCGGTGTTGCCAACGCTTGAGCGACATAAAAATTACAATTCGCACAACAACTTAAAAGGCAATTTGAACATTTCAACAGTTTTATAATATGTGTCAAATACCCATTTGTTTTCTACGCACTGTTGCTTTGATAAAATCTGCGCAGGATTGCTTTATAGCTGGCTTAAAAAAAATCGTCTTATTTTCTATTGTAAAATGGAAAACATCAACCCTAAATTCTATCAGGAAGACGAGAAATGTTAAACATAAGGGCACAAATAAAATAAGATCTATTACCATAAGAATTTGTGTGAATGAATTTCAACAATTAATAATATGAAAACACACCATACAACAAATGCATTGAAAATAATTAATCCTACTACAATTATAAAAAATATAAACATAATAAAAAGAAATCTTAAAATCACTCTATCTTTTTACTATCTGGGCCCAAGTATGTATGAAAGCGTACCCATCTCCTTTGCATAATATATTGCATAGGAATATCTTGATGTCTGCTTGAGGTTTACGAGCCAAAATGTTACCAAAATGAATGAATGAATACTTGGGTTAAAGTTGGAATTATAAACGAAGCCGCAGGAAATGATTAGTGACATATCTATATAGCTATGTTGGTAGATACAATATTTTAAGGTGATTTTTAAGTATTCACAAGCTTTTGCCCGCCACTTTGCTCGCGTTAATGTTGTCCCACGGGATCTGTATATTCCGCGTCCAATTATAAGCCTCGTCGAAAGGCTCTTGTGCGACGCCGCGTCCGATTATAAGCCTCGTCGAAAGGCTCTTGTGCGACGACCGCGTAACGTTCTGACGGACAGAGTCGACGTTATTACGAAACGGCTGGCCCGGATCAGTCCGTCCACGGTTAGAACAGTAGGCTGGCAGGCACCGACAGACAGACACAGACGGCGGCGTCTCAGACGCCGCCAATCAAGATCTCTCCACGTCCCCGCGAGGGACGCTAGGAGACATAGCTCACCCCACAGGACAGACTAGGCGTGTTGCTGGGAAGTTTCTTTCGCCGTTTCTCTTCTCCCAGCCATAACACGTTGCGAAACGGCAGTAAGATAGCGTAGGCCACCGCAAACCACCGATCCCGGCCCGCCGTGATCCTTCCCTTCGGGCTTTATATTACCCGTCGCCCGTTCTCAATTAGTATTTTGTGTCGCCCTATGGTGGGCATCATTAAATTCATTCCCCATTCATGGCAACAGTCCAGCCGAGGTAAAACTCCTTAGGGAGCTCCCTCGAGCAAGTTGCCCCCCCGGCACTCGCCCCAAAGACCCCGGTAAAGTTGTAAGGTCTTCGGACCAACAACATAAAGTCAAGTCCAATAAAAAAAAAAGGGATCTGTATATTTTTCTAGGATAAAAAGTAGCCTGTTTACTACTCCAGATTATAATCTACCTGTGTCAAATTTCATCCGAATCCATTTAGTCGTTCTGACGTGATTGAGTAACAAACATCCATATACATACACGTAAGAACGTAATCATGTATATACTTATGTGTTTATTTGTATAAATAGTATAGTTATACATTTTGTAATAAAATGTAAGTAATTGTACAATAATTATGTATACAACCATCGCCACTCCTTAACAGCAATATTCTTGCCACGGGTTGTCTGGAAAAGATCGCTTTTTAGCGGCAAGACCGCCCTTTGTACACAATTAGAATAATACTAGTTCGTAAGTTTTCTGCAATGATGTACAATAAAGTGTTAGCTTATATTCGAATGTATACATATTGGAAAAAATTATAAACTTTCCTATTTATAATACCAGCTTCTCCCCGCGGCTTCGCTCGCGTTAATGTTGTCCCACACGATCTGTCGATTTTTCTGAGATAAAAAGTAGCCTATGTGATATTCCAGACTATAATCTATCTCTGTGCCAAATTTTATTTAGACCCGTTTAGCCGTTCTGGCGTAATTGAGTAACAAACATCCATCCAAACTTGCATTTGTTATATTAGTGTAGATTTTGACGGTGTGCTAAACTTCCTCTCTTTCCCTTAACATTTATCACATTCAGTAAACGACAACATATTTTTTATAAAACCAAATAGGCAAAAGAGGAATAACCAAAAGTACATGAATCTTCTTAAAGATCAACAGGATTTGATGAGTCGAGCCTACCAAAGCAAAATAATTCAAAAATCGCAATCTCTACTTGGTTAAGCAAAGTTAAAATTGGAAAACTGTCTTCATGATCCAAGAAATACCTTCGGGCGAACTTTAACTTTGAACCCTTTGAAAACTGAAAAGCTGATCTAAGCGATAGACGTTATTGGAGAGTGTTTATGTTTACCCTTATCAATATATCTTTACTAACTACCCACCCGGCGTACGACAGACTTATTCAATAAACTTCACGGGTTTGCTTCTAAACTTAGAACAACCAATTTATTATATTTATAAAGTAAACTATACCATTGTTGGCACCCTGTCAATATATTTAAGATATAAAAAAATCTTAATATTTTTTTGTTTTATACCCATACAATATTGATGATATGAAACATCTATATATATAAAAATCAATTGCTGTTCGTTAGTCTCGGTAAAACTTGAGAACAGCTGGACTGATTTGGCTAATTTTGGTTTTGAATTATTTGTGGAAGTCCAGGGAAGGTTTAAAAGATGAGTAAATATGAAAAAAAATGCTTGGAATATAGTGAAAGCAACAATTCCGCTTTCTCTTAGAAACTATTCCTACCTGTCAAACATTTGATGTTCGTCCCGTCGATTAGAAATCTATTAAATTTAAAAGTCGTTCAAAAATCAAATGAAATTTAAAAGTGAAGGCTTTTTTAATTTTTTTGGTTTTGAATGTCAAACGTTTGATGTTTGTCCTGTCGTTCAGATAACGACGTTTTTTATTTATTGATTCTGAGGCGGTACGAAGTTTGCCGGGTCAGCTAGTTTACTATATAAAAACAAATTAAAAAGTAGGCCAAAAACATTGTTTATTTTTAGTAACGATAAAGCAATTAAGACATGACTCATTTTAATTCTAAATCAATTTACATATAAAGGAGTAAGAGTTAAAATATCTCCTGTATATTACTCTTTATAGATTGTTATAAGCATATAATAAAACAACATATAGACAAACTGAACTATCACTTGTTATAATTAAGGCGTCATAATCATAACTCACAGCGTTCATACAACCTAGAAGGTCGTTAACATTTCGTCGGAAGAAAATGTTATTATTTGATTGCTAATAATCATATTATCACCAGCTTATGGGTACAAAAAGAAATGAGATTGTTTAATGTTTTTAATTAAATTATTGGATGCGAATCATTGCCACCAATAGTATAGTTTTCCGTATATATAATTAAAAACAATGCTTCAGTAACTTTGCAAAAACTTGATTCATGGTGGCTTGCTGTATTTTACCGATCGTTCATTTGCCTTATTATCGGTTAAAATTTGACATGCCTATATAACTAATATCAAAATTTAACCGATGGTAAGGTAAGTGAATGTATAGTAAGATATAGGAACCAGCCATATATATCATTAGTTTTTCTTTTACTGCACGCAACTTTTCTTTGAGTACTGGCCTGACGATTTTTGACGTCACATAATACTATTATCTCATAATAGATGGCGCTCGACATGTAGTAGATACATTATATTACGGAAAAAATGAAATAAGTCATTTTAACGCACGTCAGGCATAGAGCTAGATAATTAGAAAACAACGACTTTCCTGAGGGAAGACGCATTTTGTGAACTAAATTCTTATTTTTTTTGTTCTACCTTTCCCCTAAAGGACGGTTGTAGGAACATACTATTAAATTAAACTACTATTAACACCACTAGTCGCCAAACAAGTAGTATGTATACGACATTTATATTACTTACAATTAAAAGAATAAAACGCACAACTAAAATATCGATATGTGCAATTGTGGTAGTATAAAAAATAATCCTTCGCCTAATTATTAAATTAAAATACCATTACTTGATTGCATGACGTGTCATTGTCCATCCTTTTCATTCTTACACAATACCCATATTCGAGCCAAATATACCTCACTCACGAGTAAAAAGAAATCGACAGCAAAAAAGGAGGGAGTCCAACTGAACTCTGTGCGCAAGCTCATAACAAGTGAAATTAATATTTAAACTAAATAGTGTGGTGATGCGCAAATAACATCATACTCAATTATCAGACTTAATAATAGTGGCCGTAATATGTATAATATACCTACAATAATGTGGCGATCGAGGATAGAACTTTCTGGCAGCGTAAACCGGTCTCAAGAGTTTTAGAAAAAGGTAGAAAAATTTGGAAAGAAAAGACAAGGACGGATATATTTTAGAAAAGGATAGACGATGAACGAATGTTCTAGAATAGAAAGTTCGGGAAGGAAAAGAAAGAGATAGATAGATGTTAGAGAGGGATAGATGTATAAACGAAAGTTCTCGAATAGAAGGTTCGGGAAGGAAAAGACAGAGATGGATAGATGTTTAGAAAGGGACAGATACTAAATAAAAGAATAACGAAATTATGGGTTCTAGAAGATTCTTCCGGGTATATAAGCAGCGTAAGGTGCGCCTACCGGGCAGTTTAGATTTGAGTTCAGTTCAAGACGGTGAAGCGAAAAGTGCGATACGAAGGAGTTGGAACCTCAGTTTAATAGAAGACAGTGACGAGTTTAGTGGTGAGTTTAGAGAAAAGTATAGTGGGCAGTTTAGTGAAGGAGGTGTGTAGCGTAGTTCCAGAGAAGAACTAGAAGCGGGCGAGCACTGCAGGAGCAGGAGGTGGTCTACGCAATATCGGCGACGGTATTGTGAGCGAGACAACTTATCGTCGGAACAGTGCATCGTTGGCCGTGCATATAGGGGCAACCCTGCGGGAGGTGTTACGTGCGGTTGTGTGAGTTAATAAAAGCGTTCCTCCTGCTATGGCACCGCCAGAGGCGGATCCCAGCGCGGATAGAGACCCTGTGCCCACTGTGGACCGGGTAGAGCTGGGGGTGGCTATGCTACGGCTAAAGGCCAAGAACACGACGACGTCGACATCGACGACGGGGCCGGACCTGGCGGACAACCAGTTCGGTTTCCGCACAGGGCGCTCCACAATCGACGCTGTCATGCGCCTGAGAGGCCTGGCGGAGGAAGCAGTCTCCCAGGGCGAGGTCCTGTTGGCGGTGTCCTTAGACATCGCCAATGCATTCAACTCCTTGCCCTGGGTATGCATTCTGGAGGCACTCCGATATTTCGGGGTGCCGACCTACCTCCGCCGTATAGTCGGGGCATACCTAAATAGTAGAGCCGTCATCTACCCGGTCCACGAGGGTTGGAATCGGCGAGCCATGGTGTGCGGTGTTCCACAGGGGTCGGTTCTAGGTCCCCTCCTGTGGAACATCGCATACGACTGGACCTTGAGGTGTCGGGTCCTCCCGGGCGTCAGCGTCGTATGTTACGCAGACGACACGCTGATCGCCGCGCGTGGGAGGACCCATCGGCAGGCGTGCCTTCTAGGCACGGCTGGGGTGTCGACAATAGTAGGCAGGATCCGGCGTCTTGGTCTGGAGGTGGCGTTACAGAAGACCGAGGCCGTGATGTTTCACGGTCCTCGTAATCGTCCACCTCCGGACAGCTGCATCATAGTAGGAGGCATCCGCATCGGCATCGGTGGAACCATGAAATACCTGGGATTGGTCCTCGATAGCCGATGGGATTTTTCGGCACACTTTCGGCAGCTGCTCCCCAGACTCAAGGGGGCAGCCGGTGCGCTCTCGCGCCTGCTCCCCAACGTCGGGGGGCCCAACGCCACGTGCCGGAAACTCTTCGAAGGCATCGTACGTTCGATGGCCCTTTACGGGGCCCCTGTATGGTCGGACCACCTGACGGCCAAAAACGCGGCGCTGTTGCGTCAAGCGCAACGCATATTGGCCGTCAGGGCAATAAGAGGATACCGTACGGTGTCCTTCGAAGTGGCCTCGCTACTGGCCGGATCCCCCCCATGGGACCTGGAAGCCAGGGTCCTGGCGTCACTGTATGTGTGGCGCAAAGAGGCCCTGGCCAGGGGCACTAGACCCGCGCCTCGCGAGATCGAGGCGTGCAGGTCGGAGCTCCATCAGGTAGCCGTGGGGGTCTGGGAAGATCGCCTACGACGCCCCAGCGCGGGCCCCGCCACCATTGAGGCGGTGAGGCCCGTCCTGCACGATTGGATTAGACGAAGTCACGGCACCCTGACGTTCAGGCTGACGCAGGTCCTGACGGGGCATGGTTGCTTCGGAAGGTACCTGTGTCGCCTCGGCCGCGAGGCCACGTCAGGGTGCCATCATTGTGACACGGGCGACGAGGACACGGCGCTGCACACTCTCCAGGAATGTCCAGCCTGGACGGAGCAGCGCCGGGAGCTCGTCGCCCATACCGGATTTGACACCTCGCTCCCGGCCGTGGTACGCACCATGGTCGGGAGCTCCACCGGATGGGACGCCGTCTCCTCCTTCTGCGAGCAAGTCATGTTCGCGAAGGAGGAGGCGGAACGGG
The DNA here is from genome assembly GCA_019925095.2 of Dendrolimus kikuchii. Lineage (NCBI taxonomy): Eukaryota > Metazoa > Arthropoda > Insecta > Lepidoptera > Lasiocampidae > Dendrolimus > Dendrolimus kikuchii. The sequence continues at coordinate 16,035,574 of CM034389.1, forward strand.
AGCGTGAGCGTAATTCCCTGCTCCGCTCCCGCCAAAGGAGGACGCGCCGACGCCGGAGGTCAGACAGTGACCTTCGGCCGCCGTAAGCGGGCGGCGCGGGTGGGGCCCCTAGGGGTATAGGGGTTCTCACTCACCCGCACGTGCCGTCGAGATGAGAGCGCGAGTGTTCCGCGCGAGCTCATCTCTCTTCCCGTGGGGCGCGTTACAAACCGCCCCACGCATGGATTAGACCTAGTAGTAGCCGGGGGATACGTCCCCTGGCATAGGAAGAGGCCCAGTGAGGGGGGCCCACGCCTGCCAGGGCACGCGGAGTTGGGAATCCCGCATTCACGTAGCCCTGGCATAAGGCGCAGGACGGAACACCCAGGGGTTTTAGTGGGTATCCCTAACTGGGGAGTGGCAATAGCGTGGCACCGGTTCTGACCGGGCACGCTAGTGCCACCCCCGATCTGGCGAATCCCACACTCACACGGGTCGCGAATATCCCCCCAGGCTTCTGTGCCTGTCGCGACTTAGTCCTCAAACGGTTTGAAGGAGATTCGGTGAGTCCTTGTGTGTCCTTCCTGTATTCCGTACATGAATTGTGCTCAAGATTTTTGAAGTTTAGTAAAAGTGGAACAATGCGATACAGAGAATAGAATTGCGTTTTTTTGAACAGTTCTACTTTTTGGGTTACAAAAAAAAAAGTTATGCTAAAAAGAACAGAACTATTTTTGCATATTTTTGGAAATAGTGTGAATAAATACACGTGCCATATCAACGATTTGATAGTTTATTGTGTAGTTTAAAAAGAAATGTCATCCGTTAAAACTTGGCACTTAGTATGATCTCGGAAAGTTTATCGAACGATTGTTTACATGCCAAACCAATTCCCGGCAACCTTTCCCCATTCTCTAATACATATTCTATTTCACATTTAAACTGCTTGCGAAAAGGATTTTCTAGGGTAAAAGTTTAAATAAGTTTAGGTGAGTTTCTCAGACTCCTTTTACGAGTGCAAAAGGGCAAAGAAGGTAAATGTTTATTCGAATGAATGAATGAATGAATGAATGAATGAATGAATGAATGAATGAATGAAAACTCTTTATTGTTCACCATAACTTAAACCTAGATATTTATTACAAACACATTTAAATTAGAACAATGGGCGGCCTTATCGCTTATAGCGATCTCTTCCAGGCAACCCGGTGTCTAAGGAGATATTGCAAGAAAATTAAATAATATTTGGTGGCTTAACTAAATTGAAACTAATTCAATCGTAATTGAAGGAAAAAAAAAATACAATAATAAACTAATAAAGACATACATAATTAAATTAAAATAATATAAATTACATATACTTACATGCGAATAATAATAGAATTTCATTTACTGCAACACATTTTATTTAGCGGACAAATAATGGTCAGTGATCAAGTGTTTGAATGTACCAATGGATGTAGCTTGTCTGATTTTCAAGGGAAGGGAGTTCCACAGGCGAACAGCCTGTACGGCAAAAGAGTTTCCTACAAAGGACGAAGTGTGTTTAGGTATCGTTAGCAGAAGATTTTCATTTGAGCGCAAATTACAGGAATGAGATTGATAGAGGAAACTAAAAAGTTCCTTTAAATATGGGGGAGTACAGGGATTGAAAAGGATATTGTGCAGAAGTGAGAGTAAGTGAACATTCCGGCGAAGGCGAATTGGCAACCATTTAAGCTTATTACGAAATTCGGAGATATGGTCATATTTACGCAACCCAAATAAGTAAAGGTCATAGATTAGTGAAGCACCGAACGCAGAATTTGTCACAGATAAAAAATATTTGTATAATATTATTTGTCCAGTTTCTTTACGTAAATAGGAAGAACCGAACCCATTTTGCCGATTTGTGTATTGAATCTGTGGGAGAGTACAGCTTACTCGAAATACGTAATACTACGACTAAAATATCATACACCATAAATAAGAAGAATTAATTACAGAGTAGGTAATTTTTGATAGATATCCATTTGCGCATCGAGTTTATAAAGGTTTATTTTTATTTAAGAAGTGTTCTATTTTTTTTATCACTAAAATATCTACCCATACTTAAAGTAAATAGTAAGTATATAAAATTAAAATTAAACTATAAAATCTAGTGACAGAACGCTGTCAGTTGGAAACGTGCCCAAAGTATTCTATTTATTTTTAAGCTTTTTTAAATTTTTTGTGTATCACCTTGAATTTTAATTGAAAGTTTTTTCAATATAATCTTTATTTGCTCTTGGACCATGTTATTAATTTTCGATTGGCCAAATCTTAACAAGATTTGAACATGCCTCATGTGTTTTTGGTATGTTTTAAACAGAATTTATTGCTTTTAATTAAAAACGTATCTTTACATTACTATTTTCACCTTTTAAAAAACTTTTCCCGGGACTAAACTTTCCCGACACAAATTACGACGGGTATAATTTAATCTTCACCAACTTCGTTAATTTTATTTTTCCTTTGAATTAATTTAAAAATTCCTGCTGAGATCCGAGCTGTTATCGAACTTGGGACGTCGGAACTTTCAACACTAGTAATATTAGCGAAGTCATTCCGAGAAATTCCAATGTTAGAACGAAGGACTGCGGACATAAATTTACTTGCAAAGATATTTGTATTCCTTTTTTTTATTAAAATCAGACGTTTATCTGCATAGCGTGGTTATGGGACATTTTTCTGATTGAATATAGAAAATTCAGATAAACATTACGTTTGTCGCAGCTATTCAATTTCGGGAGCCTTATCTTGGCAAAGTTTTACAATCATGCTTTACGCAGCAGTAATGCGAAACAATATCGTAAACGTAGTGCGTCGTTGAGAATCAAAGCTATAAACTGTACGGCGTCGGTACAAAATCGGTGAACGTGTCGCGGAGCCCGGAGACTGTAAGAAGGCTTTAGGACAAGCGACGTGCGACAAAGTTTTTATTTCCCTAGGGACACACCGATCGTAGTGCCGCTCAGGTGCTCCCCGCACCGACGGAAACCTATATTATTTGTTTGAGCGAAACTTTCTGGTCTCGCGTGAGATAAGTAAATTATGTTTGCGTCCCAAATGCCACCTTATATTCAATGTATCTACCGTATACAACCATTCTGTTCTATATCCTAAAAAATCTTTCAGCTGTTCGGTTATATTGCAAACATATTCTCTCTGCTGTTTTCAATTTTAACTAGGCTTCAAAACTTAAATCACTAGTGGTGTACGGTTCAACGTAGGTACAGCGTTATATTGACGCTGCAGCCTACTTAGGCTATTTGAATATGAATAATTTTTACAATAATTTTGTGGGTGAGTTGCTTATAAAGTTCGTAATGTACGACTTTAACTAATACTAAGTTGAACCGGCAACTCCAGAGATTTGCATCTAAGCATTACTACTGGAAGAATAAATCCCTGAAACTGCAAAGTATATTTCTTCGACATGAAACCACTCAAACAACTACTTTCAGCAGACATAACTACCACTAACTCCAGTTGTAAGTATACAAATTGAACAAGTAATAAGGTATCATAAATAAAGATACATTTACAAGAGAAAACCATAAAATTTAGGATGATTTTAGCGCTTTGATGAAAACTAAATCCAAAAACAAGTACAAGATATGTTAGAGGCCATGTTTCCAATCACAGCGGGGTATGAGAAAGTAGGAGTGTTGCGATTAAGTAAAAAACTACACTGCCGCGCTTTAATTTTTATTAAGAATGGTTCCTTAAAAAAATATGAATATTGTTTAAGAAAAAATCACTGCCCCGTTGACTGCTGTAGATTTGTAGACGACATCACAGTACACTACTTTTTTATGAGAAGGGGCTATTGTCACATAAATATATTTAGGTACAACCTACAATTGCTTCAGTAATAATAATTACCTAAACAGTTGGCTTAATTAAAAGGTTAGGCTATAATTTGCTAAATTATATAACATAATAATATTATATAGATTTAGTCTTAATAACATGATAGAAAAGTATACAAACACCTGAAAAATCCATACATTTATCTCTCCTAGTAACTAAATTGCCTTGAATTTCGTAGGTACCAGTTTGAGAAATACAGAAGCTCTAATAAAATTACATTAAAAGGAAGATTATTACTCACCCAAGTTTGCTAAAATTTATTACTCATAAGAAATGAGATATTACTCACATTTTCTGTACTGTTTCTAAGATAATACATCAAATGAATTGACATAATACACTTAAAAAGATAGAATATTAACTTGTGGTAGGGCGCGCGCTTATACATGCATACGTGCCTACGGCTGAAAAGGAAGGAATGTAAAGTAACAAAAGTTAACATAACATTGTTCACGCGCTCGTTATGAAGTCGAATCGAATTGGTAGGAAGGAGAATGTTTCGAGCAAATGTGCCTGGAAGGCTGATGAATCTAATTTTTGTAGGGGAGCAGTGGAGCGTTTCTTATGAAAATTATGCCCCATTCGAACGCTCCGAGTCAAGTTGAGAAGTTGAAATAAACTGTCCCGCCGTGACTCGCACACCAATCAACTGCGAGCGAGCGGCTCGGCCGCCGCGTTTTTCACGCATGTTTGATTTTATCTACCAAAATTGCTGTTATTAGCAACTTGTTGAAGATATTTTTATCGCACACTTTTGTCACTTATAGGTATTTATAAAAGAATTTACATAGTTAACGTTTCGATGCACTTTATACGATTTTTGTACTCTAAAATTTTAAATCTATGCATTCATCAACTATATCGAGTCTGTACACAAATGAAGATTCAGGGAAATATGCATGTGTTAGAAAATTTGTGTAAAATATTATCAAAGCACCTTATGTAAGTAATGCAAAAAAATGCATACATTACCTCTGTAAATGTTAGCCGAACGGTAGCTTTGTAAAGTTTAACTGGTAAGCACTTAGCATTGTACACTGTACATGAATCGACCGCAGCGCTAACGTGGGAAGAGTACATTTATTATGTTGAGTCACGGTACTCATTTGGGTATTAGAGATAAAATTAAAATTTACGCTTTGCCCAAAGCAATTTGTAACCGCCCGCTATACTTCGCGCGGAAAATAGGCTTTGGTTTATCCGCGTTTTACATTCATTTTCATAAGTGGCTTACATTCAACGAATGCGGCCAAAGGTCCGGTTAGATGGAGTCGCTTACCGGCAAAGATTGTGCAGATCGATCTTTTGTACTCTTTAAAATGTGCTCGCTCTTTCTGGATTTCTTGGGTACCTCAGTTTGTTTAAATTAAAACGGGCTAAGCTAGATTGCTAGTTTTTTGAAATACTATCTGCTTTTGTTTTTTTTATATTTAGTTTTAAACTAATACAACATCACGAAGTTTTATATCGATAAAATAATATCTTCTAGTATCCATATCAATGTCAATTTTAGTTCTATATGTGTGTAGGTACTCCGTGAACTTTAAAGATATAAACCCATAAGTGTCAATTGGTTAAAGAAAGGAGTTAAGAACAAGAAATGCGAAGATAATTTGTCAATGAGAATTCATTGTTGTTTGGTTTAGTGTAACCCGCTAGTGAGACTGATAAATGTCCTTTCAGAGTGCGCCGTCAGTCAAATCGCGGTTGCCTGCCCACAAGATATATTGTGGACCCAAGCCTCGTCCTTGTGGAACGCCCGGCCCTACCGTTACTTTAAAATTAACCGTTTACTAATTATTTGTTTGACCTTTTGTTTTCAAAGAAAGCTGATTAAGTAGCTAGAGCTAGAACGCACACTTAACAGGTATTATTTTATTCTTGGATTTATTTTTGGAGTTTACTTTTTAAGTCTTCTTTCAGATAAGGCCCCCGGTATGGTAATTTTATGAGGAGTGAAATAATATAAACGTTAATTCAATGCATTATTTCTTTCTATTATACATCTAGGATATTCCCACGACTTCGTCCACGCTTGACTCGAAATTCCCGGGACGCAAAGTACCGCAGCTATCGTTTTAGTGAAAACTGTGTCGGAATAAGTTAATTTTTAGGCACTCGAATAACCTCAAACCGTTCCTTTGAAAATTTTTGCGGGATTCCCGGGATAAAAGATATTTATTTTTATATTTTATTATATAAAATTAGATATCGATCAATGAAAATCACATTGGATTTTTTTTTAATCTGGCCATTTTAAATCATTCCCGCAGGATTTTCAAGATAACAAGTAGTGCAGATTTTAAGTCTAAGAATTTTGCGTCGATCAGCGAAAACCGCATCAAAATCGGTAGCTTTTACGTGAACCCCAAAGAAACAGACAAGAAAAAAATATATTGCATATTGTTTTCCATGGTTTTTATAGTCTATTCCAGTTGTTTTTTAAAATAACTTCAATGTACAGACACGGCATGTTTAAAAATTTACAGTCTTATAGATTTTGAAATTTAATAAATAATATCCATCAACGCATAATCAAAGACAGGATTAAACTCCAGTTGTGCGTCGGAGCTGCCACACATTTTTTTGTTTGTAAATGTGTTTTCTCAGATTTGCTTAATTTGTAATCTTTAGCTAAACAACTTTTAAAGATAACTCAAAAGAGAAAGAAACCCGCCTTCTTAGGAGCCACCGGTATGGTCACATACACGCATTTACAATGTGTTTAGGTAGCTTAGTTTATTAGAACCCATGTGTAATTGTCATTTTCTACAAGAACATGGCTGAAAATAGAATTTGGCCATAAATGTTTGACATTGACATAATCTCCGTTACGATAACTAGTTTTGGGGGGAACAATGAAATGTAATGTATAACTTTGCAATTTTATTTTCAATAATTATTAAACTATACCTATAAGAGAACAATGTGAACAGTAGTTGTACTGTACTTGTATATTTAGTAATATATCTAGATTTTATTAATATATCGGTTTAAATAATCAGACAACAATGCTTTGAATTTAATTGTTTGGTAAGCGAGTATCGATTCTTGAAATATTCAACATTATTTTTCTTCGCTTAGTGAGGTTCTTAAAATATGGTACTACTTAGAAATATAATAAGTAATATAGTAAGTCTACTTTTTTGTAGAAGTTTTGTCTTTGTAGATTTTGATGCCGAAAACCGCCAGTCGCCTTTACGACAAAAATAGAAGAAGGTTGTGATTAAAAAAAATATATTGTCTTTGTTAAATTGAAAACTTTTGATCACTCCTACTTTATACGATGTAATAACAAAAAAGTTTACAAGCATGAATGTTGTCTTTACCGTTTAATATAATTTTCAATACGATAACCAATTACTTAAATATCAGCAACTGACGTTTCTCATGAACATAATATGATTGGCTTTAATTGTTTCGTTCGAAGCATAAAACTATTTGTTCAGTTTGACGTGGGTTACGTTTAATTTGGGAATAGTAACAATTTTGGAAGCGTTTTCGACTTAGGACGACCGCAGCAAGCATCAACAAGAACAAACAAAGCTATTAAACACATCAAACGGAGCAAAATTGGAGCCAGGCCGCGACTCAAAGCGCGGTACGGTGCTTGCAACCTCGCCTCCAAAGGAACATTTCATATTACGAAACCATCAATTAGAACCACTTATTAATTACTGTTGATAACATTGAACTACTATGCTTGATAAGAATTACTTTTCATAGGCATTTTGGCGAAAATGATACTCTTGTAAAATCGTCATAGCTGTCGTCTGTCCATGTACGCCACAGGTGTTTTTCTCAAAAAATATTGTAACTATATTGATAGAATTGAGCAGAAAAGTGTAATAATCTATATTCCGTCACACAATAGTGGTATTAGAGGCGGCTGCCATATATTTTTTTACATCGTTAGCATATGCGAAATAGTCAAGTTTTGAAAATATCGTAACGATTTTGCTAATAACTTTTGTTGTAGTCAACAAGTGGTGAAATATTCTACGTTACGTAGTTGAAGGGCAAAACTAGTAAACATTTGCTACCTCTACGGAACCCTTCAATGTGAATGCACTGACAAGCACTTTGCTAATTTTTCTAATGTAAGACAAAATAACGTGTCTAATCAAAAGACAATAAAGGCGGCACAGTAGATTACATTCTAAATTCATCTTTAATCAATATTAATTAATTAGAGTTTACCCTGCGGCTGCGCAGCGGGTCAAACTCTGGTGCCTGCCTCTTGTTTAGACAGCAGGCGTTAATACAGGTTACATTTTTATGTTAGCGCTATTTGCCCCCGGAAGATTCACTTCATTTTATATCGCAAACTATCCCATCTCCCGGGATGAAAAGTATTTATGTACATTTTCGGTATTAAATGTCCACGTAAACAAAATTACAGCAAAAACGATCCAGTACAGTAGTTTTTCCGTGAAGGCTTAACAGACAGACAGATCAGTTACTATCGCATCTTTTTATATATGATAATTTTTTATATCCATAAACTGGAGGAATGATTAGTCTCCCATACAAACTTTCATCCTCATTTCAACCAGTTCTATATTGTTTTATTTATCTATCCCCCGTCTATCTATCTGTAAACTACATAAATGACAAAAATAATAAAAATGCCCAAAATGATCAAAATTATATTATCCGTGCAGGAACGGAGAAAGAATACAATTTCCTGTGGCCGGGCGGCCTGTCGTAAGAAGCGACTTAACAACCTACAGCCAGGTGGTAGGGCATTTGCCCGACTGGATGGCTACCACCCCTAGTCTAAAGTATGTCGCCATAACAACCTTGTGTTGTGTTCCGGCATTAGTGACCAGGTTCCAGTTTCCCTTAAGAGAGCAGCAGCGCATTTGTAGCAACTTTGGTGTTGCAAATGTCCATAGGCGATGGTAACCGCGTAAGTGGGCCGTCTGCCTGTCTGCTGATCTCCTGCAATAAAAAAATGACCAAATTGACCACAATGATCAAATTCACCAAAATGATAAATCACAAAAACCTATCCTACTTTCTGGGATAACCTTTACACAAATCTATCTCATTATCCGGGATAAAAAGTATCCCTTGTCCACCCTCGATATTAAAGTTACATACATACCAAATTCAGCCAAATCGATCCAGTAGTTTTTCCGTGAAAACGGAACAGACAGACAGAGTTACTTTCCCATTTTCAATATTCATAGGGATTAATTTAAATGAATTATTTAATCTACTCTATTGAGGTTTCTGTTAGTGATTTCAAAACAAATACGAAAATTTAAAGTGAAAATTGCTATTTGTACGATACTGAATATAAAATCATAGATTTTAGATTTTGTGTTATTCAGCCTGTCGGAAAGTTTTCTTTAATTGACTGCGGAATTATTCAACGGACTTTAATAGAATATTATAAAATTAAAATGAGAATTATCTTTCTTATATTTTTGTGTAGATACTTATTAATTCGATATCTTGCAGGTGTAAACAATTATAGTTCACTCAGCCTATACAAATAGGTAAACGGTAGGAAGCAAAAATTTCAAACCACAAAACGCACTTCTAATAATCTTTGCTGTAGGATATTCTTTTTTTGCTGTTAATTGATTGAAATTTAGCAACCGAGAGTATTTTTTATTAATTCTAAAATATTACACCTCCACACACAATTAAATATGTGAGTTGGTTTGTTTTGTTCCTACCTCGTGGTCTGGCGAGGCTGAGTCAATTTCTATACGATTTTTGGTATACATATATGTTGGCATCCTAAATTTACGGCAGTTAGTACATATTTATAAGAGATGTTATGAAGCTATAATTTGTATATAATAATGTCATAATTTAATAGATTATGTTAGATATCACGAAACAATAGCTATTTTAAGACGGATGTTTATTGATCTGCTGCAGTGAATAACAAGATTATAATTAGTGAATACGATACTGCTATATTTACTAAACGTTTTTGTGGCATTTGTATCAAGTATTAACAAGTTGCTGGATATTTTAGATTGAGAACATTCAATTGACGATACTTTACTGAAGCAAACACAGTTATTCTACCAGTCGCCAGGCGCTACGATCTTCGGAAAGCTGAGTAAGTGTTACATTTGTTTTTATTTAAGGGTCTATGAAATTGTTTATGTGTATCTAAATGTGTTGTAAAATATTGAGATAATATGAAGAGTGAAATAGTGAATTGTTGAAGTTGTGAAGAACAGGGTGACTGTAAAGGGAGCTTGGAGGTCACCCGGCCAGATTGGGCCCATTACCAAGAAGACATAAAGATGTCATCTTGGTAATGTATTTAAATGTGTTGCTATCTAAAGATTGAATAGTTATTATTTCTATTGTTTCTGTGGTTACGATATGTGCATTTATTGATTTATTATGTGAAGTTTTGATGACGCTCACATATTATACTTTTGATTGTGGAGACTGATAACGCCGTGGTGTATAACGACCTTTAAATAATGACCCGGGTGATATTCCCTAGTAATTAGATTTTAGTAATTCAACTTTTAATTTATGTTATCAATTGTAATCTTAATTATACCTATATGGAAACGTGTTTCCGAAATAAAGAAATTGTTATTACAAAGCTCTAAGGAGGCCGTCGTTAACAGCAGCATTCAAAAGATAGAATATGAATTAAAAGTCCAAGTTCTGTATCTATGAAGGGGCGCGGCTGTGGCGGGCACAGCTTGTATTGAATATTTTTATATTAACAATCTACTTTCTTATTGAAACTCCATCTTAGTATTTCATATGCGTATTTATTTATATGACTTTTTTATACTATTATTATATTTGACTTTCGTATTCCTATACGAGACGAGCTTGTTTTTCTTTCCACTTTTCTCGGCATTTACTTTAAATGAAAACATTGAGCTTATTAAATGGCTATTTTATAAGGTGTTACATTTAGGCAGCGGTCAGACGCAGGTTCGAGATATCGCGAGAGTGGCCACGAGGGACCCACGGACCGACATTTGTTACGCAATTGTACCTGTGTTTGGCAAATGCCCAGGCGTTTGACTTTTATCAAATGAAAATTACCGTATAATAGTTTCCTAATAAGATTTTATGTCTTGATAACCGACAAAATGAAATGTGTGTGTTCGAATTAATTTCTTTACGTGTAGTTTTTTTATAGTTTTCATATACTTGTTTATACATGTTTTCATATACTTATACATAAAAATATGTATTTACACGACGAAATGTAATTTCCTATTTTTTTTAAAGTCAATTAAAAGGAGTCTAAATTATAAATATATTTGGAGTTGACACACTAGGTCCGTGGGATTATTCCGTAAAGAATTTCTACAAAGAAATTTGTAGGAAAGTGTTCTATTCCACCACGACCAAGAAGGCTAGTTTACATGTCGCACAGTGAATTAGCATTGTCATCCGGCGTGGTAAAGCAGCCAGCCTCTAAACACGCTTCCCTCTAGCTGCGATATTGTACATAGTCTTTAATTAGTTTATAATTTAGTTTTTAACCGACTTTAAAAATGAAGAGATTCCCAATTCGACTGTGTTTTTACGTAATTTCTTCGTCAACTGTAGACCAATTTTCCACTTTTTTTATTCAAAAAAGTACACTCATGAGATGGTCCCATTGTCACTGAGTCAGGATCTGTTGAATGGATCCCAGAAAAATCGAGAGCAACCCTTGAATTTTATGGCAGGTATAACGTGTTCGTATATTTTTATTAAGAGACTTCTTTTCTAAAGCTATAAAAAAAAAATTCTATCAAAAAGAAGCCAACTTCAAGAGTAACAAAAAAGCAAATAATGAATATTTTCTACATCATGAAGTCGGTGCCAAGTAAAATAAAAAAAATAAGCTTGCAAAATATAGTATTTTTATTGATTCAATATAATAACTGGACAACCCTATACGATACTATTATAATTTTGAACTATTCGCCTTAATAATGTGGTTTATCATATAAGATCTCGTATCGATGGTATATACGCCAATAGATGTATTGCAAATAATAGATAGATACATAACACTTTATTATACACCAATACAAAAATGAACTTAACGATTAAAATTATATATAGTTATGTACAAAGTCTTGTCGCTAAAAGGCGATAATATTTGCGATTTAAATTTCAATCTTATTGAATACAAGTGTGGATGCAGTCTTACGCTGGGATTCTTCAAATGTGCGTGTTGTATTAAGAAAAATGTTTGGATTAAAAATGGTGCTATATTATGCTCAGCATGGTGTAACTCGGAGTGTCATTGTTTAGAGATCTTGAGAACGTCGCCGGAGTCAATATGCGGAACATTTCCTATTACACGCCCACTTCTTTCACAGGACTTTTGGATTGTATAGAGAGGATAATAAAAACGACATTATTTTTATTTTTATTGCTTTTGATTTAAAAAATAAGTTAATTTCTCTGACTAGGGCAAAAGTCTTGTAACGCTGGATGACCTAAACATGAGAAGATTTTCATCCGTGCAGGAACAAAGAAAGAATACAAATTCCTGCGGCCGGGCGGGCTGTCGTAAGAGGCGACAAAACAACCTACAGCCAGGTGGTAGGGTATCTGCTTGACTGGATGGCGACCACCCCTGGTCCAGAGTATGCCGCCATAACAACCTTGTGCTGTGTTCCGGTATTAGAGACCAGGTTCCAGTGATTCTTAAGAGAGCAGCAGCGCCTTTGTAGCACCTTTGGTGTTGCAAATGTCCATAGGCGATGGTAACCGCTTTCCATCAAGTGGGCCGTCTGCCTGTCTGCTGAGAGAGAGAGAGAGAGAGAGAGAGAGAGAGAGAGAGAGAGAGAGAGAGAGAGAGAGAGAGAGAGAGAGAGGGAGAGAGAGAGGGGGGGAGAGGGGGGAGAGAGAGAGAGAGAGAGAGAGAGAGAGAGAGATAACTCTTTATTGCACACCAAAACATACAATTACAAAAACAGACCATATTTACAATATTTTCTAGGCGATACAATAGGCGGCCTTATCGCTCAAAGCGATCTCTTCCAGGCAACCTAAATCAAAAACAAATTTGAATCAGGCGATGTAGGTGGTGCAGGAAAAAGGGCAAGGGACACATAAATACTCAAACTATTTTAACAAATAAATATACAAATATTTTGTAATATATACAATAATATATTACAAAATACATATATTATTATAATAAATGTATTAGCATGATTATATTGTGTTCATCAGACATGGCTATTTATGGACAAATAGCGTTTTTTGAGTAAATTTCTAAATGTTGGTAAGGATTTGGCCTCTCTGACAGTAAGAGGCAGCATATTCCAAAGTTTGACAGCCTGCACTGTAAAAGAATTATCATAATAGGATGAAGTGTGTGCAGGTGTCATAAGTTTTCGATACGTATCAGAGCGCAAATTGTGGGCAGTGGATAGGCAAAGGAATTTAAAACATTCCTTAAGGTACTGGGGACTATTAGGAGTAAATAATATATTATACAGGAGAGCTCCTGCTATAAAAAAAAGATGATAGAGACAGGTCATAAAATATTTTATTCTGAGAAAGAATGAAAACAGTAAGAGAAAAACAGACACGTCGATAAAAATAATCAAGTAATCTATACTATAATATATCTGTAAATGGTTCGTGTTTGTACAATACGTTTCAAAATGTAAATCAGGGGGGATAATTCGGACTAAGGAGATTCTGAAATAGCAATTTTTAGAATTTTTGTATGTCTGTTTTTCTGTCTATTTGTTCGAGCATCACGTAAAACTACTGAACGGATTTAAATGAAACTCGACATAGAGATGGTTATATCCCGGGGCGTAACTTAGGGTACATTTTATCCCGATAAATAACGTCTTTTCCTTAGAATAGATAGGGTAACAAAATAGATGGCGCTGCAATCGCGATTGTTCAATTCACTAACAAATACCTACGTTGTCATAAAAAACATGTCATTCATTGTATTACTTAAAATTAGGTGAACATCGACTCGTCTCTATGTTTTGCTGGGCAGTTGTGTATATATTATACTATTACCATAGGTGGGCACCGTTACTGAAAAAGTTAACTTCGTTAAATGTTAAAGAAAGCGTTACATTTCAGAAAATTTAACGCAAGTTAACGTTAATCATTAATCCATTAACACGTGATAAAAACTGCATGTTCTTATAAAAACTGTTGGTTCTGGAATTTAACAGATTAGAAACAAAAAAAAGACGGATATAATTATTGAAGTGTTTAACATAGGCATGTTAACAAACAATGTTTTTTCAATAATTTGGATTAAGGTTTAGAATTTATTTTATTAAGATAGACTAGTTGCGTTCTGGACGAAACACTAATTAGACGAACTAATTTTAAGACGATTTGATAGTAATATAATGACCAATTGCTATTTAGACGAATTGCTACATAGACCACTTATATCTTAGACGAAACGATACTAACCCGTCCAATTTATCTGTCAATTTAGTCATCTGGCATAATATGAATATTTCCCTTCATGAACATTAATATGTTGAAGTATTATATTTAATAAACAGATTTGCGAATATCTGTCCCCCGAGGAATGCCGCATCATTTAACAAGTCTTTTGAATAAAGTCGAACTAGACATAAATGTCTAGCCACATTTAGACGAGCCTTTGAGCTTTGCTTTTTAAAGATTTGTTGCTGGATTAAAGATTAACGGACTTTGGGAAATTTAACGAAAGTAAACGAGTCCGTTAACATATTTTTAAGTTAACTTAAAAGTTAATCCGTTACTCGAAATGTTAACTTCGTTAATTAACGATTAACGGATTAACGAGTTAATGCCCAGCTATGACTACTACTGTATGTAAAAAACCGAATTTAGTTTTTGTGAACTAAAATAAGAATACAGCCTAGGATTTGACATGGCGCAGCCGCGGGGCAAACTGTGTTATAAAATAAAATATTGTTGTTAGGTACTTATTAGTATTTTTTTTTTGAAAATAGAAAAGTCAGCGTTATTAACATTATTGAATCTTTTCTTAGTATTTATATAACATATTTTTATCACTGTTAACGAAGAAGGCAAGAAATGGAAAAACCTAGTTAACTCTGTCCTACACGTATTAATGTTTTGTTTTGATTTCATACTAAACTAAAATGAAGTATGTTAGTACCTCTGAAGAGACCATTGTATTTCACGCAATTAAAAGATTGACTAAATTAATTGCCAGTAAGGCGTTTAAATTTATTCTAGATGATTTTTAATATAGGATATTCGCGCCTGTTATAGAGGTACATTTAAAAATCATTCTCATAAAGTAAAAAAAATGTAGTTGTTGTATCATCTCCATATTATATTGGAGCATATTTTTATTCCAACACAATTTGTAATGGCAGCGACACGCGGAGACAAGAGAGCAAAGCTAGGGTGGGTGTCGCGCGGGCTGAGGGGCATGGGATTACTTGCAAATATCATTTACAAACTCCTTGGTTAGATAGCAAAAAAAAAAATCAGTGGGTTACTATTGCTTGTAGAACCTTTTCCCTTGGAACTGCCTTTTAGAGTTAAGTGAATTCTATGATTTAATATTATGATTTTCCTTTCGGGAATTGTATTGTTGTAGTTAAGAAACAAGGGTCTTAAAGTCAAGTCAAGTCGATGTTTTCAAGGAGTTCTGGGGAGTTTCCGTAGTCATGTGTTAAACAATTAATGTTCTTATCAACAGTCGAATGGTTATTAAGTAATTATGTAGTTGAAAATATTATAATCTGCACTTGGAATGGGATCAAAGCTCGGTCTTACATTTGTACATCTTGCTCCCGTAAGCTTCTACGGCTACGCATGCACTACTTTTATCAATATTGGACTTATGCTTTCACAACTCAGTCCGGTATTGATAAATCTTATTGTGTGTTTAGTTTTAGATATTTACTCGAGCAAAACTTACAGGTGTAAAATACCAAACTAAGAAAAGTGTGATATAACTTATAATACATTAGAGGCCCCGCCAGACGTTGTCCTGCTCTGAAAAAAGAAAAATCTAGAACCCGATCCCAGCGCCACCTACCGGTTCCAATTGTGGATTTAAACCATCCGGGGACCCACTCAAACACACAAAAAAAATCACCAAAATCGCTCCAGGTGTTTAGGAGGAGTCTTATATATATATATATATATATATATATATATATATATATATAAAGCTTTTTATATATGTTATTCCTAAAACTACACACAAACAAAATAGACTTGAATGACTTTGAAAGTGTCAATCGGACTACAAATAACATTTTAAGCATGAAAATATGAATTTTATCTCAAACTACAGATTTCCCCGCGTGTATGTCGCGGGTAAATCCTGGTCTGTTTTACTATATTATTTACACAAAAATATAATTAGGTTTTTCTATATTACGAGCGAAGCTATAATATATGATTCTATAATAAGCTAATATATATTCTATAAACCTTCCTTAAAAATTACCTATCTGATGGTGAAAACTGCTTAAAAATTCGTTGCATGGATTAGGAGGAGTTAGCGGATATTCAGACAGACGCGGAAAGCTTTCTCACCTTGAGGTGAGAAGGCTTTCCGCGGGCTTTCCGCTGGGTTTCTCCGGCTACCTCGGGTAGCCGGAGAAACCCAGCTCTCCGGCTAGCAAATGGTGTGGCCAGCCCGTAAAGGGATCGGCCGTCGTCCGTCTGGGCTGGAGATGACTGTGTGAGCCTGCCCACAGCCCGTACAGGGGTTTTAGGGGGCATCCCTAACTCCGGCGTGGCAATAGCACTTCACACGGCAGGTATTAGTCCTACCCCGACCTGGCGAATCCTACACATGGGCCGCAATCTATCCCCCTCTAATGTTACTATTATTGTAATGTTACTAAACGCATACATATCTAAACTACTAAATATGTCTAATAAACATACAAACTATATCCGTGTACAAACGGAGAAAGAATATAATTTCCTGTGGCCGGGCGGCCTGTCGTAAGAGGCGACAAAGCAACCCACAGCTAGGTGGTAGGGCATTTGCCCGACTGGATGGCTACCAGCCCTGGTCTAAAGTATGCCGCAATAACAACCTTGATTGGAGTTCCGGCATTAATGACCAAGTTCCAGTCTCCTTTAAGAGAGCAGCAGCGCATTTGTAGCACCTTTGGTGTTGCAAATGTCCATAGGCGATGGTAACCGGTTTTTATCAAGTGGGCCGTCTGCCTGTCTGCTGAACTGCTGCAAAAAAAAACTATCATATCAAAAAAGTCCTAACGTCACGTGGTTTAGAAGTTAGGAAATCCCGGGGAATATAAAAAGTCCCGGATTATATTACTTTATTCAAGTCAATCGGATCCGAATCAGCTAATTTTTATGTCTAATGCACATTTGAAAGAATTATTGCATTATGTTCTCCGTCGTTTATATTGTCTGTTCCAGTTGTTTTTTTTAAATAGCTTTAATTTTCAGACACGGCATGTTTAGTATTTTATAATATTATAGATTAAGAACAAGTCCCGGGCAAACGAAGTGGCGGGTATAGTTAGCGAAAAATAAAATAAAAAGGCGCTAAGTAAATGTGTAAAAAAATTTTGAATTTAACTTTGATATTTATTTTGAGAGCCATTATAGCCTTCAAATCTAGCACGAAACATGATAAAAGTTTCTTGTTTTCCATGTCTGCGGAATGATTACCAATAGGTCGGGCCCTGCAAAGAAGTCGGACCTGCGATTGGTATGTAAGTTACGAGGCGTTACGGCGAACTTAGCTCATTACCAGTTCGACGCCACTGGAATGACAATGCAGGGAATTTTTACTTCATCCTCGTCCACGCTTATTAGGTGCTCTCGGACGTGTAGTGGCAAGAGACTCGAGACTGCTTCGTATCCGCCATATTGAATTTTTCACCTCAACGCTGCAAGTTTCTTAAATACTATCAATATATTTTATATTATATTTTAATCATCACCTCCGTTAAGAAACTTTGCTTTTATAATTATGACAAGATTCGATAGGATATTTTAGTATTCTAATTAATGAAATAGCTACTTTAAAATCTTGGTTAATTTACCTATATGACACGATACTCTACGATGTTAGATATATATTACCTAATACTGTCTGAATACTCAACGAATAATTTAAATTTATCGCAATTTGAAGACAAAATTTGTATGCAAAAACATTCGTTTTTTATTGCAGGAGTTCAGCAGACAGGCAGACGGCCCACTTGATGGCAAGCGGTTACCATCGCCTATGGACATTTGCAACACCAAAGGTGCTACAAATGCGCGGCTACTCTCTAAGTAGACTGGAACCTGGTCACTAAACACACACACACACGCACACATAACTTCACGCCAGTTCCCTTGCGGGGTAGGCACGAACAACAGAGTGCCATTTAGGCTTATTCTTACACACCTCACTTGCCTCTTTGACATTCATAACTCTCACTAAACAGTATAGGTATATATTATGTACCTATATAATATCAATTTCATATAGTTTTCGAAGCAATATTACTTTGGAGACCTATGGAGCGATGTCATAAATCTATGGTTTGATTTTCACTGTCTGATTTTCTATTTCGATCCGTACAGCGAGTGCAATTACGAATGGCACCTGAACTGCCTATTCTAAGACCTGTCACAAACCTTTGGTTCATGAATAATTTATGCGGTTGCCACGACAGCAAAGTGTTTATTGTGATAGCGTGGCTGGCTCCACAGCCGCAGTCTTATGTGAAATAAAACACCTAGATTTTTCCTCTCAATCTCTAGAGATATGTCTGTTAACCGGTCAAAGGTAAAACGTCATAACCACCAAAAAATTTCGACAAAATCCAGTCGTATTTTAGAAGCAATAAGTATATTAAGCACGTGACTTTCATAACCATTTTCTAGATATCGTTGCTATGTCTTCGTTCGGAACAATATGCTGCTGGTGGGTAAAGTATAAAAAAGTATAAAGCATTCGAGTTCGAATGTAGTGGAAATAAAGTCCATAATTAGTTGCGGTTTGAAACCCACTCGCTGTGAAAACGGCTGTAAATAACAAGCACGATCGGATTATTTCGATAAGATCGTAAAATGAAACAAGACGCGCCTCGGTGGGACGTTTTCTTTTTGAATATGTTGCACGTTTGCCGGCACATTGCCCACGTCCGGATGTAAAATGTGATGATATGAATTTGCCGATTTTCTTTTCTTTAAATGTAACTGCACTTCATTGTAACATATTTACAACTTATTTAGTATGTAATTTGCTCATATGAAAACTTATTATTTTTGGATACCATTTGCTCAAAAATATTGACTACTTAGAATCTGTCTTAGATTAAATTGGTATTTAAAAATATACATTTTTATCGTAAACTAAATTGATAAAGAAGGATATAGTTAAGCAGGGTTATAAGTTAAACGCTTGATACATAATATTATATTATAACTAGTCTGGTCATAAATACTGTTACATAAAAACTTTCCGTTTTTTCTACTTTTTAATTATTTTGAACTTGGAACACGTATATTATTTTAAAAACTTCTTACGATTTTGCGCCATTTCACATATTTTTTCGTGTTCATTATTAAATTACAATATGGAATGGGGTGTTAAAGAAAATAGGATTGCAGTAAACGCCTTGCACAAAGTGGGTATGGAGCCGTCGGTCATATTCCAGACACTTCAAATCTTGGTATCAGACATATGTTCGTATATCGTACTATCAACAGATACAACAACACTTCGTCTGCCGAAGACCAGAAAAGATCGGGGCGGCCGCGTGCTGTTAGAACTACAAAGGCTGTTAATGCTGTTAAAGCCAGAATTCGTCGAAACCCCATTAGGAAGCAAAAAATCTTATCGGGAGAAATGAAGATTCCCCCTAGGACTCTCTCACGTATTATAAAACAAGACCTGAAGCTCAGTGCTTATCGTCGATATACAGGACATGCCCTAAATCAGTCTTTACAATTAAAGAGAGTGGATCAATCAAAACGCCTTCTGTCGCGATACGCAAGTGAAAGGCACAGAAATATCCTCTTTACCGATGAAAAAAAAATCCCGATTGAAGAATACTACAATAAGCAAAATGATAAAGTGTACGCTCACAGTTCTAAAGAAGCTGCTCAGGTGGTCGGAAAGGTACAACGTCGTCATCATCTTGCGTCATTGATGGTTTGGTGGGGCGTGTCTTATAAAGGAGTCACAAAACTACATTTTTGTGAAAAAGAAGTGAAAGTTTCAGCCAAAGTCTATCAAGATACAGTCTTGGATCATGTTGTGAAACCTCTCAGCAATACACTTTTTAAAAATATACCGTGGACTTTCCAGCAGTACTCTGCACCTGGTCACAAGGCACAAACTACCCAAGCCTGGCCTGAAACCAACGTTCCGGACTTTATAAGGGCTGAAGACTGGCCCTCATCTAGCCCAGACCTCAACCCTTTATACTTCAAATTATGGTCAGTTTTAGAGGACATGGCCTGCTCTAAACGACACGGCGACATTGAGTCTCTTAAAAAATGTTTGGAGCAAGCAGTGGCGAGATTTCCCTTGGAAACAGTGCGTAAATTCATAGATTCGTGGCCAAACAGATTAAAGGCCTGTATAAAAGCCAAAGGTTGCCATTTCAAATAGAATATTTTTTTATTTTTTGCCGAGACATTAATAAATATGTAGGTATAAATTTTAATAATATTACATTACTTCATAAAAAAAATGCATTTTCATTTGTAACAGAACTTATCGCTGGACTAGATACATATATTTCATACTAGTACCGTCCAAAAGAATAGTCTTTGTCATGGCTTATAGCGGTGGCCGGTGGCGTGGAGCGTGTGGAAGCACGCGCGTGGGTCAGGATCGTCCGAGTGCAATCTTATTTTTCCGAGCGGCTCGCTGGCTCCCTGCCTGCGGCTTATTGCCTACGTGCCAGGGAGCCGGTCGCGCTCCCGTCATATTATTCTATCGAGGGGCTATCGGGTGCGCCCACACGCCCGATATTAGTATACCCGGCTGCCTTCTTTAGATATTGCTACGGATCGTAAATAAACTGTCCACGCTCACTGGAAAAGCTCGCTACTTATCACCTTAAGGAGACTTACGGCACTCCACAAATGATATTATGGGTAAATATATGAAGGAGGTGTTCTCGTAAATTGATTTCATGGCGATGTGAGATAGCGTAGCGCTTAGAAAAGTTACGATGTACAAGAACAATATCATGTTAGTCATAATAATACCTAATATTATTGGGGGTCACATTGTCAAAAGGAATAAAGAAATTTATAATAAACTATAATACTTATTAGAGAATATCCGTGAATTAATGTTGCTAGCCAGTGAATATTACAGCAAGCATATTGTGTATATTTTCATCGGGTAGTGAACAAAAATCATCATCAAAAATCAAAATCGGTCCACGAGCGTCATCTACTGGTTCCAATTGTGAATTTAAATCATCTGGGGACTCAAATACAAAAAAAAACATCAAAATCAGTAAAGTCGTTCTCAAGTTATGCGCGTACATAACATAACATAATTCATTTTTATAGTATATAGATTAATGATAAAGTTCGTATGTTACAAAATATGAATTAAATATGAAGTGTTTTTTTATTTTCTCAATATTTTACATTTTTAAATAAACATAAGGAAACATTAAGCATTTCTTTAAAAAATATATAACTTTTTTAAATATAAAATCATCAAATATATGAATAAAAAAAAATACTGGAGCACGCTGGCAGCGCAGCCTGGAGGCCTACATACAGGTGGTTAGGGTCTTCAGAGCGAGGAAACTCCTTACAGATCGTGCCGTGTCCACAGTTGCTACTTTCTGTATCTGGCCTTCACCCATCAGTTTAGTCAGAACCGTTGTATAATAATATAACGATCATGGCTCTTCGCTGTGAGACCATTTACGATAACAACTATCGTCACAATCTTTGACTCCAGAAGCCACTTTGTCAGTAACCTCGTGAGCAAGATGAGAGTATTTTCTTAGTCATAACACTATGTTTTCACGGTTATAAGCGCGGCATTTTATTTGATTTTTATTTCGGCCACTTTTTAGTAGCCGTGAGCCCAAAAGACAAAGATATCAAGTGTCAATGATTAATGTTAAAGTTATTATTAAATTGTGATAAATATTAATATTCAACAGCGAAATAAATATCAAATAAAATGCCGCGCTTATAACTCTGCCCTCCTATAGCAAATGCAGTACTTATAAATGGCAGTTTCGAGTAAAATACGGTAAATATATCTTTAGATATCTAAACAACATGTCCATGTTATGTAACTTATTAATGTATCTAAAAAAATATTCAGCTTTATGTATAGATTGGCACCTTGGGATACCATTTCTGCAAAAAAATGTTAAACCCAAAAATGTCGATTATCTACTGCAAGTGCAATTAGTAGCACACACTGTTAAAACGTAGGTTTAATTAGCGTAAAACCTTAAGAAATTACTATTTATTTAATCTTTATTTTTCATTAAGTGTATTATTATTTTACGTCAGAGCAGAAATCTTTATAAATGGGTCAAAGTTATTTGGTAGACGAGAAATACAATTAAACACGGTGTACCTACTGAAGCCAGACACCAAATTTAAGTAAGGAATGAGAGATCACATTTATGACGAAACTTGTTTATCACAATTACGCAAACAATAACGTAATAAGGGCGGCCACAGCCGGCGTTATTGTAGGCGGCAAATGTCACCGTGGAGAGTTGTCGGAAAAAGTGAAAGTTTTTATCTGTGTTCGGTCCCCGGTCGCCCGTTCTCATTTCCACGGAGCGGCTCTTGATCGCAATCGCCATTTGCCACTGGCAGGGCTGAGCCGTGTTCACTTGAGTGGTGGGTAATTGCTGATCCGTTGATACTTAGTTCATTGCAGGTACAAGCTTATCGATGTAAGTGGACGAGCTTCCGTTTTCGAAACCCGTTTCGCAGATGCGTGGTAGGGCTGTGATGTAATAGTTATTCGTAACGTGTTTCGTTGACTAGTTTTGAAGAGTTAATATGTAAAAGGCTCTTATACTGTGATTAGATTTGTAAATTGTTTTGTAATTTGTATAATATTTGAGTATCATTTTAGGATCTAATTACATATATCTTAATGACAACATCCCTATTAATATTATAAATGCGAAAATAACTCTGTCTGTCTGTCTGTTACACGTTCACGGAAAAACTACTGGACAGATTTGGCTGAAACTCAGTATGTATATGTGTATATTTTCGATGTCGATAATGAATATAGGATACTTTTTGTCCCGAAAAATGAGATCGTTTCCGGGATAAAAATATCCGGTTAATGGGATAGATTCTGGGATAGATTTATGTAAAGTTTATCCGAGAAAGTAGGATAGGTTTTGTTTTCTTGTGTGTGTAATTTCTATAGACGAGGAATATAAAACTAGAACGGTTTGAAATAGAGGATGAAAGTTTGTATGAGACCAATCATTTCTCAAGTTTATGACATAAAAATTCATGATCTATAAAAAATGCGATAGTAACTTCATATGTCTATCTGTTAAGTTTTCACGGAAAAACTTCTAGGGATACACACTGGATCGGTTTTGCTATAACTTTGTTTAAATATAGTTTTATTATCGAAAATGCACATAAATAATTTTCATGCCGGGAGATGGGATAGTTTGCGATATAAAATGAAGTGAATCTTCCGCGGGCAAATAGCACTAACATAAAAATGTAGTATAATGTAACCTGTGTTAATGCCTGCTCTTTAAACAAGAAGCACGCACTAGAGGTAAACTCTAGTGGTCTTATAATTATGAGGGGGAAATGTAATGTAAAAGTGTTAAACTAAAATCCTCACTCCTCCATATACAATTTCATTCTGGGTAATATACTGAACTAGCCTTGTATAATATCAGTCAGTAAGTCCTACTGCTGGACAAGAGCGAACTCATTACGGTGCAAAGCATACTATACCCACCACGCTAATATACGAGGGATTGACGAGTGTCACAAATCAATAATCTTAAAGTGCAGGATCATTTCATTATTTTAGTCCTACATTCATTTTTTAATTTTGAGGTTGTAATATTTAAAATTAATTTATTACACTTTTATATTATAACTGGTTTATAACAAATCGGTAAAAAACTGAAACTCTTAACGAGTTTATTTTTAAGTCTTAATTTTTTATAATTAATTTAGAGCATCGAATAATTACACCACTGAGGAAAATAAACATAAATGTAAATTATTGGGGGCATAACCCGCGATGTTGCCCACAAGTATAAATATAAGGACAAGATTTTTTTTTTAATGGACAGTAGAATGAAATGTGATGTCATCTAGTCACGCAGAATTCAGGATTTTATCAAAGGTATATTTTACGGGGTAAATTCATTCCGAATGTTCTAATAGAGTACACTTGTCGTAAGAGGCGACAAAACTACCCATAGCCAGGTGGTAGGGTATTTACCCGACTGGATGGCTACCACCCCTGGTCTGGAGTATGCTGCCAAAACTTTTAAATAGTACAAAACAGAGTCCCTTTCCGCGTCTGTCTGTCTGTATAGCCGAACTCCTCCTAAACTACTCAACGGATTTTTAAGCGGTTTTCACCACCAGTTAGATAATTTTTCAAGACAGGTTTATATCTGTTTACACTAGCTTTTGCTCGCGGCTTCATTCGAGATAAGCAAAAACCTTATTAAGTTTTTATGCAAATAGAACACTTTATAAAACACACAAACACTAAAACACTGGATTTAGCCGCGGGAAAACCTTAGTGAAAAATAAAAAGCAGATACTATCAATACGTGTATTGCAAATGTCTCATGGAGGATTGTTTAGATTTTTATGAAATTTCTTACAACCCTACAGTAGTATTGTTGTGACACACTTAAATTTAATTCAGCCTGACAAATAAATAGCTTTTTTTTATAAACTAGTTATATCTGTACTCTTTATTTGTGATCTAGTTTTAGGTTGAAATAGGGAGCTAACATAATATAAAGGTAATATAGAATCAGAAAAATAAAAAAGTTACTTAATTAATGAAAGTTTAAAAATGTACATTGCATATTTCTTTTGCCTAAGTAAAATCGACCTTAAAATCCTTGAATCTTAGTTAATACGGATGTAAATAAGTATTTATTGAAATCAATTATAGGTACATCTGAGTTCTCAACTTCTCAGGATTTTTGAAAAATTAACATTTTCGACAGACCTACGTATTACATACATCTTTTTTGTCGCAATCCTTCAAAATAAGATTTAAAAATAAAATTAGTTATTGTTCCGAGGTGTATTCTGTGTTTTTTTATATATTGTGGCCTGGTAACTAATAGGTAGCTTTGAGCAAAGTCGTATTTGATATTTCTATATTTACTTATTGAAATTTAACCTCTACCAATTTGCAGATTTTTAATTGACGCCAAACATCTTGATTCTGGTGGCATCTCCAAGTCTTATTTCAGTGTAGGTGCAGTTGATATATTTACATAAACATAATTTTTGCATGAAATACAATAAATATTGTTAATTTTCATCAAGACTTACGTGTTCCTTGACAATAAAACATCACTATTCATGTTCCCGCAAAACCTCCTCTGTGGATTAGTTTAAAACATTAATATTATTTTAGATTTTAAAAATAGAATGAGAAAAGCTGTGATTTTTAATTAAGGCCAATGTCTCTCTTCTCTCTTACTCTTGTGTCTAATATTTTTTTAAATCTATATAGTCGTAAACAAATAAAACATTCGCATATATTGTCAAAGCCCAGTAATCCTTTCAAACAAACAGTTCGCAGCTCTCGAAAGTTCGCAAAGGACAAATTAGCAAATACCTTGGCTAACTTTTATTTCCATTACTTACTACTCCAGCTTCCGCAGTGGAAAGAAAACTGATTTCATTTTATTATCGCATCGCGTTAGTGGTTTCAGTGAGCGTCGGCACGGGCCCCTAATAAAATGAGGCGAGGTAACGGCGTGTTTGTAGTGACGCTGGTCGAGATGATAGATACGGCACGCGTTTGCTCTGCTCAGGGCTGCCACTTTAGCGCCTTCGGAATTAAATCTAACGCTTTTATATTGCGAAGACGGCAAACAGGCGGACGGCCTTGCTCATGGAAACCGGTTACTGTCCCCTATAGACGTTTGCAACCAAGAGTGAAGCCAATGCGTTGCCAGCCTTTAGGACGGGATGAAAGAAATGAGATGAAAGGGTGGAATATGAGTTTGAATAGAGGGGATGGGCTAGGGGGACGGGGAAGTCGAAACTCTCACCCATCGTACAAACAAATTGGCACAAGGCTAATCGTTTCACGCCGATCTAACCGGCCTTAAGAACTGTAATTACGATAGTGAGCAGCTTCCAGTGACCGATTTTGCGTGTTTTTCATGGTAGGTAAATATCTCGTCGTCGTCAGCCAATCACCGTTCACTGCTGGTCGTAGGTCTCCCTAAGTCGGCTCCACTCATCATGGTTCTCTGCCTTCTTCATCCAGCGCCTACCAGCCATCTTGGCAGGTTGTCAGTCTATCGGGCTGGAGGGCGTCCGACACTACGTTTACCAAGATGCGGTCTCGGTGCCAGACCACTCCAAGACTCGGAACCAAGATCGATGCGGGATGTTTGACGAAAAGACTTGACACGAAGCTTACCGAATGGTAAATATCCCCCGCGAAAGCGGGACCCTGACCTTCAGAATGACACAGATACTTACCGGACACGGGTGTTTCGATAAGTATCTGTGTCGCAATGTGGGCTGCTTGCCTTCCCCGGAATGCCGCCAGTGCGGCGCACCCGACACAGTGTTTCACACGCTAGTCGAGTGCGCGGCATGGGCGCCGCAGCGTTTCGAACTCGAGACACAAGTAGGAGCGATCGACTCGCTCTGCAGTCTGGTGAAAGCCATGCTGCATAGCAGCGATACCTGGGGGGCTGCGGTTACTTTTTGTGAGACGGTAATGTCTCTCAAAGAGGCTGCCGAACGAGATAGGGAGAGGAGTATTATTGCGCGTACTAATGCGACTCCACGCGGACGCCGGCGGTTGGCTGGCATCCGGAGACGCAGGTATGCGCATGACTTCTCACCCTGAATAATACCGCTTCGGGGGGCCTTTAGCTATCAAGGGAGCAAAGGATTCATCACCCCCGCTGACGAAGTAATTGTGTTCTGATTCCCGGGGCACATTCAGGCACTTTTTGCGCTGGATCGGACTGGACGTAACTACGTTCTAAGTCTCAGCCTTTCCTTCATAAAAAGCGCGGGGCACATGGGAGGAGGGTGGTTTTAGTGGGTAGTGGGTGTTGCCCGTGCAACTTCTCTGAGTCTCCACACAAGCTGGCTTGATTATTGTTCGGATTACCCCTTGTCAAAGGGGAAAGCCTTCATGATCAACTATGGTCTAATCCCTTGCAAAGGACCCAGTGTTGTGCGTAAATAGCATTTCCCCCGCCTTAAAAAAAAATGGTAAAAATCTAATTTCTATTAGTATTCTAGATAAAGGGTGAAGGAACTCGAAATCGTATGCTATAGAAGCTTATTGTATGTGCTGCGCCATTGGAAAAAAATATTTTCTTTTATTCTTTAAATTATTACATTTAAATTTTTAAAGATAATCTAAATAAGGATGCCTAACTTTGTCTTTTTTACGTTCGTTTAGGCTCGTGTTTGACCACTGCCTCGTCAGATGTTGAGTGACAACGCAGCCGAGGATGGAGCACGCTTACCTAGAAGACCTTACCTGCCTATTATAATAATAAATAAACGACAATGGTATATATAGCCTGTGAAATAACGTATAAACAGCGGAATAGTATAGCGTTTCCCAGCTAATATAGCGCTCAATGCTCGTTCAAAGATGCCAGCCCTGGCCCCACCGAATGCCGCGCCGCCGCCGCCGCCACGCGCCCCGCGTCCCAACATTGTTCTTTTAAACTAGGAATATCCAAACTCCCTCAATGTGTTCTATGTTACCAGTATATCAAAAACTAAACACTGTAAAATAATATTTCGATTTTCTCTTTGTATATTCTGCATAAGGGGTATGGTCCCATATAACACTTACCAGCACGTATGTAAAAGGTTGTAAAATTTTATGGATGCTTAATCTTCTTCGTTATCTTTATATAGTATAAAACAAAGTTGCTTTTCTCGTCTGTCTGTATATCCTCTAACTCCTCCTAAGCCACTAACGGATTTTTAAGGGGTTTTTCAGTATCAATAAGATAATTTTTCATTGAAGGTTGTTGTATACTTATAAAAAATCTAATTAATTATTTCTATATTTAAAATACAGCTATAACGTAGAGTTTGACTCTTGCCCTATGGCAAGGGTAGTTGCCAAGGGTAGGTGTAGTTTTAGGAAAAAAATACAGTTTTCACCGGTACTATTAGCGGGGAAAACTGTATTTTTTTTCCTAAAACTACAATACTTCATTTTTTGTTCTTGTATGAAATAATGTACTAATGTGTAGTAATTTTATATGTATGACATAGGTCTTTATCACATTTAGTTATTTTTTATATATTTTATTCTTTAATGTATTCACTTCAATTATTAGTTTCGAACAAATTCATAACAGATTAGTCCTTTCTGGTGCATCATTATTATATTGTTATTTTTTATATGTAAAAGCCCTTAGGCAAGCGATCATCTTAATAAGCGATTAGAATTCTTTATTTGTTCAATAGTATTTGTATATAAACATGAAAATTTAAGTTTATAGCAAACCTGTAAACAGATTTCGTTCACGTATCCATTAAATTTTCAGCATAAGTAAAAGGTTTTATTTGCATAGTTGTAGACAAAGAACTTAAGATGGCATCAACGTGGCTCAGATTTCAGATAAAAATAGACTCAGTAATTTAAAAATGTAGTACATAAAACGACTTCAAAATACATAAATCAACAATTTAATATCATTACGCGATACCTAAAGTATGCTCAAAACTTTGTAGCTTTTAATTCGCTTGCAAGAGAGTTTTTAATTTAGCGAGAAACTCTTTGCCCCCAACTTTTAATGTATTCATTCATACATTAACAAAACACTGACGTTCAGAGCGCTGCGTCCGTAAATAAACTGTATGCATTGAAATTAAAATCATCCAGTTTAATTCATAAGCTTACACATATAAAAGTAAATAAATATAGCTCTATATACATGGGTATATTTATTTACTTACACATGTATTCATTAATTATTTGTAATTATGAAGCCCTACATCTAAAAGGATGTCGCTGTTAAGATGCTTGTAGTCTGGGGTACTAAGGTCATGAACATCCAAAAATAGCTATTAAAACGCGTAATCGATTCCTCAGGAGACCAGAGATCTGATATGATGATAACGTGGCGGAGCAAGACCTAAATTTTATAGTGGCAACATGCATTTTGCGAGGGCCTCTGGTAACGCAAAAAGATGAATTTGAAAAACAATTGAAACTGACGACTGGCACTGGCCTGCGGTGGATCTCCGCAATAGGTACCGGGAATATCGCTAGTTGAAATAAAAAAGGAGTTTGCTATGAGTAAAGATTATTGTTTTACGACGAATAAAAGTTAACGACATTTTAAACGCAACATATTTTTGAATTTGAATATCTTTAGAATCGTTGTGATTTGAAACTCGATGAAACGAAAAATCGACACTAAAACGAGTAAGCACAGAAATCCATAGGACTAAGCCTGCGAGCGTTTTACATTGTACAGCACAGATTAGAGAGTCAATATGACCGATGATTAAAAATAGGTCCAATTTGGACCGAAATAAAACTGATAATAATATCTTTGAGAATATTTTTAAATATATAAAAAAATGTATATTATCTGATGTTCCACTTCTATTTGGTGTGAACTGCACACACACATATTTTTTTTACTCGTTCTGTCTTCACGGTGCGAGGCCCTTAGTTGTCGCCCACGTCGCCCGCGCTTTACGCCGTCTCAATCCATAAAAAAAGTAACCTAGGCTCAGTAGTCATCAGTACTCATGGACTTATAGGTAGAATACAGTATAACTTGTAGTTTTAATATTATTAGGTTTGCTTCGGTTGTTTTATTTATTGTATCAGTTTATAATTAGTAAATAAAATTTTTAAAGAACCTGGTTTCCAATTGCCTCGGGACATAAAGGTGCTTCCGCATTGCGAGCATTCCCCTGTAAGGTAACGTTACAGAATCAAGCCTTACAGTGCGCAATCAATAATTATACAATTTGTAATATTTTGATACAATTTGTAACACAACAACCGCTTGCTCTGATATTGTAGAGTCAACCAAAATTGAATCATAAATGTTTCGTTACAGGCGAATGCTAGTCGATCAGTGAGGCAGTATTGTAACCTAATTGTTGAAATGGAATTACAAATATCATATTAGGGGCGAATGCTCGTTACTCAGGGAAGGCAGTATTGTAACGTAATGCTAAAAATCGAATCATAAATTTTATATTACAGGCGAACGCTCGCGATAAGAGACCACCTTAACAATAATAATTTAATTGGCACAAAAAACACTTACTATCAGAATGTGTTAAAAAATAAGGAAAGAAGAAACAATTCTAAAAATATTTTATTTTTACTTAGAGTGTTCCTGGTGCGTTTCCATAGTGCTTTGGATAGTGGGGTTGACAGATTATTTTTAATCTCCAAAAATGGGGATAGTATCTGTGAGATAAATATTCGAAGTTGACGCTGAAGAACTCGCCTCTTCCGCGTAAACGTACAATTATTACGAATTTTGTTATATATAAAATTTCGATAATAGGTTGAAGTTAATGTATATCATCTTCTACCACTCCCTATCCCATTATTTG
This sequence comes from Dendrolimus kikuchii, assembly GCA_019925095.2. Lineage (NCBI taxonomy): Eukaryota > Metazoa > Arthropoda > Insecta > Lepidoptera > Lasiocampidae > Dendrolimus > Dendrolimus kikuchii. The sequence goes on from CM034389.1 coordinate 16,066,189, forward strand.
GGGTCGGGTCTCTTCACTTTTCTGTATCAAGTTATACATACGGTCTTGGGCTGTCAGTTCAGGCAATTGGGCTTTCTTGGAATAGTCGAATATACCTCAATACGGCTTAACGGAATTTAATAAAAACTTTAGAAATTAAAACAGAATTTTGTCTTTAACTAGAATATGCCTACGTCTTCGTCTACGCTTGACTTGAAATTCCCGCGGGATTCCGAGGACAAAAAGTAGCGCAGATTTTAAGTCTAAAAATTACCTGTCGATTAGCAAACACCGCATCGAAATCGATCCAGTAGTTTTTACGTGAATCCCGAACAAACGGACAAGTAATCTAAAAAAAATGTATCTTGTTCTCCGTCGTTTATATAGTTTATTCCCGTTTTTTTTTAAATAGCTCAAGGTACAGACGCGGCATATGTAGAATGTTATAATATGATAGATATACATATATATCTTTTAATGCTCATATGTACACTGCACTCAAAGCTTCTCGTTTTCTACGAATGTGTATTTCTTTACAATATTTTCCTTTTGCATTGCAACTTAAAAATAGTTACTAATTTGTTCGGTGAACGTCGTTCACGTTCTTCGAACAAATTAGTAACTATTCTTATTAGTAACTATATATAATTTTCTAAAATTAGTTTCTGAATAAAGTTGGTACAATTGTTGCGCGTAAATAAAAAGCTAAAAGTTTTTAATAATATGAGATGAGTATGCGTGTTTGTTTTTAATTACCGTGGTGTTGTGTGATTTCTGAAAACACACTATGTGTCCCTTACATTCTTGGTTTTTGGGGCATTCTGCCTCTCCTATCGAGGTGTCATAGCAAAACTGTGGGATCCATAGACACCTCATAATCATGCTAAGGGTCGAACACTGAGTATTTAGTGTAGGCAGGTAGTTCCACTCATTATTGTAATGAGTTGGATTGTTAAATTAAGTTAATTAACTTATAAGTTAAGCTTATAAGCTTATTTCTGATTACTATTTGGCCTGTATTGTTATCGTTCAGATATAAAAGCGAGTTAGCGTAGCGACGAAAGATCACTTTCACTTCGGCTTTAGTTCGATGCACATATCGTGTGGCGCTATTTGTATAGCTAATTATTGTGCCAGAATCATAACGTAGAATTAATTAATTAAATCAGTATTCTAGTGGAAGAGGCACGCTCAGAATAAATACGGTTTATAAACGAGCATCGTCTTTTATACTATACTATATACTAACAATTATCCAACAAAATTTTTGGTAGCAACTTATCAAATAGAAAATAATGTTCACCTAAACACTGGTTTCGTAGTTTATTTATCTTAATTTAGCTCCCTTGAGTTACAGATTTTCATTTAAATAATTTAAGGCCGAAGAAGAATTGATTCGACAACTTAATGGCTCATTCAAGAAGTCATAAAGTTGGCGGCGTCTCACTGCTTAATATAGCCGCGTTGCAAGAAACAATTAGACAAGCGGCACAATCATCCTAGAGGGTTACACAGATGCCTAAATCGGAATGTTTGGATGTGGCCTTAAATTATTTCATTCATTCGTACCTTCTTTAGGAGCAATATCTTTGTATAGACCGGAAATACCTACGGTCTTATTCATATTGAGTTAAGAGTAAATTTGAAGGCTTCTTCAAGGTTCTTAAAGAAGCCTTCAAACTTGCTCTAACTCAACATGAATAAGACCTTTAGAAACGAATGGTTATTCAAGAACATTCTAAGAGAGAGATAACTCTTTATTGCACACCAAAACATACAATTACAAAAACAGACCATATTTACAATATTTTCTAGGCGATACAATAGGCGGCCTTATCGCTCAAAGCGATCTCTTCCAGGCAACCTAAATCAAAAACAAATTTGAATCAGGTGATGTAGGTGGTGCAGGAAAAAGGCAAGGGACACATAAATACTCAAACTAATTTAACAAATAAATATACAAATACATACATATATACATAGTCATAAATATAATATACAAATATATACATATACAATAATATATTACAAAATACATATATTATATAATAAATGTATTAGCATAATTATATTGTGTTAATCAGACATGGCTATTTATGGACAAATAGTGTTTTCTGAGTAAATTTCTAAATGTTGGTAAGGATTTGGCCTCTCTGACAGTAAGAGGTAGCATATTCCATAGTTTGACAGCCTGCACTGTAAAAGAGTTATCATAATAGGATGAAGTGTGTGCAGGTGTCATAAGTTTTCGATACGTATCAGAGCGCAAATTGTGGGCAGTGGATAGGCGAAGGAATTTAAAACGTTCCTTAAGGTACTGGGGACTATTAGGAGTAAATAATATATTATACAGGAGAGTGAGAATGTGAGTATTCCGGCGAAAATGAATAGGAAGCCACTTGAGTCTTTTACGATATTCGGAAACATGGTCATATTTTCGCAATCCAAATATGAACCTGATACAAAAATTCTGAAGTCGCTCAAGCTTATTCAGCTGTTCTAAGGTTAAATCTAGATAGCAGGCGTCAGCGTAATCAAGTATGGGAAGTAAGAGAGACTCAGCAAGCGTAATCTTGGTAGCAGTGGGCAAGAAGTTTCTTAATCTTCTGAGGGATCTAGAAGATAAGAAGACTCTGCGACTTAAATCGGTGATGTGAGGCCGCCAAGACAGATCCCTATCGATGATTATGCCGAGATTTTTGACAGTGTCGCTAACAGGTATATGTGTGCCGTCAAAAAGAACCTGTGGTAAGGAGGACCAGTTAACTTTAGCATTCATCCTAGGGCTACCGACGATTATCAATTGAGTTTTCTGAGGATTTACGGCAAGGCCAAACTTTTTACTCCATCTCAGTATGTGATCCAGGTCAGAGTTGATTTTGTTTATTGCAATGTTTAGTGCATCAGTTTCACTTTGTGTGTAAATTTGTAGATCGTCTGCATATAGGTGGTAGGAAGAAGTCAATTTGTCAGAGATAGAGTTTATAAAAACAGCAAATAAAAGGGGAGATAAAACGCCGCCCTGAGGAACACCGGCAGTTAAACCACACCAGGATGAGTATGTCTCATCAATACGAATTCTCTGCCGGCGCCCATGCAGGTAACTGTGAAACCAGTCGATTACTGATGGAGATATGTTAAGAGTGCGAAGAATACCAAGCAATAAGTCGTAATCAACATTATTGAAGGCACTGCTAAAGTCTAACAGTGATAGTATAGTCAACAGGCCATTCTCCATCCCATGCCGGATGTCATCCGTAATCTTGACCAGTGCTGTGACTGTACTGTGGCCTGGACGAAACCCGGATTGGAAAGGATTCATTAATGAATTTTGAGAAAGGAAAGTGCTAAATTGCTTGTGGACTAAGCGTTCTAATACTTTGGAAAGAAAAGGAAGAATGGAAATTGGACGGAATTCAGAAAAAGACGAAGGATTTGGCTTTTTGGGGAGAGGAATAACATGTGCTTCTTTCCAAGCAACTGGAAAGATACAAGAAGCAATGGACGAATTAAGGATGTGGGTTATAATAGGGTTTATGACATCAAGAATGGGCACGATCATGCCGCGACTAATACCATCACTGCCGACTGCATTTGAAGATATAGATTTAATAGCAATCTTAACATCACATTCAGATAAAGGACTAAGAATAAAATTTGGATGTAAAGGAGTTGGAATAGAAGAAAGATCTTTCAATGTGTTTGACTTAGTAATTTTGTCAAAATACTTTGTAGATGTGAAGTGTTGATTAAGACTATCAATGTCGAAGTTATTTGGAACAGGATTTTGCACTGACTTTCCAACTCCAAGTGATTTCAAAAATTTCCATACTTTTGATGGGTTATCTTTCTCAACTGATTCATGAATATACCGGCGCTGTGCATCCCTACACACTCTATTGCAGCGATTACGAGCTCTTATGAAAGCTTGTTTGTTTTCATCACTGGGTTTGAGCTTGTATTTGGTTTTGGCCATAGATTTCTTATGTATGAGCTTCTTGATATCGTCTGTAAGCCACGGTGCAGGAAGATGCTTTATTCTAACACGTCGCATAGGTGCATGCAAATCATACAACCTCAATAAGGCTGTATTAAATACATACACCTTTTCATCTACAGTAGCTGCCTTGAAGACCCCAGACCAATCCGATTCTTGGGCGTCCTTGACTAGGGCGGCCAAGTTTATACCACCAAAATTACGCTGCAGGATAACTTTAGTTTTGGCTTTTGGTGGACGAATGTTATAAGAAAGAAAAATCAAGTCGTGATAAGAAAAAGCGTCCGCCGAGCACTGACCATGAGAAATAACATAAGAGGGTGAAGAAACAATTATCAAGTCTAAGAGAGACGGTGTAGAATTGGGGAAATAATGTGTTGCTTTCAGTGGAAGTATGGTCAGGCCAGAAGCCGTAACTAAAGATTCGAGGGACATACTACGATGATCCTGTTTTAGAAGACAGGTGTTAAAGTCACCCATAATAATGGAATGATTATAATTTGGGATTAAGTCTTCTAAAAGTTTTTCGAAGGACGTGAAATAATTAACTTTAAGAGAAGGGCTATAAAACACACCTACCAAGACCTTTACAGAATAAAGCTCCACCTCAATAAATAAGTGCTCACCAATATCAGAAGAAGGGGGTTGCGGTGACATGCTTACAATTGAATAAGGAAGATGTGTCCGGAGATAAATAGCAACTCCCCCACCGCCACAACCTGTACGATCATTTCTGATAAGGTGGTATCCAGGTAAGTTATAGAGTGTTGAAGGGAGACATGCGCATTTATGTGAACAGCATTGAAATTCAGGGAAGCATTTGAAAAACGCGCCTTAAGAAATTCCTGTAACGATGGGTTATTGTCGTTGTAACTACTATCAGAGGAACAAGATAAATACTCAGACTCAACATCACTATCACTTGAAAAACCAGCCATTCTATTATATAAATATACAAATAAATATGCTTTACTTACAAGAAATATATAAATAAACAAATATTATACAAAAATATATAATTATGAATAAAATAAGTCTTAATAATGCACCTGCCAATTACATAATAAAGAAATTAATTTAACTTAATTTATATACAACACAATGAAAATGATTACAAGTAATGGGTAAAATAACAACATAGAAGGTATTGGAACGCGGCACTACAAATTGGATTAAATTTCTGAACGCACAAAAGATGGAAAAAAAAGTGATTAACAATAACATAACCTACACAATAACTGAAATATTTTATTTAATATTACAATTTGAAACACAGTTAGTGCGAAACTAGTAAAGAACACTTTGAGTTGTGTCCCGGCATCAGTGGCCAGGTTCCAGTTTCTCCCTCAAAGCTGGCAGCACATTGCTAATGTCCTTAGATGACGGTAACCACTTTCCATCACAGATGGGTCGTCACCCTGTCTGCTGTGCTTCAGCAGTATAAAAAAAAACAAAGTTACAAAAGATAGTGATTTTTATGTTTTACTTGACACGGACTTCGAGATGTTGTAGAAGGAAGTCGGTTATATATTTATTTTTTGGTTTTTAATTTGAAGTCGGTTTTGTTTTTGTTCAAAAATATTTTTTACTTTTTAGTTGCGCAAATACTTCAATAGCTATAGAAGTAATATATTAAGCATCCGTTTTATCCGTGCAGGAACGGAGAAAGAATACAATTTCCTGCGGCCGGGCGGCCTGTCGTAAGAGGCGACTTAACAACCCACAGCCAGGTGGTAGGGCATTTGCCCGACTGGATGGCTACCACCCCTGGTCTAAAGTATGTCGCCATAACAACCTTAAGTTGTGTTCCGGCATTAGTGGCCAGGTTCCAGTTTTCCTTTAGAGAGCAGCAGCGCATTTGTAGCACCTTTGGTGTTGCAAATGTCCATAGGCGATGGTAACCGCTTTCCATCAAGTGGGCCGTCTGCCTGTCTGCTGATCTCCTGCAATAAAAAAAAAAAAAAAAAAAAGCACCTGTAGAAATTGTACAACTGACACGCGTATACAAATTCGCCATTTCACTCTTCAGTGAATATGCTTTGTTACCTGGGATTCCGGGGTAAATATAAAAACAAAACCGGGTTTCAGGTTAACAATTTTTTATTTGAGTAATAAAAAAAAATAAAAGTGTAGACTAGAATAAAGGAATGAATGTCAAAGAAGCAAGTGAGGTGTGTAAGAATGGGCCTAAATGGCGCTCTGTCGTTCGTGCCTACCCCGCAAGGGAACTGGCGTGAAGTTATGTATGTATGTATGTAGAATAAGGGAAGACGTCAGCCACACGTTTTACAATTGACTAAAGACTATTTAAAATTAGGTGTTCACATACAATTTAGAAGAAGAAAAATTAACTAAGATGGCTCTTGTAAATAATCAGAGTGGTAGAGATGAGACGGCGAGTTGGGGAAATATACAAGTGGGATGTCAAGCGAAACAGGCTAGTAACAAGGGAAAGAGAAAAATTCGTACGCTGTATAATTGGGAGTTTTACTTTAAATATTGGTTTACACTATTTATTCAACAATAGTGTTCATTGAGGTTATTAGCTGATTTTGGGTAAGTCGCTGAATAAGTAAGAACGTAGGCTTAGCTGTGCTCCAGGCGAAGTATGCTGGAATCACAGGATGGCTAGGGGTAGTACACCCAACCAACGATGCTGTTCTGGGTAGTCTTAACGGTTGGTCGAAGATAGACAGCTCACCGCTGTTTTAGAACCCGCAAACGAGGTTTAAAAAAAATGAAAGCAGAAGACAGAGGCAGCTAGGAGACCGATGAGGCGATGAATCACGCGCCTTCAGGGGGTCGTACGGCGTGGCCGAAACGACGAATTGAAAATATTTGAGGGTCGGCTCCCAAAGGAAGTCTTGGCTCAACTACGTCTTATCTGTGCGAGGACCTTCAGTGAAAAAGGCCATGAAATGGCTGCTGATGCTTTTGGAGCTACTTCGTGATGATAAAAGCACGAAAAAATCTTCACAGATAATTTCACACGGTAAACGCGTCGCTTTAAAAATCTATCTGTTTTCTATCAAAGAATTGACGGAACAGGCATGACATATTGGAAGGCTAGGGAACAAATTTATACAGCCGTGTTAAGGCAGTATAGAATTCAACGAAAGGATTTCATTTAATGGCCGCAATTAATTGTTGTGTAAGATAATATGTTTAACGAATTAAAGTTATATTTATTCACAAAAGAAACGAGGTAGTATAGAAATAATGTTAAGTTACTAATGAAACGTTATGTACGTTCGAAGAATGAATGGAAGTAAATTAGAAGTTTTTATGAGCGGGAATTTAAATGTGAGACAAGGTGACTAGGGTTGAAAACAACTACGTCACAGCTTTTCAACAAGAATTGTTTTCAATTTCCTTGCGATCCACAAATAAGATCCTAACTTGGTGACTATGGAAGCATCTCGCGAGTTAAAAAAACAATTTGAAAATCGGTCCACAAGTGACGGAGAAATCGCGTAACACACCTACAAAAAGATTAAGCACCTGTAAAGTGTAATACTAGCACGCGTATACAAGCTTTTTTTTGGAAAAATGTAGGCTCTCGGCGTTTTTTAATAAAGGTTACTCTCGATTTCTCTACGATCCACTCATCAGATCCTGACTTAGTGACCATGAAACAGCTTAAGGAGTATACACACTAACGTATAAAGATAATAATTTGAAAATCAGTTTACAATTGATGCAGATATTGTGTTACGAAGAAATTTCTTAACAATTTCCGTGAGTGTCTCTAATTCCATGGAGTCCACTCATCAGATCTTGACATTGTGAGAATAGGACCAATTCGGAAGCATAACCTTTCGATTAAAAAAATTTAATTAAAACAGGGTCCACGATTGAAGAAGAAATCAAGTAACGAACATACAAAAAAAAAACCAACAGATGAAGTCGGTTACAAAGTGGCCGATACGTCAAAATAAAAACAAAAATCAAACAAAATGTCACGCTTAAAACCGTTAAAACGCAGTTGTAATTAAAGGAAGACGGTTAATTAAATAAAAATGTTTAAGTTAGTATTTCTTCGCATTTGATTCTTAGCTCCGTGCGAGGTGGCGACGTGTCGAATGGCGTGTAATACGGCGGGTATAAATCGTGGAGACACGGTGACGAGCGGAGGCGCACTTATACGGGGAATGAGAGACATCTACGCGATGCGCGCTCTACTCGGGAGCTCACTAAAATTTCCTTTTAATTGTTTCCCTGAACGTACGAACATTTACTAAATTACCTTATACGAAACGATTCAGTTCCTATATTAACATTTCAATACATATTAACAGTTTTAGAACATACAAGTTGGAACACATACAGTTTTATGTATGACATAGACGTTTTTCTCCAAAGCTATTTATCGTTACGTTACTTATGATTATGATAATTTAATTTGAACTCGAAAACCTGTGTCATGAAAAAATGCCGGTATTGTTAGACAGCCGGAAAATGATAAATAAATACCCCTTCTTTGTCTAAATTTTTGATCTACGATGTGGAAAATTTTGGAAATACTTAAAATGGAAAGTATTATAAAAAAATATTTACATTTGCTTGTTATCATTAAAAAATAATAGTACGAATGACAATCGCCACGCGATAAAGGAATGACACCTTTTTAGAAATTAATAATGATTGTGAGCTCTTTCTATTGCCTGCAGCAGGCAAACGGCTTGCCTGATGGAAATTGTTATCATCGCTTGTGGACATTTGCAACACTAGGGACAGCTAGGGACTAGCCAAATATAAGATTCGTTTTTGAGATGTGGGGCACTTTCAATTACGGGCCAATGTGGAACCCTTCATGCATGTATAATTAATATATACGCACTCTTGCTCGATTTAAACAAAAAATATTCTATCGCTAAATTTTACGAGCACTTTGTATTTAAACTGTTTCAGTTACGAGTATATCGCAGGATAACACAGGCGACTTGCACAATATTCAAATGAAATTGCATCTTTGCCAAAACTAGCGGGAGAACGGCGTCGGTCCCATTAATATACAATAGCATTTCTGACCCTCCTCGTGTCGCGCCCGCCTCTTTGTTTTTATAGGTTGTTGAATAAGCATTAACTAAGTAATTTCAAGCGTAAGGTACATACGTAGGAATTGTGGCCTGTTCTGTAGACCTTTTACTAGTGTATTTCTATATGAAAGCGATGAATGTGAGCTTCGGAGCGTGTAAAATTACATTAAACGAGGTAAGCTTAATTCATTCAGTATACATATGTAAGCTGATAAATTGCTTTTGCAATAATACTTGTATTAAACTGATGCTGTGTGAATCACTAGTAATTTATGTATATTGTCTAATAAGTAATTTGCAGTTTCAATCATTGTAATCGTCTTATCTTATTCACAGTCAAAGTATTTTATTTAGTGTTTGTATATGATGCCCGTAAAACAATTTATAGTCACATTATTTCCTGCTATTTAATTTTGCAGCTTACAAAATATTTGAATTTAAAATTACTAATATTAAATACAAATAATATAAAATTGTATAATAATAATAGTTACAAATTATGTAGTAGTTTTCATGTCACAAAATCAGATTACTTACGAGTATGTATAAGAACTTAATCAGTTTTTACGCCTGACTTTATTTCAGTTTGTGTTATCAAAATATTTTAATTAAACTTAAACAAAACTAGTGACTACGAAGGAGAGTGTTCCTAGAAATTGTTTGATCTGGTGCCAGCGCCTCATTTTCATAACCACACCGCTCGCCATCGCACTCTCAAATACGCAACGGTTCTTTAGAACATTTATTTTACTTCGCATACTATAACAATTTTAAAGGGAATTTTCTGTTTGATTTTTTTTATTTTTTTATTGCAGGAGATCAGCATACAGGCAGACGGCCCACTTGATGGAAAGCGGTTACCATCGCCTATGGACATTTGCAACGGCAAAGTTGCTACAAATGCGCTGCTGCTCTCTTAAGGAAGATTGGAACCTGGTCACTAATGCCGGAACACAACTCAAGGTTGTTATGGCGATATACTTTAGAACAGGGGTGGTAGCCATCCAGTCGGGCAAATGCCCTACCACCTGGCTGTGAGTTGTTAAGTCGCCTCTTACGACAGGCCGCCCGGCGGCAGGAAATTTTATTCTTTCTCCGTTTCTGCACGGATTTACGGTCTGTTGCAAAGTTTCTTTGAGTCCAGAAACAAATTAGCGACGCTCTAGGTGTTGCACAGTCCCAATGGTGGCGATGACCACCTTCCATCACGTCGGGTGGGATTATTTGTCTCTTTACTTGCTTTAGGCAATAAAAAAACTGAAGCTTGTGCTGAGGCCTAGTTCGCATAAAATTTGATTTTTATGTGAAGTTGAGCAATTTAAAGAAAAATGTTTTCTATTGTTAATTACGACCAGGAAGCCTATATAAAACTTTATGATAATTCGTCCATATTTTATTTAGACTATAAAAAACTGAACATAATGCTTATGTATCAACATCAACAATCTTCTAGATAGAGTCAATCAGTCTAATTCATATTGAGTTAGAGTAAGCTTGAAGGCTTCTTTAAGAATCATAAAGAAGCTTTTAAACTTACTCTAACGCAGTATGAATAAGACCGAATGTTACGTAAAGCAGTGGAAAATTATATCAAAAATCTATTTTTTTTCATATTATAGTAAATTAGTACTGTAGCAATTAGTGTTAATACTTACGTATATTAATGTACTGTACTAACCGCAAATTATATTGCAAATACATAGGTAGCGATACAATAAACAAACCCGCCGGTGGGTCTGAGCATAGATAGCAAATGCAATTAGTTGGAGTGCACCGTTTTTGATGTAGTGCCGATTTCCGATATAGTAGGCTCGTGTGTGGGTTGAGAGCTATTCGATATAAATAATCTATTACGGTAATCGTGTACAAGGCTAGTTTGGGTAACCCTGTATAAAATTGGTCGAGGGAGCGACGGTCGCATTTCTCTTTATTTAATCGTGTGGGTACGTAGTATCTAGGGTACCTATTAGGATGTGTAGAAGCTAAATGAAAAAGGAATGTCTGAGAATTTTGTTTACGATACAGCATAATACAGCATTAACGAGATTGTTTTCCGTTAACACCAAAATTTTATTGATTAACGTTGGTTTATTTGCGTTGATTGTCTCTTATGTCAGGTTCTTATATCTTACTACGAGTATTCATTCATTTGCCTTACTATTGGTTAAAGTTTGATACCACCTCCATTTAATGATTTAAGTAACATTAATTTTCTACCAATGGCAAGGTATGACATTACAGCTGATTTATTTTTTATCTTCTATATAAATAAAAAGGAATCGTAGAAATGTATGTACGCGCATAACTAGAGAAGAACTTTACCGATTTTGGCGAATTTTATGTGTTCGTTTGAGTGGGTCCCGGGATGGTTTAGATTCACAATGGGAACCGGTAGGAGAAGGACCGCTAGTTTATAATACAAGTATTTTAGATTTCTATTTTATAGCATATGTTATATTAAGCAAGTTGTGGTATCAGTGTATTGCTTTGTATCCACTAGAGGCAGCCTCGGGTCGAGCAGCCCATACATGAGACAGACTGAAATTGTTCACTTTAAGGCCGAGGTCAAGGCAAGTTGCGGGTGAAAACGAGGCATCGCGATTCAGTTTAGCGTAACTATTCTTATGTCGAGATTTTCCTTCCTTTATTATGAGCCTGTGAGATTACTGATTTTCTTTTTGATGGCGCCAAATAGAATCCCTAATTATGAATATCGTCTCACGCATTCTGTTTAACATTTTTATCGTAACTTTTTATTTAACGGATCCCAAAGAGCACTATGATTCTAGTATAATTTTATTATGTTAATTGCAGCTTTGTTGTTGATCTCCATCGCGAATAGCGACCTAAAGCGATCCACCCGTCTCCACACTAGATGCACGGCTCAGACTGAGTCTCCTATAAGCGCCCACAAAACCTGACAAAATATGGCTCGAACTGCGGCTACAAAATTTGCCTCATGGCGCGGCGTACCTCAGGTTGAGGTAGCGTCTCACCCTGCACCAGATCGCAGCAGCCCCTAGACCCGAGGCTGCCTCTAGTAGATATAAAGCGAATGAGATTCGACTATAAATGGATGTTGGTTTAAAACAAAATAAATAAATAATACTATATACACTTGTGAAGTCTTATTTGCGGTTTACACACTAGTACTTTTATTTCCTTATGGTAGAGGTTCATCTGGGATAATGTTACAGATATAAGCCGTTTCACGCAGATGTTGCGATGGTTGTAATTCATTACCTCAAATATTGACAGATAACGTATATTTTTTTATTTTATTGCTGAAGCACAGCAGACGGGCTGACGGCCCAACTGTGATGGAAAGTGGTTACCGTCGTCTATGGACTTTAGCAACACCAGACATCCTGCCAATGTGCTGCCGGCCTTAGAGGCGAAAGTGGAACCTGGCCACTGAACCAGAACACAATTCAAAGTTGTTATGACAGCATACTCTAGACCAGGGGTGGTAGCTATTCAGTCGGGCAAATACCCTACCACCTGGTTGTGGGTTGTTTTGTCGCCTCTTACGACAGGCCGCTCGACCGCAGGAATTAGTATTCTTTTTCCGTTCCTGCACGGAGAGTATGTATATACACTAATGTGGCTGTTCGATAACGGCATAATTTTTAACGTTTTAAATAAGACACGTTCAGCCACAGTAATATCTTTAACATTATTGCAGGTACGGCCCCCTCATTAAGCTGTAAATTTCACTTAAAACATATCTTACAACTACAATGTATGTACTGTAAATTGATGCTTAAGAAAATATCCGGCTACAGATGAAGGTTTTTTTCGAAGGGATAAGATGAAGTGGACGCTCTGGTTGAGGCGAGGTTTACGTTTAATGATTTTATATTTAAGTTTCTTACTAAAGGCTCTTTCCTGTTCTTTAATACGGACCATAGTTTTCCAGTTTTCTAGTTTGCGTTACACTGCGAATTAAAGATTAATAATAACAACAATATTTTCTTCCTTTGAAGCATTATAATGTAAATATTTGTATGAAAACTTTCAATCCGTATTTAATTTGCTTTTCAGAAGCTTATTCATTTGATTTTAGCGTATATTTTTCTTGAATAATTATTAATAAACAATCATGAGTCAGAATCTTTAGTTTTTGTTTTAGTATGTACTATTATATTGGATTATTTAGATAATTAAATCAAACATAAGCATGAACAGTCAAGTTTATTATTAATAGGCTGGGGAAAAAGTCTTTTCGCATATAGTATGTATGAACTTGTAATAAGATCTCTTTGGCTATACCATTTGTATCTGGCTGGTTTTGGTATCATTAAAAAGTTTTAATTTTAAAGAAGACAATTCCAAATTCCAATTAGGAAAATGTGTGATTTTCATTTGTTTTACTTATCGTTAAAATGAGTGAAACAAATGAAGAAATTCGATACATTTTAAAGTTTTACTACAAAAAAGGTAAAAATGCAACACAAGCCGCGAAAAAAATTTGTGATGTTTATGGACCTAATGCAGTATCTGTGAGAGTAGCGCAAATTTGGTTTAAGCGTTTTCAATCCGGAAATTTTGATATCAAAGATGCACGTCGCTCTAGTCGCCCTGTTACGGACAAAATTGATGCCATTTTTGAAAAAGTTAAGCAAGATCGGTATATTAGTAGTTACGATGTAGCTGGAGAACTGGGTATTGACCACAAATCAGTTTTGGCGCATTTGAAAAAAGCTGGGTACACAAGAAAGCTCGATATTTGGGTGCCTCATGAGCTCACTGAAAGAAACCTAATAAACCGTGTACTTATTTGTGATTCTTTATTACGACGTAATGAAATCGAACCATTTTTGAAGAAGCTGATAACTGGTGATGAAAAGTAGATCACGTACGACAAGAACGTGCGTAAAAGATCGTGGTCAAAGGCCGGTCAGGCTTCACAGACTGTGGCGAAACCCGGGTTAACTCGCAACAAGGTGGTACTGTGTGTATGGTGGGATTGGAAGGGTATTATTCATTATGAGCTGTTACCGCCAGGCAGGACCGTCGATTCTGAACTGTACTGCGAACAACTGATGAGATTAAAGCAATAAGTTGAGAGGAAGTGGCCGGAATTAATCAACAGAAGGGGTGTGGTTTTTCACCATGATAACGCTAGACCTCACACATTTTTAACCACTCAGCAAAAATTACGAGAGTTTGGCTGGGAGGTGTTAATGCATCCGCCGTATAGTCCTGACCTTGCACCTTCAGATTTTCACCTGTTTCGGTCTCTGCAGAATTCCTTAGGCAGTGTCAGGTTAACATAACGAGAGGACTGCCAAAACCACTTGTCGCAGTTTTTTGATCAGCAGCCCCAAAATTTTTTTTTTTTTAACCTCCCTACCTACAAGATGGCAAAAAGTTATCCAACAAAATGGCACCTACATATTTTAGTCAAATGTAAATAAACTTTATTTTTTTTTATTGCAGGAGATCAGCAGACAGGCAGACGGCCCACTTGATGGAAAGCGGTTACCATCGCCTATGGACATTTGCAACAGCAAAGTAGCTACAAATGCGCTGCTGCTCTCTTAAGGGAAACTGGAACCTGGTCACTAATGCCAGAACACAACTCAAGGTTGTTATGGCGACATACTTTAGACCAGGGGTGGTAGCCATCCAGTCGGGCAAATACCCTACCACCTGGCAAAAAGCACCTTTATAAAAAAACCTTTTGAATTTTTATATAAAATGCGGAGAAACTTTTTCCCCAACCTAATATATATGCATTGACAAGGATTCAAAATATTGCATGCAGTAGAATGTTAAAAAATGTCTTTATAATCTGTAGTTCATTAATATATCATCGTGTTATCGGTTCAATAATATATGCCTGGACACTTTACAATAATTTGTGACCAGTCATATAATCAAATATAACTCAATAGCATATGATTCAAAAATATCTGACTAGACAAATATTCATAAATATCCTATAGATATGGGAATGCCACTCATATTGTCTTTTTCTTAGAATTTATTTTGCAGTACCTAAAATGCAAGTAATAATGCATCGTCGCCAATACATGCAACTGGCCATTGGGCAACGTCGCGTAACTAGCTAGCGTTTTTAAGATTATGTTTAATATCAATGTGTTCTCGTTGTATTACTTAACTCGGTACTTGCAGAATAATGTATAGGAATTAAAAAAAATAAGATTTTGGAAAACATATTTATTTTTCTGTAACTACGAAACTAAAGAACTGACTTCCCTTAAAATTATTATCCAAAATTTTAATGAAACATCAACGAAATAAAAACATTTCCATGAACTTTTATAAATAAAAAAAAATCTTCTTTCAAGTCGTTCCCTCAATGCTGAGGCAATCATGACTTTGATGGCAGTGAACAATTGCTCTGTTGCACCGAGATCGGTTCTGAGCATAGTAGCTGGCCAAGTTTATTGAAATGTTCATATGGTCAGCAATCTGGCCAACCCATCTATTTGGAGATCTACCACGAGGTCTCTTGCCTTCAACTTTCCTAGTGAGCACAAGCCTCTGCATGTTTTCTGGGTTCCTTCGCGGTATGTGGTCAAAGTACTTCAGTATACGTTGTCGACATACTGCTTATAACATCTGGTGATCTCCGATCTCAAGCTGTTCCAGTATAGAAACATTTTTTCTGTGACCTGTCCACTGAATTCTGAGCGTCCGACGCCAGCACTACGTTCTAAAAGCGTCGATTTTATATCTGTTCGATGCCTTTATAGTCTAGGTGCAGAAATATGGAGAAGACAAGCATCTGCACTAAGCGCTTTGCATGAACACGTTACTTTTGCAAAAACAAATATATCTTTTCAACCAGTAACTAATGATGCAAATCGCAAACTTTGACTAAAGAGATCGACAGGTTTCATAAAACATCACACATCACATATTAGGAGACAAGTTTAAACGTAAACCGTATTCAAAATATTTATGAATCCATCACAGCACACATAATTATGATCGTAATGCATACATTTTATTGAACGGAGCCTGTCACATATAATTGAATCTAAAAGTTGTCTACAAATTATTGATATGTTCGATTGTAAGGATATTTTTGTAGCATTCTAATCCTTATATTATTTTGATTCTTTCAATGTTTATATATTAATGAACTTGACTGAACAACATTTTTATTTATTAATACAGTTTATTTCTTAACAGAAGGAACGAATGAATTATTTTATACTAGGTTGTTGTAATATAAATTATAATATTAGGTATCAGATTTTAATAAAAACAGAAGTTGGCGCGTATTGGTAGGAGAGAAAATATTGGTGTTAAAAAATTATATGATGCGGCTGATAGCTTCGATTGGGAATATGGTTAATGAACACAGAATAAAAGAAATTACTTTAAAAAACTCCGTCGCAGATAATTGGCAGGCTGTTGAGCCGTTCATCAAGTCTGGTTTTAATTCGATTAATTAACAAGGCGCCCGTCGAGTCGAGAGTAATGTTGAACTGCAAAATATTTGCACGCTGGAAATCTGTCGATGTGTGTACAACATTGTTGATTTACGATTTCATTAGTTGCGTGCAGTTCGACGAGACAGCAACGATACATAATATATGGGCGTTGATTGTGGCGATTATGTGATATAAGGTTATGAAGTCTAATCCCGTAATATTCTGGCGTTTCTTTTTGAAAATTGTCTTTTTTAAATCAACCTTTGCACTATTTATTTATCTAACTATCTAATACTAGATATTAGTTAGTTAGATAAATATATAGTGCAAAGTGCAAACTGTTAAATATACTTTAGTATTTAAATTTTAGAAGAATCTTATAGGAAGTAGGCATTAGGTAATTAATGGTTAGGTTAGTCGTGTAAAAAAATCTCGGACAATTTTGAAGTCTGTGACTCATTAGTCAAAAAGTTCAAATAATTAAGTCTTTGTGGCAGTAAGTTACATTATACTAAACTCACAATTCATACTTCTATTTTCTTAGTGATTCTCCCTCCCTGATGTGGATCGTCGATATCCTACAATTGTTGTTAATTTGTTACCTCTTAACATTTTTTTTTTAAATAAAACTGTCCAGCAAAATGTCAGCCTTCAAATTACCGCAACATAAAATTAAATGATGAATATGTATAAAGATTTTCATCACAAAATGTAAAATAGTTCGTCAAAGAAGGAATAATGCTTTATTCGTTAACAATTTTTAACATTTAATTTTTGACGGTTACTTTGTTTACATAAATGTAAACGTTTACTTCTAAAATAGTTTTTGATCCAAAATCTTGAGTAATAGTAATATTATTACTATTACTCAAGATTTTTATTAGATTCCCGATGATTTTATTATTGTGACTTAATTCAAAATATTATTTTATTTAGTAAAAGTAGTACAGAAACTAAGTACTTATTTTTTGTCGATATTAAAAATGTTGTAATTGCATAATATCCATTCTTTATGTGTCTATCACAGTCTACAGTCGTGGTAGCGTAATGGCAAGCGCACGCGTCCTAGTCCCTAAGGACGCGGATTCGATCCTAGCGGTTTTCTGACCTCATGTGCATATTGTTACAATTGCCACGTGCTAACAACGGCGAAGGAAAACATCGTGATGCAACCTGCACATCGAGATAACCGATGTGTCAAACCTGCCAAGCCGCCTTGGACAAGCGTGGCGGGTATACTGTCCGTGCCCTAGTAATGGAAGGCCCTAGCCCAGCAGTGGGACATTCATGGGCTGTTATTACATTACGTGTCTATCTTGAGATTATGGAGTCTATTGTCAGTACTAATCTGTTGAACATGTGACATTATTTTGATGTTTGCATGTGTGTTAACTGTTACTTTTTTATGATGAAACGACTGTCATGAAATTTTGTGTATATGTACTTTCAATGAGGGGGGGGGGGGGGGGGGCGCACAAACCTTTATCTCAGACAGTGATATAATTTTTAGGGCCGATTTTTCAATCGATACATAAATGTTATTTATCGAATAAAATACAACATTGGTAAACTAAACATTACGGTTGCGTAAATTGAATAGTTCACTTTTACATTCAGTCAAGATATAATCTGTTCGATGGATAACTTTTAGTTGTTGATTGATAAATCGGCCTGTATTCGAATAAATCACACACAAACACACATACACACATTTTGTATTTCCAAGCTAAGCAAGTTACGCTTGTGTATGTATGAGTAATATACGACAGACTACTCTAGGGCCAATCCCAGACACTCAGACCATAGTATGAAGGAATGAATGAATGAAAACTCTTTATTGTTCACTATAAACTTAAATCTAGACAATTGATATGGATACATTTGCATTAGAACATATTAAATAATGGAAAGTTCGATTCTGTTTACCATGCCAAGTAACTAGTGACCTCTGCGTTCCAATAAGCTAGGCCGGCAAAAGGGACTTATAGACTTTTTTACTTCGAACGAAATGTTTATTTCAACCTTGCAATAAAGACTTTCTTAACATTTATGCAAATAGCCCAAGGAGTTGGAATCACTTGGGAGCTTAGGCTACCTAACTAATTCATAAAGCCTCTTGAAGGTGTTGTAAGCTAACCCGGGTTAAATTTATTATAATCTTAAAAAAAATTAAGTCCTGACAAACCACAGTGACCTCGATCGGCAAAGGCTTAGCTCACTCAACCACAGAGTCCGTCAAATGTGTTTAATTAGAGTTCTAAATTATTTTACACATTATTGGATAATAGGTAGAAAGAAAGGTTATAATTTAAATTGTTCTAAATTAAGCATATCAAAAAACCTGTTATTTTAATTATATTTTTCTAGGGGCCGATTTTTCAATTATCAGATAAAAGTTATCAGTGGCATATAACCTAACTGAATTCAAAAGTAAAACAATTCAACTGTTTTATTCAAGCAACAGTAATTTTTAATTTTACCATGTTGTACTTTATTCTACGAATAACTTTTATCTGGTGATTGAAAAATCGGCCCCTAAGACATAAAACATATTATACATAACATGACAAATTGACGCACGGTCGGTGTTGAAACCGAATAACAAGCCAATCATATTCTGATATTTATTTTATACTGGCCACACGTTTTCAAACGATATCCGTGCAGATTGATTGCGTTTTGCATACGCCTCATTGCATAGAAAATATTGCGAATGGGTAATTGGATATACGCCATCCGTTGGTGGCACTCGACGAGCGAGCCGTTGCCGTCGCGCCTGCCGATGACGGGCCGGTGACAAATAATATGACGGACGATGAATACTTGCACCTATTTCGTTTAAATTCATTTTCATATCGAATCTCAGAGTGATACTATTTTGATGCTCACAATAATTAGAACTGATTTCGATTATATTCGCCTCTAGTTAAAAATAAGTTATAAAGTGTCGACATTGCTAGAACAAAATATATATAAAATCTTTTTGGGAGAAGTTCGATATTCAAATTAAAGAGTGTCAATCACACAATATTTATGCCAACTGTCACTGGTTTTTATCAGTTCGTTCGCATGTAATAAATTGTTTTGTGCTACGAGTTGTTAAAAACGCAAAGTTATGGACAAAAGCGAGTTACGTGCGGCGGAAAAGAAATGTTTTCGGACATTCAGCAGACATTAGGGGAAGATGCTGTACCTACTACTCTACGGTTGCGTACTGGGTGGCTGAATTTAAAAGAGGTAGATCAAGCTGTAAAGATGACCCGCGTTCTGGGCGGCCTTCAACCTCCGTTACGGAAGAAAATGTCAAAAAGGTTGAGAACCTGCTTTTGGGAGACAGAAGAATAACTATAAAACATATATATAGCTGAGATGCTAAAGATATCTTTGTTAGCGTTCAATCCATTTTAATTGATTCACTGGGGTTCAAACAAGTTTCGGCAAGATGGGTGCCACGAATGTTAACCGATGAAAACAAAAAGCGACTTTTGTAAATTTTTTAGCGTAGTCTCGAAATGTTCCAGTGTGATTCGGATAATTTTTGCCTTCATCTTGTCACCATGGATGAAACGTGGGTCCTCCATTTCAATCCTGAAACTAAGAGACAAAGTATGTCTTGGAAACGACCGTCCTCTCCGTCTATTACGAAATTTCGAGTTGGTCCTACTACTAGTAAAGTTATGGCCTCAGTGGGATAGTGAAAGATTTTTTTTATTGATTACATGCCAAAATACCAGAGAATTACTAGACCGTGTTATGCAAATCGAATTCAGAAATTGAGTGAAGCGATTAAAGAAAAACGCCGTGGAAAACTGTCGTTGGGCGTGTTGTTTCTTCACGATAACGCTCCCTCCCGCTCATCGATCGGTAGTTGTGCTTAATGCAATCCTCTATAATTTCCTTGACCACCCACCATATTCTCCGGACTTAGCTCCTAGTGATTTTCACTTAGCCCCAAAACTAAAAGAGGAAGTTCGTGGAACTAAATTTCACGATAATGACGCGGTTATGGCTGCCATAGAGGAGTTTTTCGAAACTCAAGAAAAACATTTTACGCAAGGAATAAGGAAGTAAGAAACGTGTTAGGTATTCTAAATGCATTGCATTGGATGAGAAATTATGTAGAAAAATAAAATATTTTTGTTTTAATTTTTACATTTTTTATTATTGATTTCAAGAACTTTTTGATTCTTTTTTTATTTGTTTTATTGCATGAGTTCAGCAGACTGTCAGACGGCCCACTTGACGGAAAGCGGTTACCGTCGCCTATGGACATTTGCAATAACAAAGGTGCTACAAATGCGCTGCTGCTCTTTTAAGGGCTTTTCTTTTAATTTATCCTCGTATAGTCAATCACCTCAAAAGTTTAGAATTATAAAGTTTGAATCATGTAAATTATACATGTAAATGATACATGATAGAGTGGTAGAGTCACGCTGTCATTATTATCTATATTATAGCTCTTAAGGGTGGCTCGATCGGTGTGATACCATGTTCTCACAGAAATAGAGGCGTAACACGCTTAGTCTTGAGCTAATTGGATTTTGTACGATTAATGAGAGTGCTTATGGCTTTTTGAGTCTGAGCGCTGTCATTGAGAGCAAGGTCGTAGCTTAGCCATATAATACTATTATTACGTTATATTGAAATACTAGTTTCAAGCTTTTTATATGCTGGATTTGACTTCAAGATCCAAGACTGCTAGTTATATAATGTATCACTACTTAAACTTCGAAGTTACTTTTAGGTCGTCCGCCAACCCTACTTCCAAAAGAAAAAGCAGAATGTAAGATTTATTTTAGCAATTTTCCGCTTCTACATGGTTTCGATCGCTTTAAAAGATAAACAGGGTTGCAAGCTCGAGATAAAAATAGATCAAACGCAGCCAGCAAACAGAAAAGCCACTCAAGTTTCCAACTTACGTTATTGTGCTAGGGGCTCTCTTCTCTCCCACCTTGTGTACATCATATATTCGTTTCAACGAATGTTTATTTTATGACGTAAAACATATTTTTTTTACTTTAAATTTTAAATACTTAGTTGTGTCAATTTTTTATCTGGACTCTCTAGTTCTCTAGTTTATACGTTAAAATTTTACTGATTTAAGAAACCGTCCGCGAAATCTGATTTTGATCGACATTGCACCGACGAGCTAGTCTGGAATTTGAAACTTTAAGAAAAACTATCATGTAACGATAAAAAAATCGTCTGCATAAATGAATAAAATAATCTTTATTGGCAGAGATACAGGTAATGGCATGTCGACAATAGTTGGTAAAACAGTGGAACTAGTATCATCGTATTTGACCTATGGTCGAAAAAATATTTAAATTTATATGTTAATTAGGATATGCTCGCGACTTTGTCCACGCTTGACTTGAAATTCCCGCGGGATTCCCGGATCGCAAAGCACCGCAACATTTAACAGAATGCAAGCTATCGTTTTAGTGAAAACTGTGTCGGAATAAGCCAATTTTTATGCACCCCAACAATTACAAATTGCTCCCAGGATAATTCCCGTGGAAATCCGGGGATAAAAAACATCATACATTTTGTTACATAAAAGCCAGTGAGTGAAAAAAATTATATTAAAATTCGATTTTTTTTATCTGGTAATTTAAATCACTCCCAGAAAAATTCACGCGGGATTCCCAGGATAAAAAGTAGCGCATATTTTAAGCCTAAGAATTTTCTGTCGATCAAAACTACATCGCAATCGGTCCAGTAGTATTTTCTTGAAGCCCGAACAAAGAGACAACACAAGAAATCTTGTATTTATGTTGAGACAAATGGTGATTATAAGAATAACACCAGTATTTAAACAATAATTTAAATATAATTCTTGCTAATTTGAAAATAGAAGAGAAATAAAACGAATTTACAGATTATTTTGGAACATTTCATTTCTCTTATGCGCCATAGTTCTAAAAAAAAATTAGATTTGTTTCCATTGAATCACGTACGAAAATTCAGGCTGATATTGAACAGGTTTTGTTTAGCATTGTTTGTCCCTATGGTCGGTTGCGAGAAAAACAGTTCTCTAAGTCTTAAAGTGAAGAGAGGTGAGTTGGAAACGATTGAATCGAATATTCACAACGAGAAAATGCAAGCCCGTTCATTTACAAGATGTTCCGATTCGATTACAGTTTTGGACGAATAGTACCTACCCTGCTAGAAATAAAGCAAACTTGCATTGTATGTAGCAGAAAGCTAGCCGAGGTAGCCAAAGTACTTGTATTTCATGCTAATAGTGTGGTTACACTTGGTAAGGAGCATTCAGCGGTTAGGCAATTTTTTGGTCTAACAAGCATAATGTTACATAACGGTGAATTAAAACATCGTGAGGAAATTTACACAGAAACAAGCGATGTATGAATCCAGTAGATTTAAAATTTACATTGGTACCGAAATTTGCCTTAGGGTTTCGTTATGTATGTATATTTTAACGTATTCGTTTGGAACCAATGACTTTAATTACGGAGTTTTTGGCAGGAGCTTAATGAATGATTTACTGTGCTGTTTTGTTTTTAAACATTTAATTATTTTTCTACTTAAAGAGAATCGTTGTGGGGTATGGACTGTTTTATAAAATAATTATTTTTGGCAATAAATTGCTTTGAGTTGCTATAAAAACTTAGTTGTTTGACGTCAATAGTAGTTCTACCGTTTGGCAAGGCCGGAGTGGGTGGGTGGTTACAGTTACAGTACAGTATTAGTAGGTTACAGTTTTCAAATGCCGTTTTTTGCTTGAAGATTTTTCTACCTGCAGAAGTTGCGCAAAATAAAATAGATTCAAACGAAATATATTTTGTCTTTGAAAATTCAGTGACGATGTGTGTATAATGAAAAATAAACTATCAAGTTTAAAGTTATGTAAGAGACGTATCTTAATTGAATTTATTGATCAAAGTGATTACTGTCCTAATTTAATATCTGTAGTTTAGAATATTTTGTTTGTGGATTAATGTTAAAGCGACTTATAGTAGAACTAACGGGTCCGGCAGACGTTGCTGAGCTCTGAACCTTATTGTAGTTGTGATCCAATTGTGATCAATAACACTCTTGAATCCACTGGAATACACAAAGAAATTTCATCAAAATTGGCCCAAGGTTTAGGAGGAGTTCAGTGACGTACACACAACAAAGAAGAATTTTAAATATAAAAATGGTAGAATATACATAAACATGTGATTACTGGGCTACCTAGCAATGAGGTAGTTTTTTGTACGACCCTTTAAAGCAGACACTTACCCATTCCTGAACGTTGGTTGGTTGAATAGTGCTTCACCGTTTTATTTTTCAAAGCCCGCACAGTAAAATGTTTTGAAAGGACCGATTTCACTTTACGTCTGTGGTGTCCCCCGCCCGCATGTCTCCGCCGCCGACTACTATTGTAAAAGCAACTACAATCGTACATTATTGTTTCGACGGCGGCATACCTACTCTTTTTTATTCTAGTTTTCATGCAGAACCCTATCTTTTACTCGGCTTGGTTATGGCGATGAAATTAAAACTGAGCTTTTATTCAAGCGTTCTGTGACTACAGTCATGACTGCGCTGCACTATTCTAAAGTTTTATGTAGATTATTAATTTTATGAGCTTTTCATTTCCAGATCTGGCAAGGAAAATCTTTCGCTATTACTATTGAACTGTACTTCTTTTGTTTGGTACAATTACTTTGATCGCTTATATAACTAATATAATAGCATATAGTTGCAGTAGAATATAATAGAATATTCCTTATTGCACATAAGAAAATAATACACATGTGTTAACAATTATTTAACTAGTACAACCGGTCTTATTGCTAACAGCGATTTCTTCCAGACAACCTTCTGAAGATAATTTTACAATTTCTAATAGTGGGTCCGTATTCAGTGCGCATAGTTTAAAATGTATACAATCATTACATATATTAATATTAAATAAAAATACACATTCGACCCTTTAAAACAGACACTTACCCATTCCTGAACGTTGGTTGGTTGAATAGTTGAATATGTACATAGAGTTACATACATACTTAATTACTGTTTACAAATTTAGATAGTGATTTTTGAGGAGTTTATTAAAAGATGTATGTGACTGCACTTCTGATGCTCATAGGTAATGCATTCCACAACCTTACAGCCTGTATTGTACAGTAAAAGATTTCTGACAAAAATGCGTAGAATGTATTGGCGTTATTAGTTACAGATTTGTAGTATAATCTGTTATAATTATAATATACTTACACCTTCGTAAATTTCTTTAAAAACATTTAAATACTTCTAGTCCACGTTCCCCGAAAATCATCGAATCTATAGTTATACAATTTACATACGTACATACCTACTTCAATAAGAATTCGATTTGTTTATTCTGCTTCGGGTGCGTTGTATCTCACGCGTACATCGCGAACTCTAACTCACTACGTTTTTTTATTTATGGCGAAGCTGGGAAACGGGCAGACGGCCCAGCTCATGGAAAGTGGTTCCCGTACCTATAGACGTTAACAACATCAAAGGCGGAGCCAACATGTTGTCAGTTTTTACGATGGAATAAGGAGGAGGAAGAGATAAGGGGATCAGACAAGAGGAATAGGATAGAAGGAATGACATGTGGAATTGAAATAGGGGTGGGATAGCGAAAATGGGACAAGGGGTGATTAGAAGGAATATATGATTAACTAGCATTTGCCTGGGACTTTGTCAACGTTGGACGGGTAACAAACATTACGAGTTATTTCGCTAAATATAAAATCATTTTTTTAGCAGGCAGCAAAAATTCGGGATAAGTGTTGTTACTAAAGGCATACATAACTACAACTGTTTTACTAAAGATTTTAATGGACAGCGAAAACCGCATCAAAATTGGCCGAGTAATTTTTACGTGAATCCCGACAAACACAAAAAATGTAAGAAACAAGAGACTACACTTTTACAAATTTAAAATGTTACAGATTTAAAAATTTACTAATAAATTCATGATACGTTTTTCTTAGATGATGTTTGGTTTCTCAAATGGTCCCTTGGTAAGCTTTGAGCAGTTGGTTCGGTGTTTGCAATAAGCACTACGCTCTCCAACCAATGCAACGCTGCAAATCATTAGCAGGGTAGAGACGGTTGCGGCAGACCACACTCGCTGTTTGCATTTGTAATTAATACACTGTTTGCACTACTGATTTACGATACCGTTCGTTATGCACTACTAATGTATTAATAGTTTAGAAAGTTAAAATTAGGACATACCTAATATTTGCTTAATAATAATTTACCAACTATCACATATTGGTTATATTGTCAAGATACCACAGTAATGCTGTTTAATTTCAATGATTAGTTGACAAAACTAAAATACCTATATTAATATTCTAAAGAGAAAGGTGAAATGTAAAACAAGTTTTCATTTCAATACTGTAGGAATAAATAAGTAATAAGTAATTTATTATAAATGATTTTAATAACATATTATCATCTAGCCTATAGAGTATAAGTGTTTGGTGTTAACTTAGCTGTTTTCATAATTGTCGCGTTGCTAGTTTCAAACCAGTATTAAAATACAGCTTATGCAGTTAACACGTATTTCATTTAAGTCCCATGAAACTGTTAAAGTAAAAACAGATCTAAACTATCATATCAATAAGTAATTTAATTTAAACCTATATTCGAAATATTAAATGACATCTAAGTACGGTAGAGTATCACTAGTTTTATCTAAAATAGAAGGACAGGGTGTAAAGTAGCAAACACTTCGTATAGTCAAGGTTGTAATATAATTAATGTGGTAAAGTATTTTTGGGTGTGTCTAGTTCATTTAGGTCTGGTGAAAAATCGAGTCGTCGTGGCGTTCCCCGCGCCCCGCTGATCCCTTAGTCAGCTTCCCGCGACCCCGAGCTCAGGGGGCGTGGTGTGACTTCGTGGAATTTGCATTTTTAGCGAAAGTACGTCGACGCACGTCCTAAACAGACGGATTGTGCGGGAGACGAATGATCCCGAGACGTGGATCGACACTGATCTTGTGTTCCGGCACTGGATTTATTTTGTCACGTGATATTGAAATACTCACTCTTGTACGTGACTTTGTCCAAACTATTATCTAACAATAAATTCCTTTCTTTCCTAAAGATCCAGTGGAATGTTTTGTACAATTCTATTGTATTTAATAATTGTGATGAAAACTAACACACAGGAGACAAGTAACGATTTATTAAATATTAAAGTAACCTTTCCTAGGAAATAAATATTAATTTTAGTTATATACAAATATATTTTACCCTCTTACTATTTAATAATAATCATATACTTAGAATCACGATGTTTATATGTTTTATACGTAATTTATTCAATACCTTCCTATTTTAAACAGACTGTAATATAAGTATAAAATATTTATTAAAATGAATGAATGAAAATGAAAATTTTATGTTTTTTTTTAACAATACTAATCTGTTGTTAATTATCGGGAAAAACGTGAAGGTTTCAAAATAAAATCCGTAGGTACAACATTAAAATCGTGTAAGTCAAGCATTTCCAATCAGAACTTCGGTATTATTAAGATTTTTCAAATTAATTAAAATTTTATATACATTTCCATTTTATACAAACCTATTAAATAACGTCCACATCTATATATTTTAATGACTGTTTAAAATTCCGAACAGAAGTGTACGATACTAGTTTCTGAATGTTATAAACTTATGGGGGCAGTGAACAGTGCTGTTCACTAAAA
Source organism: Dendrolimus kikuchii (assembly GCA_019925095.2). Classification (NCBI taxonomy): domain Eukaryota; kingdom Metazoa; phylum Arthropoda; class Insecta; order Lepidoptera; family Lasiocampidae; genus Dendrolimus; species Dendrolimus kikuchii. Next base: position 16,093,324 of record CM034389.1, read on the forward strand.
TTTTAATATTATTCCATCTCACGTTGTTTAAAAGCAATAAAAATCGTAAACTTAGTTTCGTTCGAAAAGTTCCGCTTTGCTTTCAGCTTACGCGCGCCGAGTCGAGTGGAACACACCCGGGGCCCTACAAGGAATAGGCGTGTGCGGAATGCATAATAAAGCAGGAGATTAAAAACTACAAAACCTTGTCAATAGCAGTTCAGAGGGTCATTTGATGACGTCGATTGCGTATTCTTCGATCTTTCCCTACTATAAAGATAGTATAAGAGCAAAGGCTCTTAATTTTATAAAGAACAGTACAGTTAGTATTTTTATTATAAGGTATAATTATACTATATTTAGGTTACGATTGTACCTCTCTACTTGGGTTGCATTTCTCTATTTCTAGAAAAATGGATGATTCACTAGTCACGTTTTACGCATCGGTTTACGACCATCAGATAATAAGTATATCAGAACAAGAAAGCTGTCTAAGCAGCCCATACTAGGATTCTATACAACATCACAAGCCACTATTGCTGAGGAGGTTTAAATGATTTTTATTCGGTTAGTACTTTAAAATGTTTCACATTTCTGTAATATTAATATATATATTTTCTTTTATTTCTTCCTAAATTTGTATGTAATATTGTTTATTTTAAGCGTGCTATGATCGCATCAAGAACGCCATTCAGCAAGCATGTTCTCTATATCATATACTTCTTATACTAATATATAAAGCTGAAGAGTTGGTTTGTTTGTTTGCTTGAACGCGCTAATCTCAGTAACTACTGGTCTGATTTGAAAAATTCTTTCAGTATTAGATTGCCCATTTATCGAGGAAGACTATGGGCTATATATGATCACGCTAAGATCAATAGAAGCGGAGCACCAATGAAGAATGTTTAAAAATCGGGGGTGTTTTTAACTTACTTTTTTTTAAAACTATTCCACGCGGTTGAACTCGCGGGTAGAAGCTAGTCTTTTATATTCCTGTAAAACTACGCAAAGCTGAGATGGCTAGTTTGCGAAGAGTACGCGAAAATATTGCATAAACTAGTAGATATCTATAGCTAACGCATTGACTAGATATGTCGCTGAAGTTGTGAAAGACATGAGAGCTTTAAAAAGAAAAATTTAATATGTAATATTAAACTATTTAGTATGATTTGATTTTATTACGATATTACGATGACTTTATATGGATATGGAAGAGATATGCGACGCAGAGCACGACGACTACAACGTTTTGAATATATGGGGCGGGTATGTTTTTCCTTATCAGCAGACAAAGGAAACAACATGACTCACTTCACTATTAAAATTAAATATATGTAACAGGACGTAAGAAACTGATAGCGCTTGTTATTAATTTTAATCAAATTATATTTCTATTAACTATATTATGTTTTCTTTGGTTTTCCTAAAATTACGTAATCTATTATGATTTGAAAATTTCCAAAGAGGTACACAATTTGAGTTAGAAGAGCCAGCGCCCGTGCGGCTAAATTGAAAGTGACTGCGCGGGTTCAAGAACAACATTAATATTGGGTTACACGGCGGACACCAAACAAAAGTTACCCCGGACATTTTTATCATATGAATTTTTAATCTCCCCGACCGTCAAAAAACGGAGCACAAAAATAGTCGGCAGTCGCTCCAGTTTGGAAACCATTACTGTAAGTGCATGCTTCGGAAATCGATTTCACTATAGCGTCGATTTTAGACGATACGTAAACGTATTAAATTCTTCTTCGATTTAGTTGTCGTACTAATATTATCCGTAGTTATATTTTCCAAGCGTATCCTATATTCCAAAACTATTTTCCATTTTATTACTATCCCGTGGTTATTTTGGCAAAAATGATGTCCTAACAAAATGGACGTCCCTATCCGTCTATCTATGTATATCAGAGACAATTTTATTATAAACTATTTGTTTTATAAAGGTGAAAATTGGCAGAGAGGTGTATTCTAGATGTCAGTACACAATGATGTAGTAAAATTGTGAAAACCACATGCAACTAAAGGATAATATTTTTTTAAATATGTAGTTAGACGTATAGAGTATTGTTATTGTATCTTATTAGGTACACAATCTAGTAAGTTCATATGAGTAACTGTTCCTGGAAATTGCGTCGTTAAAGTGTTATTTTCAACGAGGTAAAATAATAATGGAATTGGGAACACTTATTTACGGTGTAGCAATATAATAAGCATTTTTCAGACGCAAGTTCCATGTCTCAGGTGTTGCCCGCATTTGAATATTGAAACGAGTGTGATCTGAATTGAGATGCAATTTTATTGTCACCCTGCTCGAGTGAAGCAATGAAATTTTATTGCTTTCTTTAAAGTTTTCAAGGGACTTCTCGCTCGTTACGGCGGTGCATTCGTTCGACTAGTTACTATCGCACATTATAACTGCAACGTTTCGTACGCTCTTTGTAACGAAGTTTAGAGAAATATTTCTACTTGTATCAACGTGATTCATCTCGGAGTGGCAATATATCTTCACTTTGAAATGACTCCTTTTAGTGAAAAATATTGTGGCAATAGAGACATTTTTTGGCAACATTATCTATACTACGTTAAAACTATATATCGATTCAAAATATAAACAATTATAACTTTCGTAGTGCTAATACTAAGCGGATAGAGGAAATTTAATCTATTTCGTTTAAAGTCACAGAACTGAAAGGGTTCTACGTGACGGTATTCAATGAAATTGAATCATTAAAATATATAATTATATCACTTTGGTTGAGTCATTCAAATTGAAAGCAGAAGAGAATCGTTTGATGTGGGTTTAAGTACTACTTGTGCCTACGCAAGCTCACAAAAAAACTTATGGAAGGGTTTTCTTCTAAATTTAGGTGACTGATGATAGCACAGCCTTATAAGAAGCAACATTTTATAGTGAGGCGGGATCAAATTTTTGTAACACTGGAATAGTTGATTAGAAATATCGTTGGAGAGCTAATTTTTAAGATTGCCGTAGTAATGGGGTTTTTCAAGAAAAGTGTGTTAATAGATCTCTTCTTGATGAAGTAAGAATTTATCATTAGATAGTCTGTATGCCAGTGCGTTTGCGTTTGACCACAATCTCGATATTTTCTTAAAAACAGCTCTAATGTAAAAGTACTTATTATAGGGCACCATATCTAATAAATTATCAAAAATGTTAAGAGTGTGGTAGACTATAAACTTGTTTAAAAATCCCTGAAGAAAATTCAATAAATGATAGCTATTGTACTATAAACGTATATGAAACTGATGAAAATAAGACTAATAACTTAGGTAATATCTGGACATCAAATTGTTAATGTAAATGTTTTATTAATATACGTAATTCTGCCATAACTAATAAAAAAACACCATAGGAGGGTGAAAAATACTTTACGGCCTATTCTAATACCCACCAAATATACAAAAAAATATCGATTCGATGATTTTTTGCTTTTGCGATGATGGTTAAGGTGTTTTGGAGAAGTTCGACTACAAACACCGTGGCACGAGATTATTATTTATTAGATTGGAATACTTTTTGTAAGGTAATCTAGTTTCAATATTATGATATGTATGCAACATTGCATTATTAAAGCAAACATCTCGTATACATATATTTTTGGAAATAAATCGTCATACATTTATCCAATTTGAATCTTTAATATACGCATGACATCAATCTAAAATGTATCTAATATGTATCCTGAATTATTGTTGAAACGCGTTAAATTTTATTATTAATCTAAATTTAATTATAAATCGTGCTACGTGGCGTTTAACCTAAGAACATAAGAGGAAATGAGCGTCTGTATCTGAGGATTCACACGTGAATGAACTGCGCTGCAGATTGTTACGAAATGTGGCGTCACTAATGTAGCTAATGTTGTATGAAAGGGGCGCTATTGCTTTATCTCAATCGCGACGTTTCGCGTGTCGCGGCCCATACCTATAAATTATACTGGTTATGAACTATTACAGCTGAAGGTGTGAAAATATACAACGAATTCAGTATTTATTGGCCATATGAAGTAGTCATAAAAAGTCGTGGTAGCGTCATGACTAGCGTACACGTCCCGAACTCAAACGTCGCGGGTTCGTATTCTGACCGGAACTCATTCACCACTTAGGCAGTTTTCTGATCTAACGTGCGTATAGTTACAATTACCGCGTACTAACAACGGTGAAGGAAAATATCGCGATGGAACCTGCATGCGCATCCATCCATCCATTTCATCGAGATAACCAATTTGTAAAACCTGCCAAGCCGCTTTGGACAAGCGTAGCTAGCGGGTATACTGTCCGATCCCATTTTCTGGGAGGCCCGAGCCTAACTGTGGGATGTTTAAGGGCTGTTATAAATATGAAATAACGAAATCTATAATATTATAAAGTTGTGTAATCAGTCAATATTTCAAATCAAAATCAATCAATCATAAATCTTTTGTTTGTTTTTCCGGAATTCACGAAAAAAATCTGAGATGATTTTATTGGATGTTGGACTTTGCTGACTTAATAATTATAATCAGCTTAAATTATTTTGCAAATATCCCAAATAAATATTTCAAGAACTGATCATACGCCCCAAAATTATGAATATTGTACTTAATTACTTACTAATAGTGAAATAAATAGGACATTGTCCATTTTAAAGTAAAGAAATGTGCCGTTATCACACTAACCATTGAAATATGGAACTAAAAAAAATTTTTAAGAAATTAATGTTCTAGAATTTAAGAAACATTTTAAAAAGCAATTTGAATAAGCTTTTGACATAGTTTTTTTAGATATAGGGTATTTAGTAATACGTTTTATATAGGAATCCACGAGAGGTCTACGTTGTTACGAGATATATTTTCGAGTGTTACTTCAATGGTGGCAGAAACAACTTAAGACAGCCACGCATTCCAATATTAAATTCAAATTTACCATATACAAAAAGTTTGTATATCCATCACGCCCCTATAAATTTTAATTTAATTACATAAAATATCCAGAAGACAAATTAACCCAACTTAATACCTAAACCATCTAAACACTTGTAGTGTTTAACACTAGGCAACGGCTTAGTAAGCACGTCTGCCAACATGGATTCAGTGGGCACATGTTTCAACGCAATGTCGTTCGTATCCCTTAAAACCTCCCTAATGTAGTGATATCGAATATCAATATGCTTGCTACGCGCATGAAACATTGGGTCTTGAGCTAAAAACATAGCCCCTTGGTTATCGGCATGAACAATCACTCGAGCATACCTCATGAGCCCTACTTCCTTCATCAGACTATTTAGATAGACTGCCTCCTTCATACTTTCGGAAAGGCTGACGTACTCTGCCTCACAAGTCGATGTCGCCACGCTACGTTGTTTCCTAGACTGCCAGGATATACACGCACCACCTAAAATGAATGCATAACCCGAATAAGATCGTCTGTCTAGTAAACAATTCCCCCAATCTGCGTCCGAAAAACCCTGTATACAATTACTAGTCTTCTTGTATACGAGACTACGTTGTATGGTCCCTTTCAGGTAACGTAATACACGTTTTGCAGATTTCCAATCAGATTTTTCAGGATTCGTGACTTTTTGGCTTAGCTTACTCACCGCATTAGCAATATCTGGTCTAGTTGCATTGCTTAGGTAATTCAAACAACCTATCAATTCTCGATACGGCCAATTTGTATCGCTTTCGTCGTCATCGCATTTTTCTTCTGGTTTATGTTTGGAATTAATTTCCATCGGCGTTGCACATTTATTGCAATTTTCCATTGAAAAACGTTTCAATAAATTGTCAATATAATTTTGTTGTGACAAAATAATGACATTGTCATTATTATTTCTCCGTATGTCTATTCCTAAAATATATTTTGCCTGACCATAATCTTTTAATTCGAACTCCCTTGACAGCTCATCTTTAAATTTAATAATTAAACCTCTTTCTTGACTTGCCACCAAAATATCGTCTACGTAAACCAATACAAACAAATGGCTATTTGCACTTTGTTTAAAGTATAAACATGGCTCGTTCAGACTTTGCTTCAATCCCATAGAAATCAACTTTTTGTTGAGTTTGAGATTCCATTGACGTCCAGCTTGCTTCAAACCATACAATGATTTCCGCAATAAGCATGAATCGCAACCACTATCCAATTTATTCAGCATGATTTGCGCACGCTTTTTGACCATTGGATCTTCTCCCTCACGATTCATAAGCTTAATTAAACTTTCTTTTAACAGTTCTGGTATCTCCATGTAAATCTCTTCATCCAAGGATCCATTTAAATAAGCAGTGTTTATATCTAATTGGTGAATTTCCAAGTTCAATTCAACTGCGAGAGCCATTAACAATCTGACGGTGTCTAATCTAGCAACAGGTGCAAAGGTTTTCTCATAGTCGACCCCATATCGTTGGCTGAAACCTTGTGCTACAAGTCTCGCTTTCTTCTTTAGAGTCTTGTCGACGTTCTGCTTTGTCGTCAACACATAACGGCAGCCTACGATGTTCCTGTTTTTCGGTCTTTTTACTATCTCCCATGTACCTTTCTGAACTAAACTTCTAATTTCAGATAATATGGCTTCCTCCCAATCAGGTTTATCCTTACTTTTCAAAGCATTCTTCAAGGTGATCTCAGTTGAACCAGCAAAATCTTCAACCTCATTTGCATCAGTAGAAGTTACAGATCGCTCAACTTCCCTTGTTTGATAGATCTTCTTCGGTCGGCCTACGCTTCCTGTGCGTAATATTCTAGGTCTACCAGGAGCTCTCGTCGTCATCCTTAGCTGATCAAGCGCGTCATGCCTTGTTTCTTCGGCCTGTTGTTCCGCTTGTAAACGTCTAGATGAAAACTCGTCTCGGTCATACTCTGCAGGATATTCTTGACATTCACTCCATATGTCTTGCATATTGTCAACCTCTTCTGCTTCATGTCTACGTTCTTCAACTGGAACATTCGATTTTGTGAAGTCTATTTCTATGAAATCCTGATCGCCGTCTTTTGTAATGTTTAATAGGCTCGGCTCTTGCTTCGAGATGTCCTTTCGTGTGTTTGGACTTTCGTGAAATTTCACATCTCTCGCAATCATGAACTGCCTTCGCTCAGGAATCCACACACGATATCCCTTGGCGTTCTTCGGGTATCCAACAAAGTTACCAGCAATACCTCTTGCTGCGAATTTATCTTTGTTTGGATCTTTATCAAGAATGTGTACCTTAGTTCCAAATCTTCGAAAGTATGCAATTTTCACCGATTTGTTTCGCCATTTTTCATAAGGAATTTCACCCTGTAGACTTCTAGTAGGACAACGGTTTCTGACGTAACATGCAGTATCTACCGCTTCGGCCCAAAAACCTGAGGAAAGATCAGAACTCAATAGCATACACCTTGCCATTTCCACCAAGGTCCGGTTCATTCGTTCTGCTATTCCGTTCTGCTGCGGTGTTCGAGGTACGGTCAGTCTTCGCTGTATGCCTGCTTGTTTCAAAAATCGATCAAATTCCGAGTTACAATATTCTCCTCCATTGTCGGTCTGGAGATATTTAATCTTAAGTCCCGTCATGTTCTCAACGTGACTTTTATACACCTTAAAGGCTTCTAAGGCTTTATTTTTCGCACTTAGAAAATAAACTTCACACCAACGTGTACAATCGTCGATAAAAGTTATAAAATATTTTGCTCCCCCTATAGATTCACATCTCATAGGTCCTACAATATCAGAATAGACTATTTGTAATTTTTCAGTACAAGGACTATGGGAATCAGAAAAAGGTAACGCGGTCATTTTTCCTCTAGCACAAATATCGCAATCACGTAAGTTTCGTACTTCGGTCACATCAAACTTAGCACCTAATTTACCTAAAAGCTTAGCAACATCTTTTCCATTCAAATGTCCTAATCGCTCGTGCCAACAACGTACATCAGCATTCGAATCACTCAAATTAAATATATATTCCGGGCTATTTAAACAATATAAATTACCTCTACGATATGCCGTCAATTTAATTTCACCGTTCTTATCAATAACCTGAGCTACATCGTTATTGAACGTAACATTATAACCGTTATTTGTTATTTTGGCTACTGAAATTAAATTCGTCCTTAAATTAGGAACAAACAAAGTATCGCGTAGTTCAAATAAATCCCTCGAGTGTTCGCTCCATGCCGACAACCTTACAGTACCCTTACCTTTTATATCAGTACTTACATGCGTCGCTAAATTTAGTTCTCCGCTAGTCATTTTTAAAGTGTCCCCGAACTTACTCGCATCATTACAAAGGTGAGACGTGCACCCACTGTCCAAAATCCAGTCATGTTTTTGAACATTTACAGCATTAGAAACTTCTACATCTAAAACATTAAAAGTGGTTAAAATTTTATTAATACAATGTGTTTCTTCTGCTTTCTGTGCTTTTCTACCTATTTTAATTTTGCACTCCGATGCTTTATGTCCACGTTCGTGACATTTATAACATTTGAACCTAAAACCTTCTTTCTTTTCAGATCTACTCTTATTAAAGTCAGTTTAGTCTCCAACTGTCCTTTTGCTCTTTGCGCCTTTCTTACTCTTCTTAAAATACTTTCTCGTATTTGTGTACAGAACACCTTCATCCAGATTTTTATTTGCATCTCTGGATTCATGCTCTTCGAGTATTTTAATTTTCAAGGCCTCTGGTTTCGGCAACTCGTCTCTCGATTCAATCGCACATCTAAAGCTTTCGAAATTTACGGGTAAACTGTATAACAACATAATAGATACTAAATCTTCGTTGATATTTATACCCATGTCTGCAAGCTTGTCCGCAGCGTCGAAAAAAGTATCCAAATGTTGCCTAACATTTCCTGTCTCCGACATTTTGTGCAGGATTAAACGCTTTAAAAGTGTAGCCTTCTTAGCGGGTCCCTTCGATGCGTATATTGACTCTAATTTCAGCCAAACATCTCTGGAAGTATTACAACCTCTAATATGTCGAAGTTCACTTCCACTCATCGAAAGAATCAGATCGGCTTTGGCTTTTTCGTCCTCTTCCACCCAGCGTTCAGCTTCATTAATCTCAGCTGGTCTAAGAACCTTGCCATTTACGTACTTCCACTCATTATTTTTAATTAACAGAGCTTGTACCTGAATTCTCCAGCTATCGTAATTGTCCTTGCCCAAGGGCTCGATTCGCATCGACATACTGCTCATCGTTCTGCACCTTTTCGCAATTAATTACACTGCTTTTGAATATTTTCCAATCCGAATTCTTTCTGTTAATATAACAGCGCTATGGATTTGCGCTGCCTGGGCCCATAACCAATGTTGGGGGCTAAGAAGTCGCGATTAATAAATCCACGAGAGGTCTACGTTGTTACGAGATATATTTTCGAGTGTTACTTCAATGGTGGCAGAAACAACTTAAGACAGCCACGCATTCCAATATTAAATTTAAATTTACCATAAACATTTGATGTTCGTCCCGTCGTTTAGAAGTCAACTAAATATAAAAGTCGTTCAGAAATCAAATTAAATTTAAAAGTGAAGTTTTTTTCATTTTTTTGGTTTTGAATGTCAAACGTTTGATGTTCGTTCTGGTTAAGTTTTGACCATATTTTTTACTAAAGTTGAAACATTCTGCAATTATCATTCAGCCTTTTTATTTATTGATTCTGAGGCAGAACGAATTTTGCCGGGTTAGCTAGTGTTTAATAAATAAATAAGAATACACAAGTAAAAGATAAAATACCCACTCCAAAGAAAAAGACAATAGTAAAAAGTGTCTTAATTAAAATAACAAAAAAGATCTCTCCTCTTTGAAATATAGGTAGTTGGGGAACGAAAACTTATTTTTATATAATACTACATGAGAAAATGCAAACGACAAGCGAATGTATTTGTACTTGATGTTTTGTATATTTAGATCTATTAAAGTGGATCTCAGTCTATTTTACGACGTGGGTTTACAAAATTTAAATCACACAGGTTGCCTCAGTTTGTTGGAAACAACGCCAAAAGTAGCCGCAAGCGAGGACGGCGGACATCCCAGTAATCACGAACCTTCTCATAGCTAACTACCTTAATTTGTTCGTGAAGGCACATGAGGTTTGCTGAAATTCAATTGTATGTTATTAAGTGATTCTACATGTGACTGTCTAATTGGCAAAGCACTTCTTCTATTATAGTTATACTCATTAATTTATTTATAGATGATATAAACTGAACAAATCTTACTTGCCTGGAACTTAAGATTTCAACCAGATAAAATCGGCCAACTCCATATTGTATCAATCACATTACGGATATTTTACTATCCGTACAGGAACGGAGAAAGAATACGATTTGCTGCGGCCGGGCGGTCTGTCGTAAGAGGCGACAAAACAACCCACAGTCAGGTGGTAGGGTCTTTGCCCAACTGGATGGCTACCACCCCTGGTCTAGAGTATGCCGCCATAACAACCTTGAGTTATATTTCGGCATTAGTGACCAGGTTCCAGTCTACCTTAAGGGAGCAGCAGCGCATTTGTAGCATCTTTGGTGTTGAAAACATCCATAGGCGATGGTAAGCGCTTTACATCAAGTGGACCGTCTGTCTGTATGTTGCACTCCTGGAATAAAAAAAAAACACAGTGAAGTGTTCTGTAGAAATTGGCAGAAAAACTAATATGTTGTATGTTCCCTAATTAAGCAAGTGACCCTTGTGTTGTGTGTTATACAACGGACTATTCTGGGGCCAATTCCAGACAACCAAACCATCGCAAATAACGGAGAAAATTCGTTCCCGAAATTTACCATAACAGGAATCGAACCTGGAGCCTTTTGCGTTGCAGGGAGATGAGCCGCCAAAGGCTTAAACCGCCCAACTACAGAGGCCGTTGAGAAATGATGAACATTTAGTTAACGGTTTACCTAGCATTACGAAAACTATTCAACATATCAAGTTTAAAATCTATTTAAATGTAATATAATAATAACAGCCCATAAACGTCCCACTGCTGAGCTCGAGCCTCCCACTATAGGGGAATGGACAGTATACCGGCCACGCTTCTCCAGAGCGGCTTGGCAGGTTTGACACGTCGGTTATCTCGATGTGCAGGTTTTATGACGACGTTTTTCTTCACCGTTGTTAGCACGTGCTAATTGTAACAATATGCACATTAGGTCCAAAAATGGCCTAAGAGGTGCAGGCGTTCCGGTTAGGATTCGAACCCGCGCCCTTTGAGTTCGAGACGCGTGCGCTAGCCATTACGCTACAACGATTTATATGTAATAATCTTTTAAAAATGTTTTTGTGACATAAATAGATTGTTAGATGTGACAACATTCTAAAAGTCTCGTTTTTGCCATATATTGTCTATGAAACACTAATACTTATACTTATATACAAAGATCGTATCTATAAATAAGAGAGTCTGATGATAATTCTAGAACCAATCTTGAGATAATAAACTAATTCAGCCTTAACGCGATAACAAACAGAATCGGTGACATTACGATCCCGGTCTACCTGGTAAACGATTTATACATTTGAAAAAGCTTTCTATTTTGAGCTGGTATTACGTCACGTGCCAATTAACTACTGTATGTTGTTCTCAAATATACCTTCGTGTCTCTATCGTTTAGTGTTAACGGATACGTGACAGGTATCATTCAAGCAGTATCATTCCATTGTCATTTTCTAACTAATATTATAAAGGTGAAGGACAGTTTGTTTGTTTATATAACCTTTATATATAAGAGCACCTTTAATTCATAAAAAAAGTACTATTTCCGGGGATAGACGAATACAGCCGAAAATATGGCGCTCCGATCGCGTTTTATTGGTACCACCGCTGTAATTCACTAAAAAATATATCGTTATAGCAATGATAACAGCATTAGAATTTTAAAGTGTTGCTCTCATGGTTAGTTAGTTCTACCTTCGCTAGAACGTATAACGCTACAGGCATTTATCATTAAATACTTTTATAAGGATTATAATATGCCCACTTCATATATATTCTTTTTTAAAGTGAGCGAAGCCGCGGCCAAAAGCTAGTATTTGACAAATCACAACACTGACTTTGTCACTCAATACAAAGGTAGAACAAAACAAAGCGATTATTTCACGCTTATTAAATTCATTCAATTTTCGACAAAGTCGAAATGCGTACGGCGCGCTCCGTTGCTTTTAAATGTATTGCTTGTTGTGTGAATTATCGTCATGTGTCACACGGTTGTCGGTCACACGATAAGGAATTCGATGGCAGGTCAAGCGTGATGAATGTTTACCTCTAATGCGGGTACCGTCATCCAAATATAGCACTTGATCACTTCTCAATACTAATACAATTGATGGACCAATCTGTCATTTTAAAATAAATGGCAAAATTTAAATGAAAACTGCTATTTCTATGACCTCTCATGGTAAACGTTTAAAAAAGTTTTTGTCTTCCAGTTTTTCTTGAATAGACTCTGAAACGACTTAGTTCAATGAAAGTTTTATAGATAAAAACTGAAGTTTTATTTTAAAATTTTGTGTACTTCCCATTTCGGTATTTCGCAGGGTAAAGTTCTGCTTCCGCGCAGGCAAAGTGGTGGGCATGGTTAGTATAAATAATATTGGACATATACAAGACCACGTGGTGCAAGTTGTTCTATACATACCAAAACAAGAGAAAGGTTGAGACCGCCCGCCATAGACCTGGTGGTTGAACATTGAGGGAGACCTTAAGAAGGCTGTCTTTTAAAAGCGACATCCCAAGGCCGTATGGCTTGGCGTAGGAAAGTGAGCAAACCTACTACAAATAAATGGGGATAAAGAGTGGAAGAAGTAAAAGAAACGATTCACTATTGCCTCCCTTTTCACAAAAGTAGCTCAGTGGCTAAAGAACATGCGACCCATAAGAATTATGTGGATTTAAATTTTGACCCGGGAGCAGGTGTTGATTAGGCAGTTTTTCTGATCTTATTAGCATATTATTACAGTTGCTACATGCTGACGATAAAGAGAATCATTCTTAGGAAACCGGCTGCACTTGCAACAGTTCATGTAAATACACAAAAAAATCATATTTTCTAAGTGGCTTTAAATGTGACTTTTTATACTTCGTTCATTATAAAACATACAAGGAATGCATGTTTCTTTTCGGAAACGTTAAAATATTTCAGGCTCTGGTGGAAAGCTTGCATTTAGTGGGTTACAGCGTTCCTGATTTTTACGTCAATATTGTATTTACGCAGTATTCATTTTTTTTTAATTTATTTCAGCACTCATAACCCCTTTCATGTTTTAAGAAAGGGAATATCAATAATCTAGATCATTTCTACTTACATTTATAGCATAACACCACTAAATATTTAGTTACAAATTCATTTAAACTGACATTATATATTATTACTCAAATTTTAATTAATTTTATGTTTATTTTACATTTTTGACTAATTTTAACAAGAATAGTTTACAATTATTATATTCATGATATTTTATTTATTCATATTTCTTATACACATTTAATTTATATATACCATACATATACTACACATTTAATAATATTTAACTGTAACTAAACCCAGTTAATACGCAGTATTCATTACCTACATATTAGTATGATTGAAAATTATAGAAAACATGAAAATGACATTATATTGTTTTATTAATAAGTTTTTCGCATAGGAACATCGCCGGTCGATCACACCAAGTAATTTCTAAAAATCCTGTTCTTGATATTGCACCACAATGTTTGAATATCATCTCCGCAGGGTCTTCTTTAGCATGAGTCCACGAAGAGTAACCAGCTTCTTCTAAAGGATGCCCTACAAAATGGAATTGTTTCATAACATTTTTAGACTACAAAGTGACTCGATAGTATAAGTGACTCGATAAAAACGTATTTATAATTACTATGATTTTCTTCGAATTATTCGGCGTAATCTTTGGATTTGTATAAATGTAATAGAGGGTTGATTTTTATCAATGTATGTAGATTTGTACATAGACTTATATTATGTATACGTCTGTTTTCAAGTGGTTTCAAGTATACTTTGGAAAACAGAAATTGGTTTGTACAAAACCCAGTAAGTAGTTTTTGAGATGGAGTATTTTTAATTTGATTAAATCTGACTGAAAAGTCCTAGAGTTTCTTAGTCACATGGTTAAACTAAAAACTGCAAATTATTACGTATCGAGTATTGAGACTATAAGAACTCAAATCACCTTTAATTGTTCTATATTGATAGGGAAACATAAGATCACTGAATCCAACGTAGAGGATATTAGGATCAGGAGCACTGCTATGCAGATGTTCGCCTAGGAAACTTGTAACCAATGCGGCTTCTTCAGCAGAATTGATTATAGCCAGCTGACCCTCCTCCGACTTGCAGACAAGATAAGCATCGTGCCAAGATAAAGGCTCAGAATGAAATTTGTAACATTTACCAGTGCTTGCAGGTTCATAATCTAAAATAAACGAAAATGTAGTCTAATTCATGAAAAAGACTTAAACACTAACTTCTATCTATCGACCGAGAAAACATAGGATTTGTAACGTAATAAACAAAAGAGTATAAATACTTAATATGGACAATGCCAACTTCGGCGTTGTTCATATTAAAATCTCAATGTGGTGTGGTGAATTTAATAACGAAATTTATGTCTTTATTAATATTTTATATCTACTTTCATATCTCTTCATTTCCTTTCACATTTTCCCAACCATTTGGGGCAAGTATAGTGTTTCTTTCCTTTCATACCCCTCTATTGAAAGGATTACCCTTTGTTACACCATCAATCTCAGCTTACTTTTCAGCTTACCATTATTCTTATATCCATTAATTTTCCAATTTAATTTTAACTTTATATTTATCACATGATTTTTATCAATCCTACTTACATACTACAATTGTATCTTATTATTTTCAAATTTTTAGTAATATTTGCAATTTTCAGACACCCTTAAGTATCTGTCTGTCGCCTTTTACATTCTTGTATCACCTGATATTCATCTCTACATTTTAATCTCGACCGATTGGAGATCTAATTTGTATATCTTCACTTGAATTTATAAAATATTAGCTTCTGCCCGCGACTTCGTCCGCGTGGAATAGTTAAAAAAAAGTAAGTTAAAAAACCCTCCCGATTTTAAAACATTCTTCATTGGTGCTCCGCTCCTATTGGTCTTAGCGTGATGATATATATATAGCCTAATTGTTTTTTATGTATAAATTCAAATTACATTTAGAAATGCATGAGTACATTATTACAGGATTAATTTTAAGGTCATAACTAATATATTTATTTAGTAAAAAAAAGGTTGTATAATAAACTGTTTAAGTAATTAAAGTTTGTTTAACTATTCTACGGGAACTCTTTAATTTTTCGGGATCAAAAGTATCCTATATGTTGACCAGGGATATAAGCTACCACTATACAAAATTTAGATTAAATAGGTCCAGTCGTTTCGGAGATTAGCCGGTACAAACAAACAGACAGACAAACAGAGAAACAAAAAAATTGAAAAAATCTAAGTTAGTTCTATTTCACTTCTTATATCCCCCTGACTCGGTTTTTTATTTTTTTTCATTGAACAGAAATTCAACCTCTACAGTTTTATTATATGTATAGATGATCGACCTTGATACAGACTTGTGTATGTGCTAAATGAGAATTTGGACAGCATTAATTTGCCACATATTATACCAGTATCTACTCTCACCTAATTGGAGATAGAAAAATATAGATAGTAATCGACACAACGGAAGATAATAATTATAATTATGTTACCTAAATCAAAGCCTTCACATTTGTCGTTAAACATTGTGTCATTCCCAAAGATTTTGCATATAAACGGGTTTATATCTGTGCATGGTCTGTTATCGAAAAGCCCTTCTCTTGTCATTACCACACAGTTTTCAACATCACTTTTGCTATTTGGACTTCCTGGAGACCATAACATTTCTAGAATAGTACCTGATATTGGTTCTCCTAAAATTATAATGCAAGTTAACTTAATAAATATGAATTACTTCACACAAGAATAGAATAGGCATAACAAAAATAGATTTAGCATTGGGGTCGTCCCATGTTCTAGTTTAGAAATTATAATAAAAATGTTAAATATTTTTTCTAATTTTAGACAGTAAAAAGGAAAAGTAGTATAATAATATAAATTCTCACCTTTTAAAGTGACATAATCTCCTTTAGAGAACTTATCATGTAGTCCGACAAATATAGCAGTGTAATGTGCTTTCATATTGCTCATTAGAATTTTCAGATTTTCTACTTCATTGAGGCTATCCGGAATGAGGAGTGAAGTACCTTCAGCGTCACATATCTGTCTCGCTTGATCCCAACTTGTTGCCAAATCGTGAAGACGATAGAACGTCTGAAACGCCTGTGCCCACATGTAATCCATGCGATATTTCTGTGCTAACAATGAAAAAAAGGAACAATAAAAAATCCAAACAAACTTACCACCACGTTTATAAGTTAGTTTAGATAGATAACACAAATCGATACTATAATTATTTAGACTTACCGACCATTAACAAACATCCTTGTATTCATATTTGTATGAACTGTCACTAATAATATTAAATAGAACATTGTAAATTCAATGGTGACAACTAACAATACAGTAATTTTAATTATAATTTAAATAATGCGATAAAAATAACACAAGTGCTAAGCGTGTAATGTAAAAGGTAAACGGGTAATTCAATCGTAACAATCATGAGTGTTTGTTCAGTGACTTCTAAATTCAATTGGCCGGGTCGCGGCTGTTCCGCTCGATTGCGTCTTCAGATAGCGCCTGAGTATTTATTTTCCCGTGATCGTAGATCGAAGCGGCACCGGCCGAACTGCGTGGCCCGCCCGCCACACTCGGTCCCTTGTACACGCTTATTTGAATCTCCTTTCTAAGCGACTTCCTTTTCTGTGAGTGTCAGGTAATTATCTGTGTGGCATTCCAATTTTACGATCGAATGGTTAATTCAGTTTAAATCTCTTCGTATACGTACTCGGCTTTAGGCACTAGTTAATCCTAGTCCCTCAGATCAGTTCTTGAGCGGGGTAGCATAGCCGAGCCGTAAAATATGGAAACGGATTCTTTGTTCATGTTTGAATTCTACTCGGCATATACTTATTAATAAAAGCAGTATTAAAGTTAGTTATTGGAATTTAAAACCTTATTTCACCGTACGGGTGGTATTTTATTTACTGTCGTTTTACATCACACTTTTGTGTAAAACATAGATCAATACATTTATATATATATATATATATATATATTATTGTAGGAGTTCAGTAGGCGAGCAGACGGCCCACTTGATGGAAAGCGGTTACCATCGTCTATGAACATTTGCAACACCAAAGGTGCTACAAATGCACTGCTGCTCTCTTGAGGGAGACTGGAACCTGGTCACTAATGCCGGAACACAACTCAAGGTTGTTATGGCGACATACTTTAAACCAGGGGTGGTAGCCATCCAGTCGGGCAAATGCCCTACCACCTGGCTGTGGGTTGTTTTGTCGCCTTTTACGACAGGCCGCCCGGCCGCAGGAAATTGTATTCTTTCTCCGTTCCTACACAGATAATATATAAGTAGATCCATATTAATGTGTAAATGTAAAATAGACTTTGTTTGAACGTTTGTATCTTTGTTCTATTTTTACGGTCTTGGAAATGAAACGATAAAAAAAAATACTGTACTAGGCTATGCCCGCGATTTCGTTCACGCTTAACTTCAAAATCTTGCGGGATTCCCAGGACACGAAGTGTTGCAACATTTAAAAAAAATGTAAGCTATCGTTTTAGTGAAAACTGTATCGGAATAAGCTAATTTGTATGCATTCCAACAACTTCAACCCGCCGGTGAAATTCCTACGAGATTCTCGGGATAAAAATATCACACATTTTATTACAATTTGCTATCAATCAGAAAAAAAATTAAATTTGTTTTTCATCTCGCGATTTTAAATAATTCCCAGAAAACTGCCACGGGATTCCCAGGATAAAAAGTAGCGCAGAGTGTAAGTCTAAAAACTAGCTGTCGATCAGCGAAAACCGCATCGAAATCGGCCCAGTAATTTTTACGTGAATCCCGAATAAACAAACAAATAGATAAGAAATCTAAAAAAAATTGCATTGTGTTCTTCGTTGTTTATGTAGTCTATTCTAGTTGTTTTCTTTTAATTAGCTTAATGTACAGACACGGCATGTTTAGAATTTTATAATATTATAGACACATATAAGTACTTTTTATTTCAGAAAGTTTGATCGGTCCTGGCACACAAGGAACCAAATTTACGCGACCAATGTTGTATGATCTGCTAGCCAAGCAATTTGCTTTATGTGTACTTACCTTAACGGCGATATACATGGGATATTTTTTTCTCGAAAAATAAAATTGTTTATCCAAGAAGAACGCTTCATGTTTGTAAAATATTATTCAAACTCAAAGTACTTTATTGCCTGTAAAAATAATAATGTCGTACAATAAGTATATCCGTCTCCATTAAAACCAATCTTCATATAAAGTTCTGCGGCAACTCATCAGTGGCTCTGAGCTGGGATCTGATAAAAGTTGTCTGAAACTTTCTTTTGCGATATCGCCACCTTCGTCATGTAAATTGGACAAGTTATGGTTGGGGATGATGCTTGTTTCATCTGTTCGAGCTAATACAGATTAGCTCTTGATTTACTTCGTACGAAATTGTTTCTAATGAACGGAAAAGATTCGAATCAATTTGAGAGAGATCATGATATTATGCTTCTATACTTGCATGTAAAGATGTAATAAGATAAGGATAAAATTCCTATTAGTAGCTAACACAGATGACATTGCTTAAATTGGTATATTTATATATAGCAAGTCTTCTTTTGTAATATTAATTTTCAAATATGTCCTATTTTTATTAAGTGATGACCATTATCCAATTATTTAATTATGAAAATTTTATTGAATTAATTCTTATAATTATTATAACCCATTAAAAGAGGCTACTGTTTAAAATGAAATTGTGTATGTGTGTGCTTTTGCAGTTCACACACAGTAGAAGTGAAACTTCATAGAATATACTCACATATAATTAATTCTTCTCAACATTTATTAATATAAATATAATTCTTAAGTATCACTTTCAATTTTTCGCCGTTTTTGTCTAAAAAATATTATTATCAGTTTCATTTCTGTCCAAATTGCCTGACTCTCTAATCTGTGCTGCACAATATAAAAATTGTATCTCATTCTCTCGCAGGCTTAGTCCTATAGATTAATATGTTTATCTCTTTCTAGTGTCGCTATTTCGTTTCCTCGAGTTTCAAATCATAATGATTCTAATGAAGTTTCACTTCAAAAATAGATTTTGTTAGATCAAAGAAGATAATATAATTTTAATATAAATAGATTTAGGTAGTAACGAAAATGGATAGACGTTGTCTAGTTATTGTCAAAAATGATTTGTCTGCCTCAACCGAGATTGTTTGTTTTTGGAATTTTTATAATTTAAAGGTCATTATTGTAATATCACACTTATGGCCGGTTCCTATATCTTATTATCAATTCAGTTGCCTTACCATTGGTAGAAAGTAGAAATTACTTGTATGCAGATATATCAAATTTAAACGTTCGCAAGGCAAATGAACGGTTAATAAGATAAAGGAACCAGACATTAATGCATAAAGTGAATGAATAAATAAAGTTTTTAATATTGTAACACGTATTGCATAAGTAAGGGTCTGCTGGCTGATACTTTTATCTTTTTCAACCCGGTTTACCCGTAAACCATCTGAGTTTAAGGAGGCATTAAATTGCAACTCAAACAAGAACCGTTACACTGAAGTTAACTCACATATTGCTTTGTGTCACGAACGTTGAAACGAAAGAGTTGTAGGGAAGCGTGGTTCGAGTGAGATGGGGCATGCTGAATAGAATGGGTGTGGAGGGCGTAAAAGGAGAAAAACTACATCGCTAAAAGTGAATGCGGTCGAAAGCCGCGCTTATTTTCAACGCTAAGTGCATGGATTTTTTCAAGTGGAGGCATGACTATGAGAGCGTATGTGTAGATGTAAAGTGGCGTGTAGCGTCAATGATGCTAGTTCCCTTTTTAAATCATTGTTTAAACTTGTAACGATCATCTAGTTAATGCACTTTGATTAAATCTTTGAATAATTACAATAATAGTTAACCGGCAAATATAACTGTTTTGTATCATATGTTCTTTCTATAATTTTTTGCTTATGAGTTCTATCCTAGCAAATATATCCACGCTTATAAGTAGGTACTGCTTCAATCTCTAGTTGAACCCTTCCAATGGCCACTTTTGGCATGCTAAAATAGTGACTCATCATCATCTTCTGCTTTAAGTCAATATATATACTAGACACTGGCTTTTTGTTATTTTATAATATAACAATAATTATGAAGTATTTTTAAATTAGTCCTTATGTATATTTAGGCATTACTACTATGTGCATGCTGCCGTTTGAAAACTCGGGTTAGCTCCAGTGGGCCTATTTATGCAGTTGTAAACTCGTAGTCTAATAATTCTATGATTGATCACAGGGCGTGTACTTAAACAAGAGAAAACATATCCATTACTTTTAAAACTGAATTAATCAATGACGATGGCAAAAACATAATAAGTAAGTAAAAACATAATTATTCAGCTGTAAAATAAATATTTTGGTACAAAATGACAAAGCTTATCTGTTCAAGTTATTTTTACTTATACATATTTAAATCTAGTTTCACATGTTGCAGCTAATTACGTAAATGTATGATGTGGTTGATCGCCCGTAACAATATATAATTATGCTTTTAAAGTAGTATCAGTGCAAATTGGTGTATCATTAAAGTGCGTGGTTTGCACATACGGCGTACGTTGAACAATACATCAGTCGACCGATCTACCAGCCAACGTTGTTGGAATATGTACCTATGTAGATGACCGACACTCTAGGTCTTATAGAAAAATAAGACAACACAACAACTTATACAATAATATCAGTTAATAACTCTGCCACTGCTGGATATGAGCTCCCCCGTTATTTAACGTTAGCTCAACCTATCTTGTTCAAGGTGGCTAAGGAGGTTCGGCATATCGATTATCTCAATGTACGGGTTTCATTATTATGTTTTCTTTTTCACCTTTTGCAGGTGACAATTATAATGCTTGCTGGGTTAAAAAACTGCTTAAACAGTGAATGCTTTTAATCCAGGATCCGAAGCCAACTAATTGAAATGATTAAGGGGTGCTTTAGACGTTAATACTAATAATTACTTAAGCACCTGCATTGTAAGTCAAAGAGAAATAAGATAAAAGTTTTATTTTTGTGTCCAATTATTTGTGCATACATACATACATACATAACTTCATGCCAGTTCCCTTGCGGGGTAGGCACGAACAACAGAGCGCCATTTAGGCTTATTCTTACACACCTCACTTGCTTCTTTGACATTCATAACTCTTGTCATGCACGCTCGTCTGTTCTTAAGGCTCCTGACATCACCTTCTGCTAGTAGTATTTGTGCATAAATCAGTATAATTGTGTACTTTGAACACAGGTACCTACCAGATTCATATTACGTATAGATTTTGTTGTCATTCTGATTACGTTTTAGTTTCTAGCGGTGAATTAAACATGACTACAAATTTGTAAAAAAAATCTGCTGTTTCCTTTGGGGTAAATGGTTTTTTAGTAGTAGTTGTTTATTTAATTGTCTAAAATTCTCTTGAAATAATAATCATTGTTATTGATTTCAGCAAGTATCGTCTGCCTGAGATCGTAGGCTACTACGACCCATAGATAATACTATATATATAAAACTACGCCTGTAATAGGTAAAACGAAATTGTGGTGCCTGCGGCAATTTGAGGCGAAACTGTGTATAATTTTTTAAGCACATAATTTTATATAAGTTATTTTTAGTCATGGTTTTAAATATCGTGATTTTTATTGGTACTATTTATAGTAGTCCTCCTGTCTGTATAAGTGACATGTATATTGTTGTAGGTGCTTTTACTAAAAAAGTTTCAGTATTTAGATACATACATTGACGAATTTTGTATAGAAATTTGTAGCACTACTCAATTTTAAAAGAATCTTTTGAATATAGAGAAGGCAGTTTATTAAGGTTTACGTTTAAGTAAGAAAAATTCTTATTTACAATGTGGTTTGAAAAAGTTAATTAGATGGGGGAAACGAGCAAGTTTAATTTGTTATAAGAATTTGGGACAATCCAAAAAAGTCATTACTTTCTTTCTGTCGTAGAATTTTAAGGAAAGAGGTTTTCTGCTAACAACCCAATTTAAGTAAAAAAATTATTAAACTAGCTTACTGACTTACTGTCTCTAAGTGGTGAAATCTATACTAATATCATGGCAGTAGAAAGTAGTAAGTAAATGTAAAGTAAATTAATACTCTGAAAAAAACCTAATGTCATTTAGCTAAATGGTCCTAAAGGTATTTTTGTATTATTTACTATTTAAAATAAAATAAAATCAGTAAAAATAGAGAGTTGTAATATACTTCTTTTTGATTTTTGACTATTTTAGCTAAATATGTGATTTAAATTATAAAACATTAAAAATAGAAAAAATAATTACTTTTGGCTCAGTCTTCCTAAAGCATCATTGGCCACAATCACGTTATTTTAAAGTCCTGTATCTTCATACGAATTTTATCAATTCAAGTTGTTGGTAACAATAATGAACATGAATCAGCGATTCTGTAGTCAAAAATGGATCTAGCACGAATAAAAAAAACGTGGTTGTGGCAACTATTTGATTGTGATTTAGGAGCTTTTTAGTGTTACGTTTTGTGTTCGATGATTCTCATTCATAGTATACTTTATCCAGGACTATACAAACGTATATGTAATATTAGCCAATAAACGTTCCACTTAGCTCGTACCTCTCCATTCTCTGGGAACCAAGAGGATTACCCGCCACGGTTGTCAAAATTAGCTGGTTTGAGATAAGTCTTATAGCCACTAAGCTACTATAACACATATTAACGAATAAATGAATTATTATCAAAAGAAAGAGTGAACAGAAATAGAATAGAATATACTTTATTGTACAATAAAATTTATGAAACAATACACAAAAACAGCTTACAATTAAGTACAAATGGCGGCCTTATCGCTGGCAGCGATCTCTTCCAGACAACCTTGGGATGGAGAGAGAAAATGGCATAAAAGCTAGGGCAGGGTTTAGTTGTACTATATTCTAAATATATATATATATATACATCGAATAAAACATAAACATATTATACATACATACATTATGATAGTAATCTTTAACAAGTTTATTGAAGAAGGATACTGATTTGACTTGTCTCACTTCTAGTGAAAGCATATTCCATAATTGGACAGCTTGAACACTGACTAAACAGATATACAATGCAAAAGTGGATGGATGCAGAAGTCGTGGAAGGCCACGACACACCTTCCATGATCAAATTGATCGTATACTAGCAGAAGGTGATGTCAGGAGCATTAAGAACAGACGAGCGTACATGACAAAAGCTATGAATGTCAAAGAAGCAAGTGAGGTGTGTAAAAAAAGCCTAAATGTCGCTCTGTTGTTCGTGCCTACCCCGCAAGGGAACTGGCGTGAAGTTATGTATGTATGTATGTATGTATGTATGTATGTATGTATGTATGTATGTATGTTGAACACTGAATGATCCATTGTAAACTTGGTTGTATTGAGTGGAGTTTCTAGTTTCATGTTCACTGATGACCTGAGGAATTTCTCCTGATTCAAATTGAAGAATTGAAAACGTTCTTTAAGATAAGGAGGAGACTTGGGACTAAACAGTACATTGTACAGAAGTGACAGGATATGCGTATTCCGGCGAAGGCGGATAGGTAACCACTTGAGTTTAGTGCGAATTTCGGATATGCGATAATATTTACGTAAACCAAATATGAAACGGATATAAAAATTCTGGAGTCGCTCAAGTTTATCAAGTTGGTACTCTGTTAAGTCTAGATAGAAATAAAAATTTGTAATACAATAGGCTGTCTTAACGCTATTAGCGATTTCTTCCAGGCAACCTTTGGATGAACAAGAAGTTCGAATATTTATTTAGAAGAGACACAGAACAATAGAATTTAAAGTAAATAGCTAAAACTGCGGGATATTTTATCAATATCAACAAAAGCAATGAAATGAATACAAACACGTTTAGAACATTAGTATAGGCCCACTTTATAGGTCGTAACAATACAATTCATCGTTTAAGGTAAATAAAAGTAACGTGTTTTTGACATTCATAACGTTATTGTACGGAATGTATAAGGTGGGTCGGCACCTGGGACCCCATACTCACAATGGGTCCACACAATACGCCCGCAAAGTATACCGAATAACTTTATTTAAGAACACAATAAACCACTTTTTACTAGAGAGGTCTGAATTGTGTACTTCCTTCGTTTGGATAGGTGAAGGAAATAAATCTTTTTTTTTAAAGTAGGCCTTGTTGTAAGACTTGTTTTTTTTTCAGGATTTCGATACCTAAACGTAAATAAGAAACCATATGGACTATAGGAATCTTTGTGTTGCAGCTTGTTATATTTGTTTATTTACCATGTTTAGGACACATACAATAATTAATATTCTTAAATATTAAAAACACAAAATCAATAGATATATCAACCAAGTTTCTATTAAATAATAATTTATATAATAAAAATAAAAAATGGCTCAAACAATTAATTACAAAAAAATACAAATATACGAAAATTGCATAAAATGTCTATTTAAATGAGGTCAATATTAATAAAAAAAAATGTCATCACAATAATTACTAACAAAATAGAGAGAAAAAAAGGAATGTATAAAAAAGTGTAAGTCATTGGATTATTCTTAATTATAACATTTTTTAATTTGGATTTTAAATTGATATAGGTAAATTACCTATGAAAGGACCTACATTAGTAAATAGTGCATTTTACTGCTGACAAGTCCGGTATAAAAATGTATTTTTGTACAGTTAGTTTTTATAAATATCAAGTATTATATAAGTCAGGATTTATGAAATTTAACAAACATCTAGAATCCTTTTGTGTCTATAAAAATATAAATTAACATTTGCGAATTTTTCTTTTGAATATTGATTTGGGGCTGAAATTTCGGTAAAATCTGTACCCTAAATAATATAAATATAGTTTCTTGTATAAAAATACTTTTAGCGAATATTGTTTTGAATTATTTCCGTTGAGTGTTTTTAATTATTATATATGGAGTATTTTCGATTATGTGCCATCTTTGAGTTTTTCAGGAAAATATTAAAGTCAAGACGTTTCACTACAAAAAACTCTACCTACTGTGCATGGACCGTCATGTCCTCGACCGATTTAGATTTTTAATAATATGTTACGATATATTACCACATTCATTCCCGAACAATTTCCTAATATCAAGCTCTAGGTACTTACAAATAACTAAATCTGGTTCGCCTACTTCATTAAAACATGAATTATGAATAGGAAGGTCATTAGCATCCATCTGGATTGTGGACAGCTATGGAACACCATTGTTATGCAGATTGTAACCGGACGTCTCCTAACTACACTACGAATAGACCCTTGAATGCGAGATATTTGTCAACAAATACATGCCAGGATTCACCAATTCGGAGTTTATGATATCTACATACGTTTCTATGAAATTCTTACCTTATAAACAAGAGTATCACGCGACTTCAGTCATGTGAACTGTGGATGCGTATCTCAAATTCAAATTCAAATTCAAATTCATTTATTTTATAAACTTATTTCTAGGCCTTATATAATTACATCTAAAACTTATATAGTAGTTAAAATTAAGGCTACAAATTATTTTTGGCGGCGGTTGCTGCACTAGACTCTAGGTCTGTATCGCGGCACCCAACACAATTTTATTATAGAAACTTAAATATAATAATTAACCTAAAACTATGAGTGCGTGTGGTTTTGTGTGTGTGTGTGTGTGTGTGCGTGTGTGTGTGTGTGTGTGTGTGTGTGTGTGTGTGTGTGTGTGTGTGTGTGTGTGTGTGTGTGTGTGTGTGTGTGTGTGTGTGTGTGTGTGTCGGCGTGTGTACGTGTGCCCTAGTGTTGTGGTCAGTTTAGTATTGTGCTTTCTGTGTCACTGTAATTTAATGTTTTTAACCATTTACTAACTTGGTGTTTAAACTTTGGTGCTGACATTTCTTTGGCAGAGGGTGTGTTTTGGCATACTTTATTATAAATGGATATATGGATATATGGAGGAAGGCGTTTGGCAAAGGATGTATGTATTTTAGGTAAGGGTATATTATAAATTCTACGGGAGCTGAGGTATTGGAAGTTAGGGGCATTTAGGTTTTGTTTATGAATTGCTGTGGCTACCTTGCAAATATAGAGTTGTCGGACTGTCAAAACGTCACTTTCTATGTATAGTGTATTGGTGGGATATCTGTACGGTTTTTTATGCATAACAACTGCTCGCTGTGCTCGCTCTACTAGGTACTTACAAATAACTAAATCTGGTTCGCCTACTTCATTAAAACATGAATTATGAATAGGAAGGTCATTAGTACGAGGTTGGGAAGCACGGGTTTTATGAAACGTTAAATATTTAGTTTTTTTAGTGTTTAATGTTAGTAGGTTGTTGTTTAGCCATTTACTGATGTCGGTTAAGCCTGTCTGAGCTGTTTTAAACACTGACTCCCAGGATTTGTTGTTAAATAATACAACCGTATCATCTGCATAACATATTATGTTAGCGCCCTGGATCGGAAATTTCAGCAGTTCATTGTTATGCAGATTGTAACCGGACGTCTCCTAACTACACTACGAATAGACCCTTGAATGCGAGATATTTGTCAACAAATACATGCCAGGATTCACCAATTCGGAGTTTATGATATCTACATACGTTTCTATGAAATTCTTACCTTATAAACAAGAGTATCACGCGACTTCAGTCATGTGAAATGTGGATGCGTATCTAACGAGAACTATATATTTTTTCGTAATAAAAAGTATCTTATACTTGTCTTTGTTACTGTTAGTATCTATATACTAAATTTCATGGTAATTGATAAAATTACAAATGTGTTATAAAGACAAACAAACAAAATTGTTTTCAAATTAACTGCAAAATTATATCATCGCTGAAGATTTTATGTCCTTTATCCAAAATAGGTATAAATAAAGTTGGTATATTCGAAGAATTCACCTTCACTTGAACGCGTATACATACTATTTTTTATACAATGTACTTTAGGTATAATTGATTGTGAAACTCTATGTAATTAATTATAGGTGTAAATAGTATATGTATGTTTGCATGTCTGTCTAGCAATTCGACGAAATATGTTGACCTGTAATTAATTTCAAAACCTTTTTGTCCATATCTGTAGGAAATGTAAATTTAATATCCTTCCAGTTATCAAATAGGTAGAAAAATTAAAAACGGTTAGAAAAATAAAATGCTTTAGTGATTATCGCACTCGCAACTCATACTTGCATTTTAAACATTGTGAGTTTGAATCCTACCTCGGAAGCCCGGTTTCGAACTTGTTCCCCCTAGAAAACAGTTTTCTGACCTAATGTGCATATGTATTGCTGCAATTACAAAGAATTAAAGAATTTATTTATTCGAATCCATTAACATAGTGTATTGAAATAATTTGGTATCACAAACAACTACTGTAGTATAATACTGTGTTGCAGTTATTAGCGCCTACTACCAGACAACTCGTTTTTTATACAATTTAAAAATATTTTTTTAAATTGTATAATTCTTTTAAAGTTTATACGTTTGGAAAGTATTTCAAGTTAATATTTGTAATGTATGTGGAACTGTATAGGTGTGTGAATGTGTGTGTATATGTATGTATGTGGTATCTATGTGTGTGATGTGTGTACAAGTGAACGAGTGAGTGTGCGGTTACAGACTTATTACAGACTCCTGATGGTGAAGGACCACAGCGTGATGAAACGTGCAGAATGAGATAACTGATGTAGGAGGTCCTTGCTCAGCATTCGGATATTTATGGTTTGATGTTGTTATTAAACATATATTCATTTTTAAATTATGTAGGTACTAACATAGTACTTAATAATGTAACCATAACATAATACTAACGCGAGCGAAG
This sequence comes from Dendrolimus kikuchii, assembly GCA_019925095.2. NCBI lineage: Eukaryota > Metazoa > Arthropoda > Insecta > Lepidoptera > Lasiocampidae > Dendrolimus > Dendrolimus kikuchii. Next base: position 16,121,389 of record CM034389.1, read on the forward strand.
CTGAGTAGAAATTATCGAAAACTGTATAAGAGTATAAAAAAACAAATTGTGTATGTTTGTGTATGTAGTCGTTTCAGATGCAAACAGTGATATCCAAACGGCAATGCTCTCGGGAGTTACGGAAACGTACGCGCGTATATTGGGTTAGAAGCACTATTCCCAACAAAGATACCTGAATAACCATACATTTCAACGTCCTCCGCCTTTGACAGCCACAAAGACTTCAAAGGGATGAGGGACTGTTGTGCATTAGGGCTGGGTTAAGTGTAATAAAACTGATGACTGTTCAAACTGAAGCTTCCAGCATCAGTCAACTCGTAGTTTGCTTTATTATTTAAGCTTTGGTATGGGTAAAGCATTTTCATTTAATTATAGATAGTCTTGGATTTCCACAACTAGAAAAAATGATATCCATAAATACTGATGTGGGGTAATTTCAAATCAGTAGTAATACAATTTTTATCATGGTGTATAGTAGATAATTATAATCAAAGTAAATTCTGTAAACACCATATGTTGCAATATTTGCTCAATATGTAATCTGTCATGGACAACATATCCTTCAGGTACAGTAATAGCGTATCGGAATTTCCACGGTTTGCTCGAAACCATCAATTTACAAACTAGACATTCATCTCATCATTATGTGTGAGAGTCTTATGAGAGTGTCAAAGAGGCAAGGGAGGTGTGTAAGAATAAGCCTAAATGGCACTCTGTTGTTCGTGCCTACCCCACGAGGGAACTGGCGTGAAGTTATGTATGTATGTATGTATGTATGTCTTATGAACCAAAGACGCTCTTGATGATGTTGAGTTAACGACTTAATCTTGTAGAAGAAGTTATTCACTCTTACATGCTCTAATATGAATACTCCTCTAAAATAATTCCTCGAAGAATATGCATGCGAAAACACATAGTAAAGTCGTCTAAGGCGCTGGTCTGTCTAAGCAGTCATACGCGGCAGATTGCAGATGCAGGCGAAAGTAGCCGAATGCTGCTTAGATACTGTCTCGTTTATACACTATGCGAATTATTGTGATGCTGTTACAGCTGCGATTAATGTTAAAGATTTAGATTGTGACCGAATACGTCGTATTTGAAGCATTAAAAATAAAGCCGTTAACGAAGAGCCGTATTAGTGTTTAAACATACGTTATCAGTCAATATTTAATGTCATTAATAATGCCGCATTACTAAAAATTGCCCTTAACCCTTGACTACATCTGCTTGAAACGGCGCATAACTGTAACATTATCCCAGATACGGTCACCATTGAATAAATAAATATCAGTCCAAATAAACCTACATCCATTTAACTTTTTTACATAAATTTGAATTTGTAATGTTGCGCTAAAGTCACTTGAGATAATGTTATAGTTAGACTGTGGCCAAATGCGCCTTTTTTATAACGTTAAAAATAACGCCGTTAACGAATAGCTATATTAGTGTGTATACACACGTTATCTGTCTATCTGTTTTGAAAGTAATTCTGAGGATATTTGTATTCAAAGAGAGTTTTCTACAATAGTGTTTTGCAATATTCCAGACACAAAAGCTACAGTAAAGAAAAAATGGATGTATAAAAATTTTACTTATAAGTACACAAACATGTATAAATTATAAAAGAGATCCTGGAAGAGATCGCTTTTAGCGATAAGGCCGCCTTTTGTTTTACCAAGTAACTATTGTCTTGTTGTGCATTTTTTGTAATTTTTGTTCTGGTGAACACTTAAGTGTTGTCTATGTCTATGTTTAAATTATAACAAGATTGCTTTTGAATACCCATCGATAATACTGTGTTTAGTATGTAAATAACTTTAAGGTAACGAAATAATGCGTGAACCCTGATTTTTTTTGAGTTTTTCTATTGGTAACCTAATGTTTTTTTAGTGTTGCCTAATGCTTGAATTTCATTTACCGATATTGAAATAAAAAAGTGTTAAAAAATAATATTTTACAACCAAATTTTTTTATTTAGGTTTCCAGCTATTTTGATGATGAAAAAAATATGGTGGATACATGTGGAAGAAATAATTGAAAACCAAAAAAATATTTAATTGCCTAATTCATGTAGGTTGAAAAAAAAAAGTGGGTGGCTACATTCAGTGGAAACAACAGTTTTATGACATAAGGTGTAAACAGAAAACAGCGAAAGAATCTTGAATAAACAGGTTGAACTTTAAATAAATGTATGTTTCATTTGTATACAAGACTATTGGCCTTTGCTTTAGTTTCGGCGACATAATCCGCAGTTATATTTTATAAGACGAAAACTTTATACTCGTCTCTTCTTATTGGTAAATTTCATAAAATCGATTTAAAAGGCTCTTGCAGAAATAATAAACAGTCCCTTTAACGATTATTAATGATGTTGCTATTATTTGTATTGTATCATTGAGTTCTGTCAGTTTTAAAAATATACTTCAACTAACAAAAAGGCAAATGACAAAAAAAAACTCAATATTTACCCAAGAATAACCGAGCACTTATATGTTTTAAAAAAAAACAATTTTGGCTTACAGGAACCTTTTATTTTATTATTATGAATAATAATTGACTTGGAGTCTCAATATACGGGACCTCAAAGGTCTACCGGACCGATATGGTATTAGTTTTGAGCAATCCAGCCGGCAGGCATAAACCAGGTCCGTTGCTGTAGAGCTGTGGCTAATAACCAAGAGAACTCTCTGAATTTGTAAAAAGATTTGGTATTTATAGGCAATTACTGCTGATCGACATTTTGGAAATCTATGTCAATGAGATGTTTGACTCAGCAATAAGTGCCTATTGCATAGGGTTGTAACACCTCCCCCCTTAAAACGGAGCATCAAATAAGGAAAAGATGCGAGTAGATTGAGACACCAAGAAGTTACAAACATTTACACAGTACATTTAACAAAATATACAGTTTTATTTTACAGCTAGAATTTTAAAATTACTATGTATCAATTATTAGAAAAGTTGAACAAATTACATATTTTAGTGCTTAAGCTATTAAGTAACACGAGAATTGAAATATTACAATTAGTCAAGAAATAGCAATGATTTAAGAATTTGTAACGAAATAGTAAAATATCCTATGAACTAGTAAAGATGTAGAAAACAATTTTGATCATAAGATCTAGTATGAACTTGTAAAGAACTAGTATAATTATTTTCATTATAAGAATTGGTAAAGATATGGTAAATATTTTATTCTTTGAGAACTGGTAAAGAAATAGTAAAACTTTAGTAAAGGAATAGTAGTTTTTATTCATTATTTCTATGAGACATTAACATGAACTAGTAAAATTATTTATTACTAAAAAATTAACAAAATTATTATTTATGGATTACTATAAGTTTTTTCTAATATATATGTAAATTTCTCCTCAAACTCGAGGGAGATTCTTCCGAGTTTTCAGATACTTCAAATGCTCTATTCTGAATCTGAAGATTTGTTTGGGTATTAGGCTTAGCATAACAATTATTGAATATTTTTATACAACAACCAGGCTCATTTTGGGTTGTATCTCGTCTTGGTTTCTTACAACATTTCTTATAAATAGTAAAAGACATATAAGCTAAAACACATACAGACAAGATTGTTGTAATTCCGCTAAAATAGTTTCCATATTTAATGTGGTAAGGTTGATTTTCTATTTTCTCTATTTCGTCACTGAACTGATTTAATCTATGTGTGACATAATGCAAGGAATCTAAATCGATGTGAGATAATTTAATAGGAGTTAAATATGGAATCGTATTATTTATCCTTTTCTTGGAACAGCAATCATCTTCTATAATATTAAAATTTGGAGAAGGTAAATACAGTTTAGACTCATACTCTGTAGATGCAACAAATTGTAGAAGATTATGAAAAGCCTTACAGCCTTTAGGAACCTTGAGGATTCCTGTTCCAACAATATCGTAGTCACTAAGAGTATTGTTACATTTAACAGATAGTTTAGTTAGATCAGACTGTACATATAACCACTTATTATTATTAAGTTTTTGCCAAACGTCAATATCACTAATTATTACTTTATAATCACAAGGTTTTGGTAATTTGTTTATATGTTTAGTTAGGATTATCACTTCACAAATTGGATTTGTTGCGGTAGGATGCACATCACTTAGTTTGCACAGATAATATTCTTTTGTTACACTTTTGCACTCACTCGTAGAGTCCATTGTTGAGTACATTAATTTATCATCGGTTATAGCAAGAAATCTAGTAGTTGGATTGATCATAGCAAAGGAATGAGGATTATTTATATCATGCGGAGTAGGGAGAGCAAAAATATGATAGAGATTGTATTCTTGTAAGTTTATTAACGGAATTCTTATGACGAATACTAGTTTAGATCCATTAACAAAGCTAGAAACTGATGAGATATCTAGGAGAGTGTGCATATTTTCTATGCTTAATGAGACTGGGAAGTTTTGAGCTATAATATTTTGGTTGGAACTTAGTTCATTATATAATTGAACTGGGGATAAAATAGAAGGATGAATTATGTTTTGTTTTCCGAACAGAATTGCATCTATAATGTCTTCAAGGTTAAAATTTAAAGTTATTAAAGAACTTTCTATTGCGCTAAAGGTTAAAGATAGATAAGAAGAAGTTTCTAATTTGGAAGTTGTTTGCAAAACGGTTTCTAAAATTGTATCTAATTTACCCATGTTTTGATTTAATATTTGTTCATTATCATTTAGTCTTCTAATTGTATTATTAAAAGTATCGATAGCGGAAGAGATTACGTGAATGTTATCTTTCATTAAAGACGATAGATGTCTCTGATCGTCTTGGACGGCATTGATAGCGTCAGAGAAGGTTTTTGCATCATCTTCATCTAAGGATCCGAATAACTGTTTAAGAATAGGTCCGCCAAAACCGAACCACGAAGATCTTTTAATACGATTTTTATTTGTGAGATGTGATACAGCTATAAAATTATTTTCTACGTTAACTAGGAGAGTTTCTAACGGATTTAATGTGTTAGAGCAGTCTGTTTGAATTTTACTTGATTTATAACTATTACAGGTTGTTTTAACGGTATTTATTATATTTTTAATATTTTCTATATGAGGTTGTATGTAGGAGAAATCTGTAAAAGTGACCATGTTCCAAAAACTATTATAAAACCTTAAAGTACCTAGATTTTCATAGTATAGGCCTGGACTGTTTGGGATTGGCGATATTAGTCCTGAGTCGGAGATGGCACCTGGCGCGATGGCCCTGGAATGGAATTATCGTGGGCTAGTTTTATTTCGTTAAAATGGTAACGGATTTTTCGCCTATTTACTTGCACTGTTACATTGCTATTACCATGAACTGCCGTGACTTGGTAAGGACCTTTCCATATAGGAGACAAGGCTTTACGCAATCTATGGTGGTATTTTATATACACCATATCTCCAACATTATAAGATATTTCTCTAGTATGCTGATCATAGTAGTGTTTTGATCTTTCTTTACTTCTAAGAATATTTTCGCGAGCTATGTTTCTTGTATTAATTAATCTGTGTTTTAAATTTTTAATATAATCGGGATAAGTGACAGTAGGGTTTATGTCATAGATAGAACTTGGTAGGTAAGGTTTACATCCGAATAAAAGTTCATGAGGACTAAAATTTGTGGTAGAGTGAGTTGTTGAATTGTAGGATATCAGTGCAGTAGGGAGATATTTATACCAGTTGTCTTGATTATCATTTACATAGGATTTAAGATATTCCTTGAGAGTGCTATGGCTTCTCTCAAGTGCACCATTGGTTTGGGGGTGATATGGAGATGAGAATAAGTGTTTAATTTTAAAAAGAGACGCTACTTGTTTATATACGTCGGCTATAAAATGGACACCTTGATCAGAAAGGACAGTTTTGGGAATACCAAAGTGAGATATAAATTTTATAAGACATTCAGAAGTTTGTTCTGCAGTGGATTGAACAATAGGATAGGCCATGGAATATTTAGTTAAATCGTCTTGGAATGTGACTATATACTTGTATTTTTGGGGACCAGATTCTGGAAGAGGACCTACAATGTCGGTAAATATTCTTTGTAAGGGTTCATTTGAAGTTGTTGTGATTTCCATAGGGGCTTTATTAGTAGCTCGAAGTGCTTTGTTTTGTTGGCAGAGTGGACAATTTCTTACATAATTTTCAATATCCTTTTTCATTCCACTCCAATAGTAAGTATCTTTGAGTTTACTATACATTCGATTGGAGCCAATATGGCCTCCAATAGGGGAGTCATGGTTATCCTTCAGGATAGCAGGAATTTGGTTAGGGGTAGGATATACGAGTTTGTTGTGATAAATATTTATTTTAATATTAGTGTCATGGAATATATAAGTTATCATTTCGTAAATAATTAGAAATTTTAGTTTATCGTAAGGGTTATCGAAATCAGAGATAGAAATTTCATTAACTTGGGGGTAGAATATAACTAAGTTATTTCTTACTTCTTTTAATACTGCAAAGATATCTCTATAAGTGACAGAGTCATAGTGATGGACTTTAGTAAAAAGATGAAGATAAGTTTTATTATTTATTTCGGATATTTTAATATTATGCAATTCTCTTTCAGAGTTTTCAAAGTCATTTCTGTTTTCTAAAAGGTTTAGTATATCTCGACAGTAGGGATTGGAGTCATCTAAGTCAATGGATGTTGGGTAGGCTATGTATGGACACGAGGATTCAAGTAAATTTTGGTTAAATTCTGTTATTCGAGTATTAAAAACTGTAGGGGATGAACGTGTTCTAATATAGGATTCATAGGTTAAGTTATCATTAAGATCTATATCTTCGATATTATGTATAGGCGGTCTGGATAAGGCGTCGGCGTTACTATTTAATTTTCCTGGTTTATACACAATTTCATAATCAAAATCTTCTATTTTTAATCTCCAGCGTAATAACTTACTACTAGGATCTTTGCAATTCATAAGATACACAAGGGGTTTGTGGTCTGTAACGATTTTGAATTTTCTCCCATAAAGATACGGTCTGAATGTTTTTGTACCGTATATAACTCCTAAAAGTTCTTTTTCAGACACGCTATAATTTCCTTCTGCTTTGTTTAAAGTACGGGAAGCATAGGCTATGGGTAGGTCATTGCCTATTTCACCTTGCGATAGAACTGCACCAATTGCATATTCGGAAGCATCAGTGGTTAAGATGAAAGGTTTCGAGAAGTCAGGATATTGGAGGATAGGGGCGTTAGTAAGCATTGATTTAAGAGAGTTGAATGCTTCTTCCTGTTGATGTGACCAGGTGAAATCTACATCCTTTCTTAACAGGGAAGTTAGTGGCTTAGTGATTTTAGAAAAGTCTTTAACAAATTTCCTATAATATCCTATGAGTCCCAAGAAACTTTTAATATGTTTGGGTGTTCTGGGTGTAGGATAGGATACTACGGCTTCAACTTTATCGGGATTGGGAGATACTCCTTTGTCTGAAATTATATGACCTAGATAGGCGACTTCGCGACGAAGAAACTCGCATTTGTCTGGCTGTAACTTTAGATTATGTTTTCTTAAGGCATCGAATATTAATTCAAGTTTAGAGATGTGAGACTGGAGATCATGAGAATAGATAATAACGTCATCTAGATAGATAAAGCAATGTAAACCCTGTAGACCGGTAAGGACTGTATTCATGAGACGTTGAAAGGTTGCAGGAGCATTTTTTAGTCCAAAGGGCATTCTAGTGTATTCAAAGTGGCCATTTGGAACTGAGAAGGCGGTTTTGGGAGAGTCTTCTTCAGCCATTTGAATTTGATGAAAACCGGAGGCGAGATCCAATGTAGAAAAATATTTACTGTGACCTAGTTGGTCTAAGATTTCGGTTATGTTAGGAATAGGATAAGCATCTCCAATGGTAATATCATTAAGTTTTCGATAGTCTACTACGATTCTCCATTTCTTTTGACCGGAAGCGTCTTGTTTTTTTGGAACTACCCAAATTGGGGATGACCATGGGGAACTAGAAGGTTTAATAATGTTTTGATTCAACATTTTCTGTATCTGCTTATTTACTTCTTCTTTATGGCATTCTGGATAGCGGTAACTTTTTACATGGATTGGTTGTGAACTAGTAGTTTTAATTTCATGTTTAACAGTGTTAGTACAAGAGAGATGATCACCATCAAGGTAAAATAAATCGGAATATTCGTGGCAAAGAGATAGGAGGACTTTAGATTCTTCTGAGTTAAGATGAGATGTTCTTATTTGGTTCCGTACTTCCAAAGCTCGGTTATGATCGGAAGTTATATTATGTATACTATTAGACCTTAGAATATCACATGGTAGGAGTTCAACGCAAAAGGTTTGTATATTTATTTCATTATTTGTAGTATTAAGAATGGACACATTAACGTGTTTATTGGATTTAAGGGATGTGAGGCAACTGGATAGGTATACACCCTTTTGAATCTCAGACTTTTCAACAAACCCGGATGTAATTTCTGGATTAGTTACTTTGCATTCTATCATCATTTCGGAACGAGCTGGTATTGTATATTGGGGTTTAGTAAAATGAATTTGTAATGTGCCTTTATCAAGATGCAGAGTATTATTTCCGTATAGGATATTGCAGTTATTGTTTCTTAGAAAATCATTACCTATAATTCCGTCAAAATTGAAACTTAGAGATTCTGAAACTAGATGAATTTTACTGAATATTGTTTCAGAGTTATCGAGCTTGAAATCTAATTGAAAGTGCCCAAAACTCTCAGAACATGGGGCATTTTCATCTATACCTTTGAACTTAACCTTTTCTGTTATAAGTTTAGGATGTGTGACTAAAGAAGATTTTTTTATTAAAGAAATACTAGAGCCTGAGTCAATCAAGAAAACCAGCGGCTTATTTGAATATTGAGATTTTATATAGACATGCGGTAAGTGAATTTTATCGTTATAATGAATTTTATAAATTGTCTCGTTATTCTTATAAGAATTTGTGGACTTTGTATTATAAGAATTCGCAGATTTAGTATTACGGGTATAGGAATTAGTAGAATTTTTATTATTGGTATAAGATTTAGTAGACTTAGAATTATTGGTATAAGATTTATTAGACATAGAATTATTGGTATAAGATTTAGTAGAGTTTTTAGAACCAGTGTTTTTAATAGACGAGTTTCCTATCTGGGGCTGGTTACCCTGTCGTATAACTCGGGATTCAGTGAGCCGTGAAGGGAAGAAGGAGTCGTGACTATTTGTTCTGTCTGTCGGTAACTTATTGGTATGGCAATAAAGGGAATCAGAATCGTTAGGAGGTATTTTACTTGGTAGCGCGTCGGTTTGTGTAGCAGATTCCACATGACGCGGTTGCGGAACCCTATTTAGTATAAAAAATTATCATTTTGGGGGTCTGTTGGACACTCTTGGGTCTGATCATGGTTTTCGTCTAAATTGTGTACTTTATTTAAAGGTGGGTTAGAATTTATTTGATGATTTGTAGGGTTTGAAAATCTTTGACGATTTGTGTTATTATATTCCCTTTTACGACATTGATTTATGTGATGACCGACTGCCTTACAATATGCACAGATAGTCGGGTTTGGTGGTGAAGTATTGGGAATGGATTGAGAAGGTCTTGGTTGGAAAGCTACATTATGGATGGGACGGTGACGATTTGAATAGCACGATCTATCCGTGTGCCCAGGTTTGCCACAAAGACGGCATTTTGGTTTGGATTCTACGGAATTTCTTGACTGCGAGGATTGAGCATAGTTGTAGAATTTTTCTTCTTGAATAGCTAAATTAATTGCTTCGGCAAGGTTTTCCGGATTGCGGCATCTCAATATGTTGGAAATATGGCTGGGTAGCCCCAGCAAAAAGGTGTGTAAAGCCAGGTCTTCCGTATTAGCTAGTCGTCCTAGCAGTTCACCCTGATTGATGGTTGAATGAGATATGTCCGTCTGTAGTCGTGTAAGATGAGTTTCTAGACGTGTACTATATTGCAGAGCACTTTCGTTAGGTTTCATTCTACAGTTTTGGAGGTCTAATAATAGATGGTTACGGTGTTTACACTCGCCAAAGTTACTTTTTAAAAATTGTTTCAGGTCCGACCAATTACTGAAAACTTTAAGGGAACATATTGCTTCTGCTTTACCTTCTAATTGGGATAGTATAAATTTAAATAATATTTCGTATTGATTGGGGTTAATTAAGTTAAGGGCATTCTCGCAGTTACGTAGAAACGGGGATAATTTATTTCTATCTCCATCGAAGGTTTTTATGAAGCGGGTGAGGTCGGTAAAATTCATTTTTACGGTATGGGAGGATATAGGGGAGTGATCGATTTTTGGGTTTGCCATGATCAATTATAAATAAAGAAATGGAACTATAACAGATAATAAACTTAAAATGCACTCACAGTATAAACATCAGCGGCAGCATGTGTTGGTTATTATGCTGACTTGGCGGCGGCGGCGGCGGCGACGGCGGCGGAGGCGGCGACGGCTGCGGCGGCGGCGGGCGGCGACGCTCAATCGGCGGCTCGTGTCAGCGCGTGGCAGCAACACGTTGGGTTGTTGACGCTTTATATCTAGGTCAACGCGTTGTCGTTGGGCCGCGCAACAGGACCTCGCGGCTGGGCAATGGACCCTCGGGCACGATGAGGTACGGCGTGGCGGCTTCCTCGACACGTAGAGCTGGAGTCTGGCTATGCACAGTCAGAGAGACTGGTACAGCACCGTCACAGCTTGGCTTTTTGTTGGACGTCGTCAGGAACGGGGCGTCCGGCGGGCAATAATATCCCGCTTTCTTCTGACACCAAATGTTAGTCCCGAGCACTTATATGTTTAAAAAAAAAACAATTTTGGCTTACAGGAACCTTTTATTTTATTATTATGAATAATAATTGACTTGGAGTCTCAATATACGGGACCTCAAAGGTCTACCGGACCGATATGGTATTAGTTTTGAGCAATCCAGCCGGCAGGCATAAACCAGGTCCGTTGCTGTAGAGCTGTGGCTAATAACCAAGAGAACTCTATGAATTTGTAAAAAGATTTGGTATTTATAGGCAATTACTGCTGATCGACATTTTGGAAATCTATGTCAATGAGATGTTTGACTCAGCAATAAGTGCCTATTGCATAGGGCCCAAGAATACAAGTTACTGTGTAGTTAATTATATAGGTAGTTATGCAAAGCAGTATTTAAGCAGATCGAGTATGATATACATAAATACGATGGGACGGACATGAGGACTTTATAAGGGTTCTGTTTTTCTTTTGTTTAGTGTTGTGGGTTCTGTTGGGAAAAATGCGTATAGAATCTCAAAAACTCATTGTCGATTTACTAACTACAACGACATCTAGACCAGGGACATGTTATAGTACGCCTTTAATAGTTGACATTTCTTCATCTATATGAAGAAACTTTATAATTAAATGTACCGGTACATTAATAACATGTACCTAGTTCTAAAATAATACGTAGATATACGGAAATTACTGACAATGAATCAGCAAATATCTAATTTTAAAACCAGGCTAAAATTATGTTTATGGTTATCAGAGGTGTATATTTAACCAGTTATTGATATTTCCATCTCGAGTTCTAATTTTCCTTTCAAACTACTCCCACACCCATATTGCTAGGGCTGTCTCAATGAAAATAACTTGAGCCTCAAGTAATTTCGCTAATGCAAGTGGTTACACCCTATCCTCGTGGCACTTACAAGGTTCTACACGAAGGTAGCTTGTCTATTAAGAGGGTTCGTAAGCGTGATATTGTCTGAACTTACACGGAATTGTCTCATATCGACTAAGTGTTAAATTAAGGTTGGATTGTAGACAGTAACTTTGAAGGGGTGAATGGCTGAGGAAATTGCGTTACCATGATGTAGGCTACACCTGCTTCTGTCATGAATCAATACTACAATTACAGCCAATAAAGAAAAATAATCGGAACGACAATCCTACTACTTACATTGTATTGCCTTGATAAAACGGTCCGCATTTTTCGCTAGGTTATATTAGTTTTTTCATTATAACTTTATATACCTAACATCTGTTGAAAGTTTTTCATTTAATTCTGGATACTCGATTTAAAATATATGAAATTTTTCGTTGATATGTTATAAACATATTATGCTTCATAGTATAAATATAAATAAAATATTCGTTAAAAGTATTATAATTATTTTTCTATATCACACAGCGAGGGAAGAGATTTCTTCTTACGTATTCTGGTCAACAGTAGCAACGTAGGTTTTTAGGGCATTTTGAAGTCATTTTTAAGTGAGCATTTGTGACTCCTCCTATTCTTTCATGCAAATAGCAAAGTACCGTGTAAATAGGTACAATTTTAGACTATATAATATATCTGCTTTACGTCGGTCGAAATCATAGTCAAACGCGAATCGATACTAGTTACTATAAAAAGGTAATTTTTACCTTTAGATACGTTTTACCGTGATATATATATTTTGGTGACAATGGAGCAAAGGAGCCACTTGCATTGACTTATGGCTTGTTCTTATATATACCGACCTTTCATTTGTCTTACTATCGGTTAAAATTTGCCATAAGCTCCCATACAAGTAATGTCATAATTCAACTGATGGTAAGGCAAGTGAATGAATAGTAAGACATAGGAACGGGCTATTTATTAGTCACGTGTCGCAGGTGCACTATATTTCAAAAAGTATAATTCTTTAATATTTATAGATAAAATGCTTTCCTGTTTTCATACACTTTTTACGAATACAGATCCGAAATACACAGTGTTATCTATTAGTATAAATAAGGTATGTTAAATAGTTCGAATTGTTTTTATATTGCTGTTTTAGTACGAGAAAAATCGTGTATCCAATTTACATTTACAATAAATTAATTTATTAGTCATAATAAAATTAAGTATCTTTTCTATCTGTCTTTTTATACAGGAACGGAGGATATCCAAAAATGAGAGGTTTTTCGTATTAATTCGTATAATTCGTTTTTACAATAAATCGTTACGCTGGTAAATTTTGAACGTATAGAATGAAGTGACGAAGTGACTTAAAGTTCGTAAAAGTGACATTCTATCTGTCACTGTTCATGTGACGTTTACGTATGGAGAATATCGTTGTTGTCGATGGCAACTATCCAAAAGATCAAAGGTGTTGGTGCCAGAACCGGAATAGGCGTATTGTGTCTGAATACTTTTTATAATAATAGGTAGGTGCGCAGTGTAGCTTAATAATTTAAAAATAAAATAACATGATAATAGTGATTATTAGTATTATTTCCTTTTTTTACATACTGTAAAACCTGTATAACGCATCTTCCCTATCTATAAAACGTCATAGACTATACTTCGTAGAAAATTTCTAATCAGTGGAAAGGATATGTGAAATAATATTCAATAATTTAGACAATAATTTACTTCGTATATATTTCGTTCGCAGGCATATTTATACATTCATTTATAAGGCTGATAAGTAATTACAGGCAAATAACAATACATATTAAGGGTTTTTACCATAAATTATAAATTTTTGAAACTTAAAAACTTAACCATACCAACAAAGAGTTTACAATTATAAATAAGAATTTTTAATATAACAAAAATACATTTCTTTTATACAAACGTCGGAAAATTTCAAAATATATTTTTAATTAAATTTTATAATATTAATAACATTAACATTTTACAAGAAAATCTATAAATTGCATCTCTTATCTTTTCAAATTTACATCATAATGTGAGCAAAGTATAAAATATATGCCATTTTTAAATCAACAACCAAGATTTAAGAGAAATAATGAAATGAATGACCAAGCGCTCATGACCGCAAAGCTACATTCAGTCATTATATACAATATATTTTAACAATATAATTATCAGATACACATATATTATTGACGATTCTAATATTATATATATTTATTCAGATATTTTTATACAAACTGAAGTGTTTCGGAAGATACTTGTTATTCTCTAAAAGAAAAGTAGCAACATAGGAAATTTATTATAATATATTTCATTCTAAAGAATATATCTTGTAATAAAACATTTTTAATTAAAAGATTATTAAATTGTTAATTTTACAATAATATGATATTTTAAACACAGTATAAGCTGTGTATGTAAAATATTACGATCAAATTAAATTTTCATTTATAAATATTGCAAATTTAGGCCAATAATATCCAAAAGATTCCATTAACAATCTCTTCGAATCATACTTTCATACATACATATAAGCATTTATACATTTTTACTCCATTTAAGCAAGACTATATCTTACGTAACGTAATATTATAAATATTATAATTGCATTGTCCTTTTACTTATATTCCTGTATATAAACATTAACATTTAACACTGCGTTAGTGTCCATTTATTCCACGATAAACATTAATTTTTTCTTGATTCTTCTTCCCCCGTGTGTTGGCTCTGGCATTTATGAATAAACAAAAACAAAAGAAGCACGATCATGATATTGTAAATCTATGATATTATAACATTCTATACATGCCGTGTCTGTACATAGAAACAATTTTTTTTTAAACTAGAAAAATAGACTATATAAACTGTACAGAATATATTTACACTGTACAGACTATATAAATGATGGAGAACACGATGCATTTTTTTAAGATTTCATGTCTGTTTGTCGGTTTGTTTTTTTGATCGGGATTTACATAAAAACTACTAGGCCGATTTCGATGCGATTTTCACTAATCGACAGTAAATTCCGAGACTTAAACTATGCACTACTTTTTATACTGGTAATTTCGCGGAAATTTTTCTGGGAATGATTTAAATTGCCCAGATTAAAAAAACGAATTGTAATGGTTTTTTATACAGCAAATTTTATGTAATATAATGAGTGATATTTTTTATCCCGAGAATCCTGTGTTAATCGTTCTGGTGCATAAAAATTAGCTTACCCGACACAGTTTTCATGAACACAATAGCATACCTTGCATTATTTTTTAAATTCTGTGGTACTTTGTGTTCCGGAAATCCCACGGGATTTCCAAGTCAGGCATGGACGAAGTCGCGGGCAATTTCTAGTTAGCAATAATATCCTGGTTGGGAAGTATGTATCGTCTGGGAAATTTTTCATACCTAATGTGTTTATTTTTACAATTATGACGTATTGACGGTGAAAGAAAACATCGTGATGAAACCTACATCTCGAGATAACCGTGTGAAACCCGCGCATCAGCCTTAGAAAACACGACCGGTGTACCACAAATTCCTTGAAAATGGAGAGGCCCAAGCTTAGCACTGAGACTGTTATGGGCTGATATTATATGATATTGCAAAATAAGTAGAAATGAAACGTAACAAAGTCAAATAAAAAACGTTATAAAATAATGCCTTAAAGAGGAAGTTTGAAGTCGAAGCGCGTGGCTTTGAGAAGTTTAACACGCGGCAACAACCGAGGCCGATATTAAAAATATTACGTATGGGGTAGCTCGGGTCGCGGATGAGATGGGAGGCCCGCCTCCTCCTAGGAAGCCGGCGTCTTCAGCTCGTGGCCCGCCTTCCCGCAACGGACCTTGGAGACTGGATCTCACGTCATTAGTCTCCTCTATGGCGAAGTCTCGCTCATCCTCGTCTCGAGATTTTCGATTTGGTAACTCCATTTCTGTTACAAAGATAAACAACAGCGAATTAGAAAGGAATTTATACTTTATACTTCTATATCTATAATATTATAAAATTCTAAAAATGACTTGTAGGTACTAAAAACGAAGAACTGGAATATGAACGGCGGAGAAGGCATGCATATTTTTAGATTAATTGCCTATTTGTTCGGGATTCACATAAAAAGAACTGGGCCAAGTTCGATGCGATTTTCGCTGATCGTCAGCAAATTCTTAGACTTAAAATTTGCGCTACTTTTTAACCCGGGAATCCCGCGTGCATTTTTCCGGGAATAATATAAAATGGCCAAATAAAAAAAAACATTTTCAATATGATTTTTTCACTGATCGATAGTAAATTTTATGTAATGAAAGTGCAATATTTTATCCTGAGAATCCCGCGAGAATTTCAAGTTAAGTTGATAATATAAATGCAAAAGTTTGTTACAGAATGACTCTAGAACGGCTGGATGGAATTTGGCATACAAGCTACTTTATATCCCGGAGAAATGCATGGTTCCCGTGGAATAATATTAACGCGAGAGAAGCTGTGGCAAAAAGCTAGTACAATATAAATCTAAAAGTGATTTTGTTTGTATTTTTCTTTATATCTTTTCACGATCTTGGAAATTAGTAGATTGCTATGAAATTTGTAATATACATTACACAACAAAAAATAATATAGGATAATTTTTTTCTCGGGAAATAGGAGTTTTCACGGAATATAGATCTAAAATATACTCGAACATTTAGCCATAATATTATACACATCCTATTTGTTATTATTATATATTTTTATGTAAAAAAAAACTATTTATATGTAATTTTTTTCTTAAGGCTCCAGCTCCACCTGAGAGAATGGTATAGTCATTTTGATTGTGGCCAAATGCGTGTTATTTATAACGTTGAAAATAACGCCGTTAACGAATAGCTACATTAGTATATCATACATCTGTCAATATTTAGCGTCATTAACAATTAACAACAATATTGCATCATAAATAACGCATCAAACCCATCGCTACAACTGCGTGAAATGGTCATAATTATAACATATGACGTCCTCTGTGGTTGAACGGGCTAAGCATTTGCCGGCTTACCGCACTGCAACGCAGAGGGTCCGGGTTCGGTTCCTGGTATAGTAAATCACGAAAACGTATTTTTCCGTTATTTACTATTGTATGGGTGCCTGGAATCGGCCCCAGAGTAGTCTGTTGTATATTACCCATAACGCAAGCGTAACTTGCTTAATTTGGAGATATACAATATGTGTGTTTAACTGCCGATTATTATAATTATTGTACCATTATCCCAGATGGAGCAGTAGGGTAATGGAAATCGAACATAAAGATACAACAGAAGATAACAATCATAATTATAGGCTGTGAAATCGAATGATGGCGTTTTAAAAAGTAATTTACAAAAATGGCCTTTTTAACTTACCTGATTATGTTCAACTAACCATTACGGAGGCGAGGAATTTATGTTAGAAAGGCGAAAGTAATGTTACGCCATTAAGTTGCACTAAGAATTTATTAATTAAAGTTTACGGTTTTGTTCTGGTTTATTAGGGAACTCGTAAAATCTTGCTTGGTAACATTAACCAGGAATCTTATAGAGTGAACTATGTAGTAATGGAGAGCTAAATATTTGATCCATTCTAGCAATTAAAGCTGTCTAAACCAATTTCTGTTAATTCGATCTCTACGTAATGACTGCATTTAAGCGCTGGTAAAAACAAGGCATAGTAAAAGTGTAGAATGTTCTGCTAATAAAATATAAAACAAAATAAATTTTTAAATATAGGCAGAATAATTCATCTCTCCTTACCGTATAATCTAATATTTCCTTCAGCATCGCCTATAGAATTTTTCGAGATACATTTGTAACCGCCAAGATCGCTTCGTTGTATGTTGCGTATGATTAAGCGCATTTGTACACTGTACGCCGATATGTTGATCTCACTCATTTGATATTTGTCATTTGATATTATCATCTCACCTGAGAAGAAAAAAACTAGTATTAACAAATATGTATTTGGTAATTGCTTGATAGTCCTTCAGCTAAAAAGGTGCGATACAGGTGGCAACAACCCACAGTATCCATTAGTTTACGGAGCCGAAAAAACATGTGATCGAAAATAACCCATATCTTAAAAACTACTCAACAAAAATTTCCAAAATTATAGAGTGCGGGCCAATTTATTTTTTCGGCTTCTTATATTGATATAAAATGTCATTAAAGACTATTGTCATGGTTTATCAAGGTTTATCAAGACAGACGGACATGATAAAATCACAAGGTTTCCGTTTCTGCCAAAATGGCTCCGAATCTTTAACAACATAAGGAGAGTAAATTGAACCAAAAAAACTTTATTTTTATTATTTTTATTACAGGAGTTCAGCAGAGGTACTACAAATGCGCTGCTACTCTCTTAAGGGAGACTGGAACCTAGTTTCTAATGCCGGAGCACAACACAAGTTTGTTATGGCGGCATACTCTAGACCAGGGATGGTCGCCATCCAGTCGAATAAATACCCTACCACCTGGCTGTGGGTTGTTTTGTCGCCTCTTAGGACAGGCCGCCCGGCCGCAGGAAATTGTATTCTTTCTCCGTTCCTGCACGGATAAAAACTATAATTAACAAGTAAATAATGAGAAATTATCAAGGGTTTGTGTCGTACAAAGAACTAAAACAGCTGGCTCATAATAGAGAAGATTGATAGAGGCTCCAGCGACAAGAGCACAATTCTTAAATCATACTAAGTTTAAGTAACTTAATGTAAACAACAGATTTGCGGAATTTATTTGAGATAGGGCTATATAAGGCTTCTGGAAAATAAATATTGACACGTCAAATATAACTTTTATAAAATCTTCAACGATTCGCTGATACAGTCATTTGTTTGGGGTCCTTTATTCGATAGGCACAAGCCTTTCCGTCCATTTATATTCAGCCACTTCCTACCATTGTCCGCCCGATATCGAATTGAAATATTGTTTCGCCATGTCGTGCGTTGAACAATACTGTGTATGCCCAATACCCATTATATACTTTTGTATTCTGGATTTAAGTAACGTAATACAGTTAAAAATTATATTCAACTTTTGTTCAATACTGCATGGAAATGTTTTGAACGCAAGAGTTAACATTATTTTGTTCCTGTCTAATTTGTCAAACGTATTTACGAGCGATAACAGTCGCGTTTTGTTATACTTTTAAAATTAGAATGTAAGAACCTAAATAAACTGAATACTAAACCAGCCCAGTCTACGCGTATTTAAAGGATTTTTGAAGAGCCAATTGACAAATAGCAAACTTCCCTATTGCTATTTAGTGGCAGAACCCTAAACAAAATGTTATTAAAAATAATCCACAAAATTGAATGGTATTTTTTAAGATAATTTTTTAAAGTTCTACAACTTCACAATGTAAAAATCTATCCATCTTATAGGGAACGGAGGGGCTCAACTTTTTTGATTGTAAAATCGCAATTATTTCACTAGAGTTGGACTTGATATGTCATTATGAAAGAGCGATATTCTTTTTCAGGACTTTAGACGACCGGCTCAGAGAACCCTCTACTTCCAGCAGATTAAATTTCTTAAACGAACTCTCTACTAATTATTGGTCTGGGTATCTGGGATCGATCCTTGAGTTGTCCGCTGTACCCATATCACAAGCACAATTTGCTTAGCTTAATTATAGAGGATGTATGGTAGTTTGCAGATATAACATACGCTTATTCATAATAACACAACTCCATTGCTTGTATAAAAGTATATCTAATACAAATTCCTTTCAAACTAGATGTACTTAAATTTTTTTAATTTTTTTTTATTTAAGGCGGGGGAATTTCTGTTTACGCACAATACTAGGTCCTTTGCAAGGGATTAGACCATAGTTGATCATGAAGGCTTTCCCCTTTGATAAGGGGCAATCCGAACAATAATCAAGCCAGCTTGTGTGGAGACTCAGAGAAGTTGCACGGGCAACAGCCACTACCCACTAAAACCACTCTCCTCCCATGTGCCCCGCGCTTTTTATGTAAGAAAGGCTGAGACTTATAACGTAGTTACGCCCAGTCCGATCCAGCGCATAGATGTACTTACATTGCGCCAATAATCACCAAGTAAATTGGCCATGACTTAACGAGACGGACGACCGGATAAGATAAAATTCGTATAAAATAAATTCTTTTACCATTTGATTGCGGAATTCTAAATATGACAAAATGTCTCTTTTTTGTAAAATGTACATTTACTAAATTGTAATATCATTTGAGAAAATAATTTTCCTCAATTTAGATGATTACAAACTGAACATACGCAGGTATAAAAGAAAACCGTTTAAAATGTTTGAGAGGAGACGGGGCTCCGGCGATTCCCTTGAATTTTTGTCGTTGGCTACATTATTACCGCGGCCGTGGGTCACGTTGCTTTCTGTTCGTTCTACATTAAAAATAGCTTGCATTCTTCTTGCTTCGTTTTATTTTGCGGGAGTTTTATTTTTATCCACCGGCTATACACGAAACTCACAGCAATATAGTTAAATTGAAATTTAGAACCAGTAAAGAAATACAACATTTATGTATTCAACCAAAAGTTTTTGATCACGTGTTACTCATGGCCTTTAACAGTCAAATGAAAGGAACATCGTCATTTCATTTACATGTTACTCGTCACTGTGTTAACGCTAATTTACATTTGAATTACTAAAGTAGTTAGTAAATCTGTAAAATTGACGAGTTAAGTCCATAACATCGTTTTTATACATGACATTCACTTAATTGATCACTTATTACTTAACTGAAAAATGTCAGTTCTTTATCAACTCGCCAGTTACGCAAGTTAACAAACTATTTAATCAATGTAAATCGATGAATTTATGTCCGCTCTTTTGTATGTCGTGCAAATCGGTGCCAAGCAAAAGGGGTTTTCATTTTACTTTGCAGCGACTTTAAATTCTATATATACTTATATATAAATAAATTGCTGTTCGTTAGTCTCGCTAAAACGGCTGGACTGATTTGGCAAATTTTGGTTTTGAATTATTTGTGGAAGTCCAGGGAAGGTTTAAAAGGTGAGTAAATATGAAAAAATACTTGTAATGTAGTAAAAACAACAATTTCGCTTTCCCTTAGAAACTATTCCGACCTGTGAAACATTTGATGTTCGTCCCGTCGTTTAGAAATCAATTAAATTTAAAAGTGAAGTTCATTTTTTTGTTTTGA
The DNA here is from genome assembly GCA_019925095.2 of Dendrolimus kikuchii. Lineage (NCBI taxonomy): Eukaryota > Metazoa > Arthropoda > Insecta > Lepidoptera > Lasiocampidae > Dendrolimus > Dendrolimus kikuchii. The sequence goes on from CM034389.1 coordinate 16,142,206, forward strand.
ATGTCAAACGTTTGATGTTCGTCCCGTCGTTGAGAAATCAACGTTTTTTATTTATTGATTCTGAGACGGTACGAAGTTTGCCGGGTCAGCTAGTTATATATAAAAAAAGGAATAAAGTTGTAGAAGATATTTTAGTTTCTTAATTTGAGTTTCTTTTTTTAAGTCGGTAGTATTTTTTTTACTTATTTATCGACCGTATTAATGTTAATCATTGATTTGTTACATAGATAAAAGATCATAAATTATACTAATATTAGCACATTTTATATTGTATGTGTTATTATGTGTAGTTTTGTGTATGTATCGAACTGTTTTGTCTTGAAATAAATAAATTATTATTATTAAGATTTGAGTAAATACAAACTAATGATGCAAAATCATTAATTTAAGGTTAACCCAAAGACATCTTTGACAAATAACGTCACTTTACCGTTTGCTCTATGAATCGACCACGAATCTGTGGTTTGCTCGGTGCAGCTGACACCTTGGTAGTGGCCGTCCGCAACAGGCACGCCTTTTGTTTATTAGACAAGTTTATTAATTAACTGTCGATAACTAATTGCCGCCAAATAGTATATAATGGACTGTCAAACAGTATTTGATATAATCACGAACTATTTTGGTAGCTATGCTAGTTATGAATTCATTACTAATCCTTTTTTAGCGGAGTTACTTTTGAACACTTTTTTACTTTTAGTTTTATTTGTTTAATACATAGGTACATACATTACAGGTACAGGTATAAAATAAATATTCATTAGATTTCGGACACTAATAACGCCGCATCTTGAAATAATGACGGGGTGAATTTCCCTAGTAATATATAGTTTTAGTTAATTTAATATATATACGTTTAAATTGTATATGGAAATGACTTGTATTTCTGAAACAAAGAAATTATTATTATTATCCAAGGTAAAATAAGAATGTTGTTTAAGGTAGGTTGCCTAGACAGTAGACACTATAAGTAGACACGTATTGTATAGTCCTAAGCTAAGCAGGTTACGCTTATATTTAGGGTAATATATATACCTATATAACAGACAACTCTAGGGCCTCGGGATAAATGCGGAAATCGAATTCGATGGCCGAGTTTAAGTAAACTAGACTAGACTTTTATACTACTAGATCTAAATGTACGTGGTAGAGTCATGCTGGAATCGCTATTTTAACGTTGTAGCTTTTATGGGACTGCTCGATTGGTGTGATACCATGCTTTCACAGAAGTTCACGATGAAACGATTAGCCTTGAGATAATCGTGTTTCGTACGAGTGAGAGTTCCGTGGGTCCAGTTCCCCCTACTCTTGTCCAATATTCCCTATCCATCCCCTATTCCATCTGTCTGATCCCTCTATCTCATCCCCCGTCACATACTCTTTATTCCTTCCTAAAGGCTGGCAACCTTCGCCCCTGGTATTAAAACATCTATAGGCCTATATCGTTCAAATGTCTATAGGTCTATAGGCTGTCGGCTTGTTCGCCAGCTTTGAAAAAAAAAAGATCTCAGAGGCTGTCATCAATTACCGAGATAACTTTTAATAAAATTTAAATAAAATGACGTTTAATTAAGTATTAATCAGGGAACAAGCATTAAAATAGGCATAAAAACTTGTTGGTTGTTGAACGGCTGGCTGGGAAGGCCGGACACACCCATTCCATGTCCGCGTCGGCCGGTCTGCCGCTTGTCCCATCTCGTCACACCCGTGTATTACCTAATTTAATTTGTACTCCCCACAATTTATGGATCGTGGAAAAGCCGTCTGTGTTGTTTGTTAGTTACGGTTGCGTCCCAAACCAGACATATGCACTTTCAGGCTTAGTAAATAATACTAATTGCGAGATGCCCAGATAGATTTGGTTTAATCATTCAACGTCAAAAACTTACCTATGTTACACTGCACTAATTGTAAAATTATACAATTTAATTTTATAAATACACTTACATACACATACCATACTCACATTTAATACGCTCATTATTTCCGTGTGGTAACAATTACACTCAGATTAATATAAGTGATCTCTCGAAACCAAAATAATTTTTTGAGTTTTAGTTTTTTTTAGTTTTAAATGTATTTTATATGTATTCCCTTACTAGTAATGCGTACGTTTTATATTATAATAGTACAGATGAACACCTATCTATTATTGGCTGTATACCCACTGAATATCCCAATGTTCCTATAATAACCCGAATCTAACTCGGGACTGAGTTTGCTAACGCGCGACCCAGGTCGGTGAAGTGACTTTCTGAATGGGGACAACAAAATATTGTCCAGTCTAACCCCAAGAAGACACAGGTCTGCGCATTTTCTGCCAAAAAGCTCCATTTGTCCCTACACCACAGTTCCAAAGAACACATTTTACTATCTCCAATAATATTGGGGTCCTTGGCGACAATATAACGAACGACGTGTAGGTTTCGGGTCATCTGGAAGGCAAGGCTAAACTCGCGTCCAAGCAGTACTTCACCCCGCGGCAACGACTGGCGCTGTACTAAGCGCAAATCAGACCACATATGGTGTAATACCCACATCTATGGGCCGGAGCACCCACTTACCAGACTCGAACTTTACAGACTCTCTCGACTAAATCTTGTTTTGTATCGTCAACAATCCCATACTAACAGTCGGTTTAGAATCGCTTAGCCTTCGAAGAGATTGCGTCTCTCTGCGCATTTTACCGCCTGTATATCGGGGCGTGTTCCGAGGAATTGTTTGATCTGGTGCCAACTCTCACTTCTACAACCGCACATCTCACCCGTGACGGCATGTTCACCCGCATTTTTTTTTTAATTGCTGGAGATCAGCAGACAGGCAGACGGCCCACTTGAGGGAAAGCGGTTACCATCGCCTATGGACATTTGCAACACCAAAGTTGCTACAAATGCGCTGCTGCTCTCTTTAAGGGAGACTGGAACCTGGTCACTAATGCCGGAACACAACTCAAGGTTCTTATGGCGATATACTTTAGACCAGGGGTGGTAGCCATACAGTTGAGCAAATGCCCTACCACCTGGCTGTGAGTTGTTAAGTTGCCTCTTACGACAGGCCGCCCGGCCGCAGGAATTTTTATTCTTTCTCCGTTCCTGCACGGATACTGCATTTCCTTGAGCTACGCTAAACTATGAAACGGGTCTGTAGAACATTTATTCAGCGTACAGTAATGATCTGGAGGGAACTTCCCCCCGCGGTTTTTCCTTTGCATTATGACATGGGGTTTTTAAGAAGGGCATTATAAAATTTCTTAGAGGTTTGTGAGTGTCTAGCCTACCCACAGTTCACGGCAGACAGACCCTTAAGGAGTCACTTTCTTGTGAGACGGGCGTACGCTTTGCACCTGTTCACCCGACATCGACGGCCATGGTGCAGGTGACGACTAATGATTGCCCCGTTTTTCCGTCTGACCGTCACCCGCAGCTGTGTCTACTGCGGGCAACTTAATAAATTAATAATTAAGTATAGAAGTATAATATGACTGAAAAAAATGGTCAAATGCGTGCCCGTACGTCGTACTTAAAAGTGTCATGGAGTTGACGGACATCTACAGTTCTTTTAATATAAGCTACGAAACTCTGAAAGACTAGTTGAAAATTTGTACCGGGGATACGATTTTTATAGTATTGGAAATATCTCGCTATCTATTGACTTGATTAAAAAACCTCTTGTACATAGCAGCAAATATTAATTTTTTCGAGTTCTACTACAGCATTGTTTAACGGCTAGATTACAATCATACTCTTACTAATTTTCATTGCTATAAAAGGAGCAGTCACCGAAAAGAAGGACATGACTATTTTATAATATAAAAATTTTCTTGTCCAAAAATTATATTTTATATTGTATTAAGTCGAGTGTCGAGAGAAGAAGGTAATTTAATGTAATTTAGGAACTTCAAGGGTTGTTGGCAATAATACTCTTAAATTATGTACATAATCAATACCTTTACAGATTTTCGCAAGATTTCCCGAGTTACTAGGATTATTCGTCTCTACTTATACACACACATCGAATTTGGATTTTCACTAGTATTGTGATGTGTATGTGAGAGTAAATATTGTGATATAGCCTAAAGCAATTTGAAGCGGGCGGGCCAGCGGTCTTTGTTGCATATCGGACGGTAATAGAATTTGGTCTGCTTTTTGCGCGGTCGGTCGCTCCGGCCGCGTAATAGCCAGCTCGGTTGCCTTTGTAACTGCATCTAAATCTGTCTGCGCTATGTATCCCTCTAGTTATAGCTCAAGCAATTATTTAGCAGGCTTGTATAATTATATAAAAACCAACATGTGTTGTTACTTGGTTGTAACCAAGCGCCATCCATTTATTATTCTATTCGATTCTAATTAATAAGTGTAATATTGAATGTGAAAATGACAATGTTTGGATGCTTTGAATGTTTGCTTCTTCCTTCTTCGCAGTATTGCCTTTAGCCGATTTACATTAAAATTGATACATACTTCTGTTTCTTATAGGGGCAGAGACGATGGATTTTAAACTTGCTACGATTTTGACATACATATTTTGTTTCATCTACATTAATTAATCTCTTCATACATACATGTTTATTATAGGTGTTTTTACCTGGCTATTCTTTAAGACATTCGCGATTTGATTATGGTAAGTACGTCGCAGTCTACACCAACTCAGTCATCTATCATCATATCTTTTAAATCTATATATATATAAAAGAAAGTCGTGTTAGTTACACTATTTATAACTCAAGAACGGCTATACCGATTTGGCTGAAGGTTGGTGTGGAGGTACCTTAGAACCAGGAGACGGACATAGGATACTTTTTATCCCGTGGGAACCGGTAAGTAGCGCTGGGATTGGGTCCTAGATTTTTTTTTTCAGAGCAGGACAACGTCTGCCAGGGTTGCTAGTTTGATATAAGAATATATTTTCGTTATTACTAAAAAAATGTTATAGTTTCTGTGATCTAAAGTTTCAAGGTTACCGACAGCAATTGTAAGTGTTTAGTTTAATAATGAGTTATTAAGAAATTAAGTGTTTATAGGTATACTCACTCAGGGCATTAACTCGTTAATCCGTTAATCGTTAATCGTTAATTAACGAAGTTAACATTTCGAGTAACGGATTAACTTTTAAGTTAACTTAAAAATATGTTAACGGACTCGTTAACTTCCGTTAAATTTCCCAAAGTCCGTTAATCGTTAATCCAACAACAAATCTTTAAAGAGCTCAAAGTCTCGCCAAAATGTGGCTAGACATAAAGCCGAAAGACTCGTTAAATGATGCGGCATTCCTCGGGGAACAGTTATTCGCAAATCTGTTTATTAAATATAATACTGCTATACCCTCAAGCGCTGCAGTTGAACGTCTTTTCTCCACGGGCAAGAATATACTACAGCCGAAACGAGCCTTGCTTTCAGACGAGAACTTCAACATATTAATGTTCATAAAGGGGAATATTCATACTATGAATGACTAAATTGACAGGTAAATTGGACGGGATAGTATTATTTCGTCTAAGATGTAAGTGGTCTATGTAGCAATTCGTCTAAATAGCAATTGGTCATTATAATACTATCAAATCGTCTTAAAATTAGATCGTCTAATTAGTATTTCGTCCAGAACGCAACTAATTTATCTTAATAAAATAAATCCTAAACCTTAAAAACCAAATGAATGAAAAAAACATTGTTTGTCAGCTCTCTCTTTTCTTTCACCATATCCCAATTACTTGGGGTCGGCACAATATGTTTTTTCCTTCCGCACTCTTCTATTCTAACATACCTCTTCTGTCACACCGCATATGATCATGTCATCCTTCACACAATCCATCCATCTTTTTTTTGGTCTACCTTTAAATTTGTACCCATCCATCTTGTAGTATAACATTCTTTTTTTCACGTGACTTTCACCCCTCCTCATTATATGCCCATACCAACTTAATCTTCTTCCTCTCAAATTTTCTGTCACAGGTGCAACTTTCAAAGATCCCTTATATACTCATTTCTCACCTTATCCATTCTTGTAACACCACACATCCATCTCAACATTCTCATCTCAGCTGAGTGGAGACGTTTGTAGTTTATCACTTTAGTTTGTCAGCATGCCTATATTAAATACTCTAATAATTATACCCGTCTATTTTTTGTTTCTAACCTGTTAACTTCCCGAACCAACAGTTTTTATAAGAAGATGCAATTTTTATCACGTGTTAACGGATTAACGATTAACGTTAACTTACGTTAAGTTTTCTGAAATGTAACGCTTAAACATTTAACGAAGTTAACTTTTTCAGTAACGGATTAGTGATTAACGAAGTTAACTGTTTGATTAACGGTGCCCAGCTATGGGTATACTCTTGTATAGGTAATGGCCTTGGGATAGTTTTTATATCAAAAAATGGGACAGTTCCTTCGGAAAGCGGGTTCGATATTTTTACAAGTGAAGTCGAGAGGTAATCTTTAGTAATAATTTTAAATCATTGCACTTCTTGACAGATGATAGGTAAGCATAATTGACAAGGCCGAAGAATGTAAAATCAATAGTTATACTACATTATAGAGTTGGTGCTGGTGGACCGTGACGTACACAACTTGATCAAATAGTAAAAGTGTTAAAGAAAGGTCAGGCAAAAAGGACCTCAAATAAAGGTACGTGTATGAAGAGATTAATAAAAGTAGATGAATCGGTAGCTGTTTGTCAGCATCGTCACAAGTGGAGATCTACCGTCTCTGTCTACCGCCATGGGTAACAGGTCTGATATATACGTTATATACTAGAACAAATTGTTTTTTGTTTTATATAAAAAGAAGCATTTTGTTTATATCTCTTGGCTTTGGTTTAAATGTCGTAAAATCTTAACTAAACTTGTGCTCGTGCTAGTTGCAAAACTGTTCGATTATACTGACCAAAATAAAGAAAATATAATTAAGGAGACCGCATTGCGAAAAAGTTTTTGTCATTTTGTCGGTTTATTCCGACATGGTACAGCGGTGGACGCAAAAGCCGCTCGTTCACATATGTCGCGTTTCAGTACGGAGAGCTGCGAATTGCGGCGGCTGCGAACGACTCGACGCAGCACGGCACACTGTACTCCCGTAAATCCATTTCTAACTCGACTTTAGTGGCTGTGCTTGCCGTTTGTTGAAAGACATTATCTGGTTGAATATTAGCGCCTCGAACGGACATTTCCTAAATTGCACATTTTCCATTACAAAATTTACAATACAGTTTTATGGTAAGTTGTTACATTTTATGACGGGGTGAAATAAAGCTTTACTGGTTATAAGAACCGTTTTATAATTTAGTAAAATTTTAACTACGTCAGAAATTAATAATTTATTCTACAGTTTTATTTTTTAAGTAGTTATTATTATGTCGAGTAGGCTGTAGATTTGCCTCCAAACCAAAGAAGGCTTTTTAAGTATTATTACGGGTTTTAATTGTTATACTGATCCATTGCCCGAGGTAACCAACCTATCAATTCTATCTTATATATTCTATTAATTGGTATCTGATTAATCAATTCTTCTAATTTTTTCAGTAATTTCCAAGTCATAGGTCAAAAGTTAGAAATTGTATGACTCTTTACCTTCTGTAAAGAGTTACACAATTTCTACGGCTTTGTAAGCTAATATATTCCTGCATTTTGACTTAAATAGAAAGTCGTTAAAACATCGGAATGATTTCTTAAGATTTGAATAACGACACCCACGGCAGTTTCGCCTAACCATATTGTGGTGGCCTAGGTATATATTTTATGGCATTCCGGTAAAATTTCATCCATATACCTACATTTAGTAGTTTCTGAGTAAAGTGACAGTAACATACAAAAATGACGAACGGGCATGACGATTTCATAAAGATTCCGTTTACAAAATATATTCTAAGTAAAAAGACATTGCCCTTATTAATTGTTAGAAAAGGCCGTTGAATATTTTTGCCTATCTGCCATTGGGGAGCAAAATAAGCAACTTTTAGAGAGAGCGTCATTCTAATGAGAAGTAATGAAGTTGCCGACCCTCCGCTGTTTTGTTAGGGAAGAATCTTATTTGTATTAGTTAGCACCTGTTTTTATTCTACTCCGAACATAATTTTATTGTACCCCTCTTTGATAATGAATACAGAAATTCAGATTCAAAAGTGTTTATTCAAAATAGTTATTATAGTTTCAATGGAAAGTATTTCTTGACGATCAATCGTTTCTAAAAAATCTGATATACATACAAGCTAAAAATTTAAACTTCGCTTCGCAAAAATAAGCGGTAAGAAACTCCCCAGCAATACGTCTATCTAAAAAACTGTACTGTACTGTACTTTTAAATACAGAAGTGTTCATACCATTACTTTTCGAAGAATTACCACAGGTAGGAAACATGTAATGTGAGAATATTGATGTAAATATCACCCCCATTATTTTACCTTCTCGTACTTTTTCCTATCCTTCTTACTAAAAATTATGAAGATGCTAACCCAGCAGTTGAAAAATAGACCATCAAAATATGCTTTATAAACTCAAACACGAAAATACTTAAAAAGGATTTAGAGACAGTAATACAATATTTATTAATTATGCAGATCTCGTAACCGACACTTAAGTGTCACGAAGTAATTGTAGGGTTGCGTAAACGTAACCATAGATAAGGCGTCGGCAGGTTCATTTATTAATATCTAGGGTGGCAATATTTTACGTCGTCACGGCCGCTGTAATTATGAGGTCGTTAATAAGCCGTAACCTAAGCGCCATATAATCAATGTAAAAATAAATCTTTGCGAAATGAAAAATGGACATGAAATAAAAGCATATTTTTTCTTTTAAACACAACCATAAAAAGGCCATAACTTGAAAGCAAGCACTAGCCCCTGCGGCCTGCCAAAGAGGATAGTAGGACGTGAATAATGGCCTCTTTAATGAGTGCCTTAACGGTTTCAATATGCTTTATGAATAATGAAATTAGTTGCTTATTCCGTTCTTTAATTTATCACTATAGCGGTATTTATTCAAATTTATTGGGCACAAGACACTCGTATACATGTTTATGGTGATATTACACTCTGTAATGATCACTGCAATCGTTTGTAATGGTTGATGAGAATCGTTTACATTTGAAAGGCTTTATTAATGGTTCAGAAAGAAAAAGATTATTTGAAGAAATAATAACGCACTTACATTGCTTACACGTTTTATGATGCAAATAGTTAAAAATTATCAAGTTTTGTGACTTTTTACGCCCCATTTTAGAGAAACAAGGTTTGCAATCAACTTGTTTCTGTGCTGGAATTATATCCGGCACAACACAGATTTTCAGTGCAAACCGTCCTTATGTTGTGATACTAGAAACGACTCCAATACAATTATTAATCTAAATTTAAAAATGTTTAATTAATAAATGACAATATAATATAATATACATAAGTAAATCAATAAATACTTCCTAAACTTTTATAAATAAATAAAATAAAATATTTTTTTAAGTCTTACCATTTTCCCTTGTCCAGTAGTTGATGGCCTTTGGTGAAGCTTCCACATGGCACTGAAGATTGACATCTGTACCCGTTGGCGCTCCTACTAACTGGTTTGGTACTTGAACTAGTGGATGAACTGAAGAAAAGGGAATTGATATAGCTATTACAAGAATAAAATATTGAGTCTATGGCATTCATGGGCAAAGGATTTTTTTTTTTTTATATATGAGTTCAGCAGACAGGCAGACGGCCCAACCGATTGATAGCGCTTGCTATCGTCTATGGACATATGGATCACCAGAGGTGCTACCAATTTGCAATCGCTCTCTAAAGGGAGACTGGAACCTGGCTACTAATGCCGGAACACAGCTCAAGGTTGTTATGGCGGCGTACTTCTAGATCAGAGGTGGTATTCGTAAACGGGCAAATACCCTACCACCTGGCTGTAGGTTGTTTTGTCGCCTTTTACGACAGGCCGCCCAGTCGCAGGAAATGATATGCTGTCTTCGTTCCTGCACGGAATTGGTCCCAATGACAATTTCTCTTCTTGATGCTATGATTTACTAGAAGGCTCATTCAATTTGCGGATAGGCATTGCCAGCATTGTGGCTATGCACTCAGCTTTCTGAGCAAAATTTCCACTAGCACAGTTTATTAATTTCTAAAAGTTAGAATGTATGTACGAGTATTCCTAAAAATTTTAAACCATTTTATTTCATAGGCCGTTGTTTTGAATAAAACTAAATTGGTGTAAAAGAGTACAGTAATTTTTTTTGCCGTTACACATGACGACATTACATTACATTCAATAAACAGCCAATTTAATTCTACTTTTAGACTACATATTACGTATCTATCTTTAAAATAGCATAGGTATATACAACTTTACAAATATGATGCATATATATTTTTGTCCTAGACTGCATGAAATGCGCTACGTCTTGCATCTTGTTTACACGCTCACTCCGCTTCGCCACTTTGGCGGTAAAACTCTGTTGCGAATGTCAGGTGTTTACATTGGAAACTGGCTGCATTACTACTGTTTGTATTAACTATTTACAGCCCTAGTTGTTTGCACACAATTAAACTACAGTAGAGGCGAAACTCGGGGCGGAAATCAAGTACATATTTGACAAATATTTGAACAGCACTACTTCGTTTACTTATTTATTCTTTATATTCAGAGTTTGCAGTATTTAAAATTAGCATTTTAATTGGGGCTTTTCTTATGTACCTAATCTTCTGTTACATAAACCGCTGTTATCGTGAAAGACGTTTACTGGAAATGACAATTGCCCAGTAGAAAACTTAATTCTGATAAGGTCCTACAAGACTAGAAGGCAAAGGTCTTAAAATTACAATAATTATCATATTGTACACATCAGATTGAATGGTAACTAAAAACAGACCGTTAATATGTATATTGTATACAACAATATTTTCAAACAAATATTTCAATGTCTCCGTATTCCTAAACAAAAATTTCAAATCTTAGTATCTGGTCCATTGTGTACAACGGAAAGCCAATAAATTTTATTTTATTAACCTTTCACAATCAATTAGTGACATCAAAAGAAGCTACAACGTCGTTTTCAGTATCGAAAGCGTCAATTCGTGTCTACAAAAAAGGGGATTATTTTACAAACGTAAACAATCGTACCGACATTCTCGAAAGTCTATTTAGGGTGAATTAAGGAAAACGGAATTTTCTTCCACGACCTTAGATCGGAGCTTATTTGCGGTTATTCTCTTTGACCGTCGTTAAGATCCTTTAGACGGCTTTTACGAGTTTGAGGGCCAATTTAGCCGGCAAAATCTGAACAATCAGAATTTTTGTTCTAATTAATAATTCTTTAGAGGAAACGAGGCAGTCTTTTGCTTATTAAATATAAAAGGATAATGAACCATCATATTATGATTTTATATAATTTAATCACATTCTTTTAATTAACATAAGTTTTTTCATAACAACATCAAACATAAGTATTTACTTAGTAAAATTCTTTAAAGACAATAAAACTAAATTAATATAATCTAAGTCGTTTGCTACAAATGCCCAAGTTTTGTTAATATATCTTGAAACTAAGTTTACAGATATAAAACAAATTCATAAGTTATAATCATAAAATTATTATCAACATTAAAATTAATTGTATACTATATAAATATATTCAAATATTCAATTTAAATTGAAAGTCGTATATATAATTTAACAGAGCATTGTAAAAAGTCATACATAATTATATTACCTACACATAAAAATTACAATCAAGTCAACGTATTCGCGCCATAGATGAGGCGAAAACGAATTCTGGGCGGAAAGCATGCACCACCTATATTGTTACAGTTACCACTTGAAGGAAAACATCGTGATGAATCTTGCACATCGAGATGGTCGATGTATTAAACTCACCAATCTGCCTTGGTGGGTATACTGAATAAAACTAAACACTAAAGTATTAAAGATAAAAATCGATTACGTGCATGTCAATCCACACATAATTAAGGATTCCGTAGAGCTGAGTAATGATAATTTTTTTCTAGATTAACTAGAGAACTCCAAAACTATTTAATACAACTTCACTCCGAAAACTCCATTAATTCTTCGAAAAGTAATTGTATAACATACTTCTACTACTAACAAAAATAGTTTTTAGCTAGTGTTACTAGGTAAGTTTCTTGCCGCTTCTTCATACGTTGCGAAACGGTGTGCGTAGAATAGCAAGTAAATGTAAATTTTAACTTATATATATGACCTTCACAAAATGTTCGCCAGTGGAACTTATATTGAATAAAAACTTTTGAATTTGAATATATTAGGAAGTAGATTAAATTTTGACTCATATAAGGACCTTAAAAATTAATTAGAATTTAGTTATAAAATCGTTGATAGACAGATAATGCCATTTATATATAAATAAGACGTTTTCGTATCATGTTAAGAATAAATTCAAGCCCTAGAGTTCTCTATATTATTTACTTGTAAATAGAAAGGAACGTGATTAAGAAATCTCTAGCTATAAAAGTAGATAGCGATTCTCAACACCAATCAAAAGTTACGAAGAGTTTTCTCGGGACGGATTCCGCACGGAATTCTTGAAGTGACAGTTTGATTAACTGAGCGGCGCACACGCTTTTCCCGTTTTCGGATTTCTTGGCATTTTGTGTGATATTACCTGTTTTAGTTACTTCGGAGGTTGTAAGATGCAATACTCTGATAATACTTTCCAAATTTGAAAAAACAGCCAACTGTGCGACTCTCCCTGAACTATGTAGGATTCCGTAGAGATCATGAATGTCAACTGTTCAGTTTTTGTTATTTCGCTGCGGGACTATCTCAATAATATTGCTTAACGATTATTGATCAAATCAATATTCCTTGACACCCACCTTTTTATAACTTTGAAAGCAAATGTCTCGCCACCTCCTTCCTGATTTTGGTAAAAAATGTATGAAGAATTTTTTTTACACTTTGTTGAGAACTGACTAACGATAGTTACAACTGTGTACCTACACTAAAAATTTCATCCATTACTTCACTTCTTCATCACCATAACAAAAATAACTGCCAGCATGAGAAAGTAAAATGTAATAAATCGAAAAACAATTCACTTGCCACATAGCTAAGAATTGAACTATGTAAACAAACTGTATTTGAAATTTAATTACACTAAACTCCTGAATTCCGCTTGCAGATTGATGTCGATTTGTTCTCTTGAGTTCGCCATGTTTATTTTTTTTAACTCAATTTACCGTCTTACATCTACGATGAATCGACCAAAAAAGTGAGTGCGTCACGGGGCACTTACAGCTGCAAATGAATTGCTTCACTGCCGGGGGCACCAAAGTGTTTTTATGTGGGCCCACCGCGGCCGCGCCGCCCTTCCCACTGTTATCATTCGTTTTAGGGGCGGAAATTTAAATTAAATATTTGAGAGCGTTAATTTTGTCTCCTCATCGAGCGAACACGACGCATTCTTTGTGAAGTAATTAAACTGAGTGGAAGGGTTTCAGACGGCAGTAGTTTGTTTGTTCGCTTGAAATTGCGTTTCCTATGAAGTGAATTTCTCTTGGTCGTCTTCAACGGTAAGTTTGCATTGTGTTTGTTTAAAGTCGTGAGATATGAAATATCAAATTACTGGAAGCCATTACTTTACACTAGGGATTTTGAATAAAGTGTGGTATTTCTCAGGTTATATATCGTTATTTAATTAAACTCCGTTATTTTATCATACTTCGGTTTTGGTGTAGGATCGACTACAGAGTTATCCGTTGTACATTATTAATAACACAAGCGTAATTTGCTTAACTTAAGAATATGTAAATAATATGTGTTAGTTTACCTATCATTTTACTCATTTAATTATTTTCTGTTTCTAATTTGTCTTTATAAAAAAGTCATAAAAATCTCTTTATAACCAAGGTCGCCAAAAAGGAGATGAACAGATGTACAATTTTTTTTAAATCTTTAGATATAAAGATTAATATAATTTCGACGTGGTTTTGCTCAAGTATATTTCAAATTCGTTCCCTGAGAATTATACCATTTTCATATTAAATAGTACTAATGTTCGTCTAGTACCTATAAACCACATTTCATGGTAATGCGAAGTTCTGGACTGGTGCGGCTTTCGATAAAATAGAGCAAGAGCAGTGGATGGTAGGACAACCAGATAAAATGTTGCATTCGATGGATTATATGAGAAGGAAAATAAAGCCACCAACCTTAACCTCTAGAAACTGCACCTCTACCAATTCACAAAGCCTGTGGTCCTTCGAGCCGGATTGAGAGATGTACAGATCGGAAGATGTCGGTGTGACTGATTTCATTACGATCATATAATTAAACGAATGAACCAATCGAAGTATTTGGCCTAAAACTTTTTGTCGGAATAAACAGATATAAAGATAAACTCACATTTATTTACATATCAATAAAAAATAAAGAACTTTGAATTCGGTAAAAGCAAACGAGTTGAAAGACGCATTATGCAAAACTTGATTATGTATGAAATGTACACAGAAAATGTATATTGTAGGTGCATATTATCCAATCAGACAAGTGTTTACATCGGCTTGCCAATAACAAAATGCAAATAGCTACTGACCATTGCGTTCAGGCTTGCAGTTGTCTACTGGACAACAATATTGGACTGAAAAGAGGACATCGGGTTTTAAATTAACAAAAAATAAAAATACAAGTTAATTAATTAAAGGATTTAAACACTTGCTGGATGATTGATCATCCTGTGTTACAATATCTAATAAAACCTTCTCCATGAACATTGATGGATTGAAATAGATGATTTAAAATTGTTTCGCTTTTGTTGATGCTTTCATACAAGCCATAATCGATGGCAAATGTTTAGAGTGTTATTGAACATTGTAATAACTAGTGTGTTAATTTACATACATACATACATACATAACTTCACGCCAGTTCCCTTGCGGGGTAGGCACGAACAACAGAGCGCCATTTAGGCTTATTCTTACACACCTCACTTGCTTCTTTGACATTCATAACTCTTGTCATGCATGCTCGTCTGTTCTTAAGGCTCCTAACATCACCTTCACCTTGTGTTAATTTAAAGGTTTTAATAATGGCTGTTCATTATTTAATGCTGAACAAGATTCTTAAGTCATAGTAACCCCATCTCTGGTTCAAACTTCAGTACATATTCTTGATATATACTTAATTTCTTCTCTTTTTGTATATTGGTAAGTATATATATTTATTTGCCCCGCCCCCTAATTATGGCTTACTTCACGAAGATACTGCCATTGTGTCGTCGAATTTGTTTGCGGTGTTAATTAAGCCGCTGTCACACATAGCGAATATTCGCTGCGAATAGACTCACTCGCCACGAGTTGAATTCGCCGCGATTTGAATTGAGCATGTTCAATTTTACTCTCGGCGAATGCGCATTCGCCGCGAGAATTCGCTGTGTGTGACAGCGTACTCGCTACGAATAGCCATTTTGCGCGCCGCTCTACTGGTCGTTGCCGTGCTACAGGTCGTTTCGTCGCTGCATAGATACGAGTATATAATGATGAGTCAACCAAAAAAAGATTCTCTAAAGTGGGGAAATAACGATATAATTCGTTTCTTGGGTGTGTATAGAAAATACGAAGAGAACCCATTTTCGCTTCTTGTGGGTTGTGAGCTTAATCAGCATTTGGTTTGCTAACTCTGCACATGCCAATCAAATACACTGGGCGTGCGACGAGCAGACGACATTTTGAATTTGCGCACCAACAGAATGTCGAAATTCTCGTGTAGGACTCGCTGTGTGTGACAGGCAGGCAGCGAATTGTCGCTGTGACTATTATTCGCGGCGATTGTACTTGCAGCGAGTAATCGCTGTGTCTGACGGCAGCTTTAGACAGATATTTAAGAAATAATATGTTGTTTGGCAAGTGCAATTTTTGAAACAAACTAAATGGCGGCCGCCCTGAAAAGTGATTGTTGAAGGATTGATTGAGTTGGGTTTAAGATATGTGCAAGATATATATTTATAAAGATAAGCTGGAAGTTCTTAGTCGATGGAGTTTTGGGTGAGTCTAAATAATAGTCTATAGTATTTTTTTTTATTATTATATTATGTTAATTTATTTAGAACTTAGTTTTTTTTAATTTGTTATCTATTTATTTTTGTTATTAGACACACATTTACATGACAACTTAAGGAAACAAAATTATAGTAATATTTTCAGGGGTTTCGTGTATACGGATTATTCGGTTTTTTTTAAGTTCTGATCCGCTCACACACAGTGGCAAAAAATACTTGGAAACCATTCGCCCACTAAAAAAATATAACTCTAAAATCTCCTAAATTTTATATAACAAGACAGCGCCATGGTATCACTTTTCAACTTTTTTTTTTTTTTTTTTTTTTAAAGACATTTAGTCGTTAATACAATATAGGTTTTAGTGACATTTTCAATGTTACGTTTTTATTATGCGACTGTTAGTCTAGTGACTAGTGTATACAAATTCTTCTGGCACATTTATATATATAACTCAAAATATAAAATACAGCGAGAAGTGTAGTGTGTGTGTGTGTAGTGTGTGTAGCGTGTGTAGTGTTAGGATTGTAGCAAATAAATCGCGTATCTTTTCTAAATTAAATGAATAACAATGATGAAATTACAATCATAACATTTTTGTTTTAAATAATCTCCGTAAATTTTTTCTCGTGCACGTTAAATTAGTGTAAATTCCAATAAAGTTCCTAACAACTTCCACGTTATAACTTTATTTGAAAAGAGAACTCGTTATCCAAATAATCCGATTATATCGGGAATATCCAGACTCACAACAGCGACATTGCCATTGAGTTTAACAGATTCATGAGCTGATCAGGCTCTATTCCCAGAACGGCGTGGGTACTATCGGTGCAAATGGAAACGTGTGCATGCACCCGTGTGTATAGAGCACTACAATTTTCGCACTGATTTTGCGATTTGCGTTTGAATACAGCCGGTCGATCTCGCTAGATAAGAAATTAATTTGTCTGAGTGCCAGTTCAGACTGAAAAGAACCTAAAACCGTGTGCACATTGTATTTGTATTAATATCTAAATGAAATGCTCTTAACTCGTATGTATATTTGATAATGCTCTGATTCCATGATGGTTTATCGCTTAATGTGTTAATCTGTATCGCTCTAATCAGCTCCAATGCGCTAATGTTAATAAGCGATGAGAATATTCCTTTAATAATTTGATTGATTTTACTAAATACGATAGTCGACGGCGTCTATAGTTTAGTAACTGGACCGTTGTCCCGCTTGGTTGTACTTAAAGTTCACAGGTTTAATTCCTGGTAGGATAAATTTTGTAAATGTCGTATTCGTTATAATTTTCAATTTGATTGTTAATGGAATTTGAAAGACTAGCAGGTTCCTCTCTATCCTGTTTCGGATTATCACTCTCAAGAAGATCTTGACGCACACCAAGATAATGTATAGCTTTATTTTTTTTTGTTTTGTTTCGTGGCTTGCTTTCAATGCATAAACAACTCGTTTCCAGGCACAGCTCGATTTCTTTTCCGGCCAGCATTATCTTCGTATTCGGTCTAGAGTACAAAGAAAAACAGACGAGGTCGAATTTGACTCAGACCAGTATCAAAATTCGTATATTATCAGGCGTATTATTGTCACAAGCATAAAATATAAACCTGCTTGGCAAATATACATATTACTATGTAAACGTTATTATATAATAACAGCCCATAAATGTCCCATTGCTGGGTTAGGGCCTCCAGGGGCAGGGCAGGTTTGACACATCGGTTACCTCGATGTGCAGTTTGCATCACAATGTTTTTCTTCACCCTTGTTAGCACGTGGTAATTGTACCAATATGCACATTAGGACAGAAAACTGCCTAAGTGGTGCAAGAATTGTATTTCAGCGTGTTATTTAAACACTTTAGCTAACCAGAATTAAAAACACTTATTATCAAGTTTGTTGATAGATATTTTGTTGTTTTTACACGTTGAATCATTTTATGTAAAAAAGGTTAACATTGTTATTATATACCAGTAGTTTTGTAAAACGTTTTTGCATAATATAGCAGCAAAGAGTTTTAGTTTCTACGGCATATTCTCTGTTCAACGATATTCTTGTATGTATAAAGTTGATAGTAATAGGCAAAATGTAATGCTACATAACAACCATAAGACTGGTACAACTACCTAGACTATTCCAGCGAACGTGGATAATCGTGCTATTGCGAAATCGTCCTATTAGCAAGGTGCATGCTATTTTTGATATTATATAATCTACATAAAATATACAAGATGTCTTCACGTAATAAACAAGTATTGTGTTTCCAAAAATAGATGTCGTTTTCTCTTGATGTTCTTAGTTCTATTGATAAGTTACAATTAGATTAAAAAATGTGTTTGTAGTAGGACACTTCACGGCGGTTTAGCCCGTATAAGAATCTTAACCGGTACTTATATGTATAACCTTATAAGTAGTAGTAGTAGTAGTAATGCTGATATTAGAACGGCTAAATATTAATCAAATTGAATCAACTTCATTGCTAGGCATACTAATACTGAAATAATACGACGGTAATCAATGAACATTGAATGAATAAAGTTTATGTTTATATGGATCTCTTTGGTTGCTTCATCCAAATTGAATGCTGTGGTCTTTTTCCTCTTTGATCATTAGAGGAGGCGAGGAGGTTGGGGCCTCGAGGAGAACCTCTTTGCCCCGGCTATTACTCGGTGGACGACTACCATTTGGTGGCGGGAGTCGTAGAGCCTTCCCGCGTAATGGTGATTTCTTAACGGCTCTCACTCAAATTGAAACACTAACCATATAATACTGGTTTAATACAAATGTATTCAAAGAAAAATAATTACAATGTCGCCTTTCCTAAACTATATTAAAATAATTTTTAAATCAAGAGAATAACATGAGTAGGTATTATAAATATTAAAATTTTAAACTGTACCTTCAGTTATAGTAATGCTTAAGAAAATATTTCAATAACACCCCCAAATAGAAAACAAATCGCTGGAAATCAAATTCTGATATCTAACACGCCAGTAACTTTCACTAACACGCTCAGGCCGGGGGGGTTCCAAATTGAGATGCAACACACGCACTGAAGATGATACGTGATAACACGAAAACCTCCCAATTGCTTACGTGTTCGAGCCTCCGGTGTACCTATGCATGAGTTTATTCGAAGCTGCTGAGTAAAATCTATTAATCGTTGAAGAGATTACCTGAAGATTAATCTGTGTGTAACTTTTACTCCTGTTATTAATTAGAAGATTCCACAGTTTTTTTACCTAAGACGCAAAATGAAACTCTTAAAGAACAATGGCAAAAATATCACTAGGTGTGATGATAATGTTCTAGATATAGAGTATATATACCAAATTCAATAATTTTATTTGTTGAATTTTTTACCTAATTATTTTTCCATCTCAGACCGAGAAAATAAATTGTAATTTATACAACTTTCAACAAGGCCCGGTTCATACGAATTGGAAAGACTGAAAAAATATATTTTATGCAGCCAGCATAGGCTTAGGCTTGGCTTTGTGATTCTCTATATGTTAATGGATGTTAGTGCCATTATATGAGAAGACTACTGGTGCTATGTAAATGGAATCTGTAGAAAAGGTGTTTTCAATATACCGCTACACAATCAGTAATCAGCGCAATTTCAAAACCTAGCAGTTGATATTGTTTTTAAAATGAATGTTTGTACATTTATTGTCTTTCTAGGCATTTTCGAAAGCTTGCCAAAATATGTTAAGACCGTATCAAAATACGATGTCGCTCCCAATAGCATAGCTATAACTGTGAAATGAAATATATCATATTCTGTCATAGTTTCAGTATTATTAGATCGAAATAAATCTATGTTTCACAATACAACACTATTTCCTATTCAGAGTTCTGCACGAATAACCGAGCATTAGATAGGCTTCTGGTTATAAATTAGCCATCGCGATCTTATGATAAGTGTGGTACAGTACCCGTTTTTGTTCGTAGTTTTCGCAGATGAGCGTGTATATATGATTCAATTAACACGTGATCTGAATATGGTCATATAATAATTTTGATAAAACCAACCTTATATCAACTTCAGTAGTTATGGATTTCTATTTATTTATTAACAACTATTAAACTCAGATTTAATACGCGAAAAACTATATAATGAAGTTGATAAATTCCTAATAGAATCAAATAACAATGCTACAATTAAAGATTTTTTTTATTTAAGTTTATGGCTTGGCAGATAGGCCTTTAAGCCAAATCTTAGTTTACAATATAGTTTCTTCATTTTCTTAAGCCTATGTGAAGCACAGCTGACCTGTAGGTAATCAGCTAGTGCCATTCAACGGAGTTCTTGTGACAACTCAAAAGGCCACATTTGACTATACAGTTCACATTTCTCACAAAACACATAATTACTACTCAAAAACTATCAATATCCTACAACTATTATTCATTTTAGAGTAATTTTACACATTTTTAGAAAATTAAACTACACATCACACCATTTCCTTTCAGTTCCCGCCAAAAACTCCTACAATTAAAGTTTATTATTTATTACTTAGACAAAAAAAATAAAAGTATAGACGGAGCCTATATGAACAAAAGCGTCAAAGCGTGCAGCATTTTTTAAAAGTTGTTTGCGTAAACTTATGTAGTATACCTACACATGTTTGCGTCTATGTGGTTAATAGTAAGTAATGTATTTACTGGAAATTATTCTACCTTTATTCGTATATTTGATTATTCAACGATAAGTACTCGTAATACAATACACCGCAAACGGCTTCCTATTCCAAAATCAGATTCATTTAAGCGGCTTCACTTTGAGATTTCGGGGCTCGGTTTAATTCTATTGTTCGTCTGAGATTAACTACAAGAATTTGTATGTCATTTCAATGACGACACAAATTTTAGCCCTTACATTGCAATAGATCTACATAAATACATAAAATTGAAGTGTTTGTGTGTAATGTCAAAATAACAGCTTTATGCTACGTACATATGAAAGTATATATGAGGCATATCAAAATACCTATTTTAAATTTTTTTGTCTGCATGTCTGTTTGTTTGTTCCGGCTACTCTCTGAAACGGAATGAGCGATTTTGACGGTACTTTTAGTGGAAGGTAGCTGATGTCATAAGGAGTAACTTAGGCTACTATTATTTTAGAAAAACAAATTGAAAGGCCCACTCGAACGCTGCCGCCATCGCCGCATCAGAAGGCAAATTAAATTAAATTAAATTCCACGTGGACGAAGTCGCGAGTAACAGATAGTTACCTACATGTGTATATACAGACGAACAGCTATATGGCTGTGTACTTGTCTTTTAAGAAATGATGAATTCGCATTGTAAGAAAGAATGTGACACAAACTGTAAACTTACAATGTACATGTAACATTATCCTTTTACTGACGGAAGGTGGAACGCCATTCGCGGCGATGCACAAGTAAGCGCCCATTTCCGAACGTGTCACTTTTGTCAGGTTCACCACCTCCCCTTCCAGTGACGTCACTGCAACAAAGAAATAAAAGTCAACCCTACATACAATATCTTATATGTTAAGGGGCCCATTCACGTCACTGCATTGCTGTCGCCTAGCAGTCCGCCGCGCAATGCAGGACCGTTAATGTTGTTGCAGCCTGCGTTGCGTCCGTCACCACCGAACAGAATTCCTCTTAAGACCTGTAAGCTATGGACTGCAATGCAAGAACGTGTATGAGCACCTTAAAGGCTATCTACATTAGAACATAAATTTGTTAAAAAAAATCAATATATCGCCTCTTTGCTTCAATAACGTGATAAGTCCGATAAACCGTTTTTCTTTTATTTGATAATTAAAATAATTTTCGATTTCATTTTGCTAAAAATCGTGATATCTTTTATAGTACATTTTTTTAATCCCGTCCACGGGACGGGATTTTTATGATTTGTTTCTGTTTATTACTTATATTTTCCTTTTTAATCCTTTTTTTATTTTGAGCTTTTTAATTTCATTTTTTATAAAATTTTTTAATGATCACTTAAATCTATTATATCGGATCCTTATTCTAATATAACATCCTTCTTTCTTAACCTAGATATTCTACTTTCTTATTCTTGTTATGAATTGGTTACTATTTATAGTACATTGTAGATTGACAGTAAAAAAGTTATTCACTTCGATACAATTCTTTTTTGAAGGTTAATAAAAACTCTTCTAAAATTTCTATTTTCAAGATAACACATTATTGAAGCAAAGAAGCGATATATGTTTGCAATTAAAACTTTCAATCGACATTTTATTATTTAAAACACATTTTTTAAACTTAAATCAGTCATAAATTGAAAGACATAATAATTAACTTTTTCTAGATTTCATAAAATTTACGAGATTGAAAAGGAGCTAAGGGGCCATCCATAAATTACGTCCACGTAAGGGGGAGGAGGGGAGGGGGTCGACGAAATGTGACATTGTGTGACAAGGGGTGGGAGGGGTCCTGAATTTCGTGAGGCACATTTCAAAATCTACTAATATACCTATATAAAGCTGAAGAGTTTGTTTGCTTGAACGCGTTAATCTCAGGAACTAGTGGTCTGATTTGAATAATTCTTAGGGTCAGCGCAGACAGAACGGAGCGCAGCGGAGAGGATTTTATTAACGTAGGTACTTGAAAATAAACTTTAAAAATATTACAATAAAGTGCATAATTGCTTGAACCTGACAAACGCGTCCTCGAACATACGCGGGAATCCTCGCATGGCGTCGAGTCGGCGCCCGCGTCGTACGCGTATTTTCAGTGTTGTCATTGAGTTTAAAGAGGGATGACGTCATTTTTTTAAATTTTGAATTCGAAGTACCTACATAACGAATAATAAATATAACCATCATTATACATTTATGAAGTTGCGTTGTTTGTTAAAAATAATCTACATTTATACACTAAATGCAACAGTAATCGACATAATAGCTACCTGCTTTCACTTTCTTCAAATACCACTTTGTTTCAAAACAGTCTATTCTGTATAGCGTCTAAAATTTACAATAAATTACCACTGAAAAATAAGGAACTCAACATCAAAAGCTTTAAATTAAAATTAAGACAATTATTAATAAATAAATAAACCAAAGCTTTAGTGAAAGAGAAGCGCGAAAGAATAAAATTGAAAGAAGAAGATAAGCTGACGGAGAACTTCGAGGCGAATACCAAACTCTTTTGGAGAGAGGTTAAGAAGTCTCGGGGTTGTTCGTCAGCTTCCAGAATGGAAAGAATAAAATCTAAAGCAGGGGACGTTCTTGCTCACCCACAAGAGGTGTTAGCGCGATGGAGTGAATATTTTAGAGAAATGTATGATAATATCCCGGATGCTGGCACCACGACTGACTCTGTGACCGACTCCGAGGAGTCAGCATCCGAGATCACTTTGGAAGAGATCGAATGGTCGATAAGAAGTCTGAAAAATGGAAAGGCAGGAGGAATCGATAGTGTGTCTGCTGAGATGATCAAATATGGTGGAACCTGCGTCCGGGACGCTTTCCTGTCCTTATGCAATTTGTGCTGGAGGACGGGAAAGGTTCCCAAGGACTGGAGGCGCGCTGTCATCGTGCCCTTGTATAAAGGCAAGGGGTCACGTATGGAGTGCGCCAGCTACAGGGCCATCAGTTTGATCAGCACAGCATCTAAAGTGTATACGAAGATTATTGAAAAGAGAATGAGAGTGGTATCCGATGGATTATTGTGGGATGAACAAGGTGGCTTCAGAAATGGAAGGGGATGTATGGATCAAGTTTTCTCTCTCCGCAATATCGTAGAGAAGCAGCTGGCTATGGGCCGGAAGGTTTTCTGCGGTTTTGTGGATCTAGAGAAAGCATTTGACAGGGTTGTGCGGAAGGACCTCTGGGACATATTGCCCAGATATGGGATTAATGGCCAACTGATGCGTGCTGTGCAGTCCACTTACGAGGACTGTATGGCATGCGTGCGGCTGGATGGCAGCCTGTCGCCCTGGTTTGACGTCAATATTGGCGTCCGACAGGGCTGCGTGTTGTCGGCTTTGCTGTTCATCCTATACCTGGACGATTGTCTCCAGAGAATAAGATTGATGGATGTTGGGGTGCGGATGAGTGACCTAGTTGTAAGCACCTTGCTTTATGCGGATGATGCCGTGCTTTTAGCCGAATCGCCATCAGAACTGCAAACACTAGTCACAATGATGAAAGATGACTGTCAGGCGAGAGGCTTACATTTGAATGCGAAGAAATCAAAGGTTATGGTGTTTGAAAGAGAAGAAACCAGAACGAATGGAAGGATAATGGTCGATGATGTTATGCTGGAGCAAGTGAATGAGTTTGTATATCTTGGATGTGCTTTTAGCAGGGATGGAAGGTACACCGCTGATATAGAAAGAAGAGTGAATTTGGGGAATAGTGTGAATGGAGCGTTAGGTAAACTTCTAGGCGCTAAGAACCTCAGCCAGAAGGCCCAGCTCGCCGTACACAACGCGGTGCTGGTACCTACGCTCACGTATGGAAGCGAGAGTTGGGTATGGAAGAAAGAGCATGAAAGTAGAGTAAACGCGGTCGAGATGCGAGCACTGCGCAAAATCTGCGGAGTGACGCTTGCGGACCGCGTTCGTAATACCGAAGTAAGAAAGACAGTTGGTCTGAAAGAGAGTGTCGGGGTGAAGGTAAGGAAAGGAATGCTCCGGTGGTTCGGACATGTAGAAAGAATGCATGATGAAAGAATGAATAAACAGATATACAATGCAAAAGTGGATGGATGCAGAAGTCGTGGAAGGCCACGACACACTTTCCATGATCAAATTGATCGTGTACTAGCAGAAGGTGATGTTAGGAGCCTTAAGAACAGACGAGCGTGCATGACAAGAGTTATGAATGTCAAAGAAGCAAGTGAGGTGTGTAAGAATAAGCCTAAATGGCGCTCTGTTGTTCGTGCCTACCCCGCAAGGGAACTGGCGTGAAGTTATGTATGTATGTATGTATGTATTAATAAATAAAGCATATTACACAATACATGAGTATCTTTCTGATCCAAATACTGATACAGGAGTCTGATTTTGTGACATGAGTCATAATTATTATTAAGCATTATTACTATAAATTCTATATTAATTCAGACATTAATGGGATAATCATATCCCAGTCCACCATTGTTGACGAACTTTCGCGACAAACTGGCATGTATACTGTAGAGTGGTAACCCAGAACGGTTAACTCGCGCAGGCTCGCGAGGTCGCGCGCAAGCTCGAGCATACGCGATCCGTAAAGAAAATGCCCGAGACCGCGCGGGGATTATTCCTCTCTGTCTGCGCTGACCCTTACAGTGTTAGATAGCCCATTAATTTAGGAAGGCTATAAGCTATATATCATTACACTAAGACTAATAAGAGCGGAGCACCTATGAAGAATGTTTCAAAATCGGGTTTTTTTTTTCTTTTTGAGAGCTTCCGCTGCGTGCGCTGCGTAAACGGTTAAAGTTTCGCAAAAAACATGTGTGACAGAATTATTCCTCTTTAAAAGTTCTAAAATAAAGTCCGCGACAGCATATCATCTTTTAAGGTTGGCTCACTATAACCTTTTTTATGCTAACCAAATTTGTTTTAAAAAATCCATTATTTACGATGGTGTTTTTATAAACATGATATTAATCCTTATACAAATAAATTTATTTGGATAAGGATTAATATCATGTTTATAAAACTGGTATTATTTTATAAATTAAATATTTGTGATGAATAACGAATTCGTTATTCATCACAAGTATTTAATTTATAACAAAATTGGCATTTACATCATTAGATCTCAATGAATATCTTAGGAGATATCGCAGTTTTAAAATAATATCACAGCAAAATAATGATTAAATACTGCGCGCGCATTTATGATGTGCAAGGCCGGCGGGCTGTCATTAAGATTTAAAAATATTTTCACCTTCTACGTAAAAAAAGTCGCAGGTTAAAATTAGCGTTAACCCAAAGTAACTCTTCCACACGGACGAAGTCGCGGGCAGAAGCTAGTCTAATATATTTAAGTTTTAAAACATGAAATTTGAACTATTAACGAAAAACTTCAAAAGTATTCCAACTCTATCTATATATGCATAGTGTTTAAATTATTAAAAAATAATTTAAATGGAAATGAAACTGATTCCGGCACTGCTGTGTTAATTTAATAATTTCTTGATGTAAAATTGCTAAATTGCTTAATTCCTAATAATGTGTTCTTATTACTGAATAAGAACAGATTTCTAGAAATTAGGAAGTAGTAATGACGAGCAAGTCGTGGTAGCGTAATGGCTAGCGTACGCGTCCTAGTCCCAAAGGGCGCGGATTCGATCCTGGCTGAAACGCATGCACCGCTTAAGCAGTTTTCTGACCTAATGTGCATATTGTTACAATTATCACGTGCTAATAACGATGAAGGAAAACATCGTGATGCAACCTGCACATCGAGATAACCGATGTGTCAAACCTGCCAAGCCGCCATGGACAAGCGTGGCGGGGGTATACTGTCCGTTCCCGTATAATGGGAGGCCCGAGCCCAGCAGTGGGACATTTATGGGCTGCTATTATTATATTATATTATTTTAATGACGAGCAATTGAATCCTGGTTAGGGAATAATTAAACATGTTTTCTAACTTAATTTGTTACAATTACCACTGATTGACGAAGAATATCATTTTGAGAAAACCTGACATTGAGATTAGTAATATGTGAAACCCGATAATCCAGCTTAGACATTGGTTATGCCATCCGTTCCCTTAAATTTCATCTGCTAAAACCAGCAGCAGTATGTTTATGAACTGATATTATTTTATATTATAGATAAAGCAAAGAAGAACCCTTCTAGTGCTTACTTTACATTTTGCGAATAACCGGTGAACACTTAAAGCGCCAAAGTTGACGGGTTAGGTAAACAAATGCCGTTAGTGGTTTGAACTCGAACTGTTTTCCTGACACCTTGCTCAAATAGCGCTTGAGTACATTTACAACCATTATTCAAACAAGAAGATAAAAAGCAGGGGCAATATTTTTTCAATGAACTGAGATGGTTGTGTAGGGGTCGCGGACTGCGCTTGCCAGCAACGCTGTCGCTTCGTCAGCAAACAATGCTGGCACAGTGAAAACTAGGGATATGTCATTTGGATATTGGTATTTATGTTTATTGATCTTATAAGTGCCGCATGAATATGATTACCGTTTACATCGGTATACGTAGGCTAATTTCAAGTGTATTATTTTTAATAAATATTCACATTTTCAGTTTTTTTTACAAATTTTTGTATTAATATCGTCATTTACAGAATATTGATAAAAATACCGACTTATATGTAGATGTGTGATCATTAATTATAATCGGCTAGCATATTTAATTATTCATAGTTATCAATTCCTAAAGTTATATTAAAACTTTTTTATTTCAATGTTGATAATACATTTAAATTACGCACTTTAATCTATAGTGCAACTCTCCGTTTGTTATACCTGCTTAAATATGTCCACTGTGTTGTAAAATATTTGGGCTTTTCCAAGTGGCTTTGCTCTCGTACACATCGGTGTCTTGTTTTAAAGAAGCTTTCGCGTTGTCCAGGATAAGATCTTAAAGTAACCTATATATTACAATATTTATATGAGCATTCATGTCTGGGTTACACGAGACTAGTTTTTCAAGCTAGGCTAGCAAGCTAGAGGCTAGTAAGGTAGTAACTCTGGATTCGTGTATACAGAACTAGCTTTATTTCTAGGCTAGTAAGCTAGTGAGAAAACTAGTAAGCTAGCGTCTCAAGCTAGGATAGTTTAATAGGATGGGGTTCTATTTTTTGAGCTAGTAGGGCCTCCCACCACTGATTTTACTAACCTGGCTTAAGTACTAGCCTCGTGTAGTCGATGAAGCTAGTATCTGATTGGCTAGTGAGCAGTGAGTACGCGTTTTGTTTTTCTGACTACGCCATTTCAGAGTCACTTTAATTTAAAGATACATACATACATAACTTCACGCCAGTTCCCTTGCGGGGTAGGCACGAGCGCCATTTAGGCTTATTCTTACACACCTCACTTGCTTCTTTCACATTCATAACCCTTGTCATGCACGCTCGTCTGCTCTTAAGGCTCCTGACATCACCTTCTGCTAGTACACGATCAATTTGATCATGGAAGGTGTGTCCTGGCCTTCCACGACTTCTGCATCCATCCACTTTTGCATTGTATATCTGTTTAGTCATTCTTTCATCATGCATAATTTAAAGATGCCCAAATAAAATATCGATGTTAATTTAAATTGTACCGTGAAGAGGAATGTCTTGGAGATGTCTTAATTCCGTGTTACAAAGACAAGTCTTTGCGTGTTTTGGCACAAAAAATATCTGGCGAATTATTGATTAAATGACTAACCCAGATTAATAATAATTAATTTTAAAATATTATATTATTATGAATTTCGAATCTATGTAAAAAACAGAATTGTGGATGCAGTTCACACGCAGTAGAAGTGAAACAAAGTGTGACAAGGGTGGAGAGGGATTCTAAATTTCGTGACGTCACATTTCATAACGTTATAACATTTTTAAGCTTTTAAACACGAAATGTGAAGTATTAACGAAAAACTTGCGAACATTTCCAACTCTATCTGTATGAAAATAGAGTTTAAATAATTAAATATAATGTATTCTATCTTATTCTCTCGCAGGCTTAGTCCTACACATTTATGTGTTTTTCTCTTTCAGTGTCGCTTTTTCGTTTCATCGAGTTTTAAATCATAGCGATTCTAAAGAAGTTTCACTTCAAAATCATTATTACTCTTGGTTTTTGTAATATTGTATTTGTTTCCAAATTATTAATTCACAAAGCTGCTCTAATTTATCTTGTGCTATTATCAAAACACTGTGTAAACTTTCTTTCGATGTGTTCAAAGTCAAGTGAAACTTAAGCCTTTGATCTAACATGTTATTCCTTATTTTTATTGTGAAACAGACAACAAAATATTATAATTTACTTCTACAGGATATATCCTGTAGAAGTAAATTGTATACAATGTAAGATTGTATACAATCTTATCTACCAGAGCCAACTAAATGTAGTGCATAACTAAAGCCATTACAGAAATTCGGGGTTTTATTCAATTTATTCCATCCTGTCGGTCAGTCAAAATTTTTTAGGGTCTATTTTAATTTAAAAAAGCAAACAATAAAATTATATTCTTGGTAAGCTAACCGTAACCAAAATACCAACTTTTGGTATCAAAAGAGTCTTTAGTATACTATTTCTAAGGTTTCTAATTTTATTGCGATCAAAGGTTATGTTTATTTTTGTCATTCTGTTCTTGTAACAGCGGCGGCTACTTCGAACTCTATGGACACTTTACTCAAGTACCCTCAAGAGAAATGAAAAAGCAACATTTTCAGCCCCCGCTCATTGTCCCAAGTTATATTTTATTAATTAAGGGCTCGGGTGTGAATTTTGTACTAAGTGGTTGTTAAATTAAACTAACATTTATGAAATTGCCAAAAAATATACCTATGTTCATTTTGTGTTTACTTTGGTTTACTAATTCTTATTAATATAAGTGGATGAGAGTGGTTGGGATATTTGTTTGTTCCTTCTTTACAGATTTATGAACGAGTCGATTAACTTGAAAAGGTTTGAACACATTTTTATTTTAAAAGAAGGACAAATCAGCGTTACGTCGACCTCAATATCAAGTGATAGAAATCGGCTGAAAAGCTTTACTATATTTTTAACAAATTCTATTTTTGAACGAATATTGTGTTAGTACTTACGTTTTGTTTTTTAAATAAAAAATAATTTTGGTATTATTTGAAGGTTGAAGGGAGGAGAGCATTATTCTTACGACCTTGGAAGATAATACTCTCCCACTTCTTGATTGAAATAAAAAAGTTACTAGATAACGTCGCTAAAATATTTCAAGATTAGATTGAGAATTAAGATTACAATGTATACATTGAAATAAAAAACTTCAACCCAGTTACATTGTATGGCGGCCACTGCAAATTTTAGTTGCTACCTGGTTTTACTACACCACTGTGTAGCGCTATATAGACTAGATCTTACTGTAAAATTTACTTAATATAGGGCCTCTTATTTATGAAAAAATGACTGACATACAACAATAGATCAACAGACGGACAGCTATGATGACAACATAGAGGTTCCATTTTTTCCCAAAATAACTAGGAAAACCTAAAAGTAAAATTATACAGAGTATTTCCAAATTTATATATCTGACTAATTGTGCCCATGACTTCGTCCGCGTGAATTTTTTTGCGGAACCTTAAAAAAATAGCCTAAGTTACTCCTTATAACATCAGGTTTCTGTCAGTGAAAGTGCCTTCAAAATCAGTCCAGCCTTTTCAGAGCTCAGCCGTAACATCCAGACAGACCTACAGACAGACAAAAATGATAAAAACTTCATTTTCGAAATCTCTTGGTCCGAATTAGCCCTAGTCATTTTTTTTCACATCTTTATTTTGACATTACAAACAGACACTTCAATTTTATTTATCTGTATAGTTAAGTACCTAATGGATATTGAAACTCCTATATTGCACGAAGTCAATATTAGAGATTAACAAGTCTGGTAATCGCAAGGACGCGAGGTACTCATATCTGTTTCAAACTCAGTTGAGTAGATGAAAGGCGAGTGGAAGGATGGCGGAGTTAATTTGCATCAGTCTACGACTAAGTTTCCACCATTCATTCGCTTATCTGCATAATTTGGTGTAGAACATGAAACAAATAGGCACGCGACACGCCGTTGTCACAGGGAACATGTTTTATGCGTAACAATAAAGGGCAAATTTTGAATAATACCCTTTGTTGTTGGTAAGGTTTTCTGTCGACATAATTACTATTATGTCTCGTAATACAAACTTTGCGATGTCTGGGCTTACACAGAATTGTGTGTTTGTTTTAATATAAAAAAGACTAGGTAGCTTGGTAGCTGGATTTGGGTACCGGTGCCGCACCCCAAAGACGTTCGTCCGTAGGTTCGAATCGTGGCTAGGGAGCACGCACCGCGTCGGTTTTTTGTAATGCAATGTACATATTGCTTCACTTATCACGTTCTGTCGGTGAACGAAAACATCGCGAGGACGCCAACGATACTGATTACCAACATGTAATACTTGACAATACGCAACATGCTTCGGATAAGTGTGGCTTGTATACAATAAGAAATCCAGATTCAGAGCCTAGTATTGCAAAATACAGGCCGAAATAACTTAAAGTAAACTATATTTGAGCTTATATTTGCTATGTAGCAGATAAAAATAAATTTTGTCTTGATATTTGACAAAAAATTTGAATTTTCAAAAAGGTTCTAATAGGACTCACATGAATCGTCTATGTACACATGCGACATATTGGCATATTACAGTCTCTAAATACTTCATCGATACTAAGTCAGATCACCTAAGGTATTAGGTAATTTAAAAACTGCCTCGTTTGGATGTTTCTATAGATACCTCCTTCTATCCGTGCAGGAACGGAGAAAGAATACAATTTTCTGCGGCTGGGCGGCCTGTCGTAAGAGGCGACAAAACAATCCACAGCTAGGTGGTAGGGTATTTGTTCGACTGGATGGCGACCGCCCCTGGTCTAGAGTATGCCGCCATAACAACCTTGTGTTGTGTTCCGGCATTAGTGACCAGGTTCCAGTCTCCCTCGAGAGAGCAGCAGTGCATTTGTAGTATTTGCAAATGTCCATAGGCGATGGTACCTGCTTTCCATCAAGTGGGTCGTCTGCCTGTCTGCTGAACTCCTGCAATAAAAAAAAACCTGTGCCTTTATTTTTTCTTACAGCATATTCTTGGAATTGATCCCGCTTATCATTTGGTTTATATATTTTACTTTTGATGATATTAGGATAACACTTTTTAACACAGGAACATTTTCCTCAAGGTAGATATATAAAAGTTTTAATGTATAAAATAGTATTGGTTTTTTTTTTATAAATTTCACTTTTATATTGTTTATTACTTAAATTGTAAAAAACGTAAAATATCGGATGAATTGTTGATTTACAATTCGTGTCAACCATAGCTTTACTGTACACTATACCTTTCAATTGACAGCACGATTGGCATACCGGTTTAATAAGTAACACGAAACGATAAACGGGGATCAATTATCCTACTTCTAATATATCCATCCGTATAACTTGTGTTTTCTTATGAGATAATTTTTGAAGTGAAACTTCTATATAGACGGGGTCTTACGATTTTTTGCTCACGAAAAAGCGTCACGGCCGCGTGTTCTAATACTTACATTTTTAAACTCATGATATCGCAAAAAAAATTTAACTTGGAGTTCTATACTTGTCCAATTTGCAAAACCTGAACGTAAAACTTCAAGTTAAAATTTTCTTGCGATTTATTTTGTCACTTGTCAGTTGAAGTTTTTCCACTTGTCCGTTGCGATTCGTTTTTCCACTCATTCGTTGTCATTCGTTTTTCAGTTTGTCTGTTGCGAGTCGTTTTTCCACTTATCCGTTGAAGTTTCACTTCTAATATGTGTCCCAGCACACATTTCGATATTTTAATACATTCTTATTTTTGTTTAGATTTTGTACTGTTACGAATTTGTATTTGGGATTCGTAGGATGTAAATTCGAAAATGCCGTTGGAATGATCACAAAGTATATTAGAAGTACACACACGTAATTCACAGTTCATAGAAGTATATACTTGTAAGAGCTCTGTTTAAACTGTTTTTATTGTATTCAGATAGCCGAATACAACAAAACCAAACAATAAGACAGAAAATCGTTATCATATAAATCACGCAAAGTTCGTCGTTATACTCGCTCCGAAAGTGCACTAGATAACGCCTCGTTCACATTTAGAACACGACTGGTGCATTCCTCAACTGACCGACCCTCATCCATTTGTAAATTAGACATGGCCTCCTAGCGACATGCCGCCCACAGGTTCTTGAAATAGTAAATGATCAACTTAATGGCTTCCAAGAATTCGCATGAAATACCAACAGAGGAAAAAGGTTTTATGACATCTTACGGCGGCGTGAACAAAAAGATTAGCGCGAAAAATAGATCAGTCAAATTTAAACTGGTAATATGATACCTGCAAAGGATTAGTATCGGATTGCAACAGTACTTTAATGTCTAATTTTAACTGTGTCTTAAGTTGATTAAGATATTTAAACATCTTTAACATATTGTTTATATTATGATTAATATATTGTAATTTACGACAGAAATCATAGATAGATAGAAAACTGTTTATTGTTCATCACATACATGCACATAAAGTAAATTATTTACAGTGCAGTGATGTCCCAAAAAGACCTAAGGAAAAATTTGTTATACTTGTTATTAAATATGAAAGTATGAGAGTTTATTTTGTGGGTTATTAAATTTTATTTCATTACTTTGAATATGAACCTGTTTACACAAAGATGGTATATTCATACTACTACTGCTAATAAATACTTTAAACGATTGAAGTCCAATGTAGAATATAATAATTATCCAATCGCGAAAAAAGTTGCTCCGCGATATGAATTATAAGTTTATCTAAGCAAGCCTTGTGAAAAGACATAGTAATAATCAGTATTTACATCTAGTAACGTAATATTTTGCTAACTAGCTTTATTATATTAAAGAGATTGTACGGTTCGTAAACTTGACGATAGATTAGATAGATGAAATATTATTTAAAGATAAGATATTTAATTAACTTAATACTAGATGGATATGAGTATGATATGAGTACACAAACGCGAGCCGCGGTGTTGTTGTGTGAACTGATTTAATATGATTGCTAAAATCGGGTGCTCGCGTACCTAAGTGCTGACTATGCGGTCTGCACGGTTATAACCGCACAGAGATCAAGATATGAAAATTTATCTTATAGCCAATATAAATGATACTTGATATTTAATGTTATTTTTTAAATTCTTACAAGTTTCTAAAGTTCGTTTTAAGTAGATAAAAAGGAATTTTAATGGTCTCACTTCGGTGTCTGTTTATCCGGGTGTTACGGTTGATTGTCTCAGAAACTATTAAGTTTAAAGATATGAAATTTGCCATACATATATTAATTACGTGTGTCTATAGACATGTACGTAGTGTTAAAGCATAAATCTTTCTGCGAATATCTATAATACTATAAAATTCTAAAAATGCCGTGTTTGTACATTAAAGATATGTAAAAAAATATTATATGGAACAGGAGGTCGAAAATTGGAACACGATGCAATATTTTTAGATTTCCTGTCTCTTTTTTCGGGATTCACTTAAAAACTACAGTGTCGATTTCGATGTGGTTTTAACTGAACGATAGCAATCTATTGGAGTAGTTTTTATCCCAGGAAGCCTGCGGAAAATTTTCTGGGAATATTTTAAAGACCGACTGAAAAAAAATCGAATTCCTATACAATTTTTTCAGTGATCGATAGCAAATTTCGGGTAATAAAATCTGTGATACTTTTTTATTCCGGGAATCCCGCAGGAATTTTCCAGGCAGCGGTTCTAGGTACTATGTATGATACGCGACAGTAGCCAGCTTGCGTCAGAGAAGTCGAAACTTTCAAAACATTAGATATTATTTTCTATAGAGTAACCATTAATGCTCAAGTCCGATTCGCACAAAGGTTATATTACTTAATATGAAATTATGTTATGCTATTATCCCTAACGCTGTAGCTCGCACAAAGGTTATATTACTTAATATGAAATTATGTTATGCTATTATCCCTAACGCTGTAGCTCAGCAGAAAGATCACGATGACACCCGATGACATGCTAGAACTAATAAACGCATACACCCCGATATTCTATCTTATCGCTAAATACTAAAGCCCCGAAAAACAGATGCTTCCACTCAAATCGGAATCAATAGTCCAACAAGATTTTTAACTCAGAAGTCACACTCTCATGTGATTGACATTTTGAAAATATTTTTAACATAGATACATTGAGATTAATTTTTTTTATGTGTTTCCGAACTGAGATGTAATGCCAATATTATACGAATCAACCAAATTGATTCAAAGACACAGAAATGAAGGGATATATCGATGTTCAATGACAAAGAAGGGTTTAAGTTTATGTTTATATGGAAAACTTTGATTGATTCATCCAAATTGAAAGACAGAAATGAACCGTCTAATATTAGCTTAACGCAAGTACTTCTTGTTGAACAAATGCAATAACTGGGTATGAAACGCTATATCAGATTACTGACACCGATTGATATCACGGCTATGTCATTGTGTAGTATGTCAAAGTATCAGATGTAGTAGCAACTCTGTAGCTCCATAATATACGAAACCTACTAAAGCAAGAGGCAATTCTAACGCACAAAATTGATTTATACCTGGGTAATAACAATTTTGAAAGTGTCATAATTAAAAAACTATAGTTGTATTTCAGGTGCTTTGAATTCTCTTCCCCAATTTTAGAAATATCGCGCTGGCAAATTGATTGTATTGCCTCTCTTTCAGATTTATGGAAGTAATTTGTCTATAATTAGATTTCTTTACGCAAACTTATGGTTGTTATTGAAGTAGGTTAATTTAATATTTGTCATAGTAGTATCTTTTTATTCCAGAAAATCTATGCGGGAGATATTTGCTTCTAAAGCCCAAAATAAGATGTCCCAAATAATAAATTTTCATGAAAATTCTAAAAGAAAAAATAGTAGAGATTATAAAATTTGTATTTTAAACGAAATTTTTTAACAAGATCCGTCGAATAGATATTTTTCAAATATTTTTGCTGGTACTCTACGGTTTCATAGTCAATTGGCAAAACAGTGTACGGTGATCGCTTACATGGAACCATATGCGTATGCCGACACACAATGAGCCGATTTGATTTAATGTTTGGTTAACAAGTTATATATTTGGACTTTCAAATTTTATTTTGAATTAGAATATACATATTTTATGTACAAATATACATACATAATGTATACGTATCTGGCGTCTGACTCTCCATTCTTTAATTAAAAATTATTTATCTGCCTTCTCGTACGTTTGTGTTTTAATAAATAAATTTATCATATGAGCAAGTGAAATCAGGAAGCGATCAATTCACTGACATTTGAAGACATATAAAATTCTCCAAATTAAGTAGAAAGGCTAATTAATTAACGGGATTAATAACTGCCAAGTAGAAAGTAAGAAGGGTTTTCTAGTAGTAACTCATATTAAATATGTTTTTAATGAAAACAATTGCAAAGTTTTGCTAACATGTAATAAGAAATAAGAATTGTAACTAAAAAGAGAAAATAAAAAGAAAGGA
The DNA here is from genome assembly GCA_019925095.2 of Dendrolimus kikuchii. NCBI lineage: Eukaryota > Metazoa > Arthropoda > Insecta > Lepidoptera > Lasiocampidae > Dendrolimus > Dendrolimus kikuchii. Next base: position 16,178,456 of record CM034389.1, read on the forward strand.
AATAAAATAAAAACGACCCCCCCCCCCCTAGTATCCCTAAGATGTAGAATTAAATTAAATTAGCTAGAACAAGACACGAAAAAGAAAAGTCTCTGTCTTGGAACATGACGGAGAAGTAGGCGATTAATTTAAAAAAAACATGTAATAAGTATACAGCTATACATGATCTTATTTTATAAAGTTATACATACATAGTAGTTTCTAAATTAAGTGCTTTTCTCTGTAATTCAATACTGTAGTTTGTTCTTTGAGAAATAAACTATTTAAACTGGAATGTTTACGATATTATGATTGTAGGAAACCTACATAGATACTGGTTGTATGGAAGTCTCATTATTTTATTATATACACATGGTAATATTTATTATTACCATGTGTCTAATAATATTGTCAGTTGCTATTGAATTGTTGATATGAAATATTATATTTAATTAATACAAAATATAGTCCAAGTGAAGTGCATTTTTCAATATATAGATAGACGCGCATACACCAGCTGAGCAATTGTTAGTCTGCTGAAGTAGAGATTTTAAACAATGATTAGGTATAGTTTTTAATAATCTACTATCCTAATGTCACCTACACGTCACCCGCACTATGCTACACCGTACAAGGTGTTGATGAAAAATCAACTTTGACAAACTTGCTGGGTAGAGAGGTTTGTACATATAATAAAAAAAATCCATCTATACAAATAAATAAATTACGCTATCTAATGCAAAAATAATCCCAAACTGTAACGATATGAGTGCTTTGAAACTTTTTATAATTAGGTATAGAATAATAATGGAATGTCCTCAGCTAAGAACACGCCAAGTGCGCTCCAATCTAAGTATTGAAGTATTCCATTCGTTGTGAAAGTCATTACCGGTAGTACTTTGTTAGCTTAATGAATTGACTGATGGCAAGAGAAGGTCTGAACAGTGGTAGGGTTAAGTGGGACCTACTGATTAATCACCCTGTCAGTACAGTTTCCAATTGCCACTCGTCACGAATTCCTTTCGCTTCTATAATTTTTGTGTTCAGTTTCACAAAGCTCGTCATTAATAATAGTGTTTGTTTTGGAGGACGCTTCATAATGTTTATTGTGTAAACTTAGTTTATTTTAGAATATGTTTTCTGTTTTTGTGCTTTTGTTTTAAAATACCAATACTACACAATTTTTTGTCTACAGATATATATGTTTTGATATAGGGTTAAAGTAATTGTTTCGTTATGTACAAATAAGCTCATTATTTGTTCGAATGCTTGGATGCGCAAGGAATTATTCCTGGACCCGTCTCGAGATTGTAAGCCGGCGGGATTAGAAAGGGCGGTGTGAATGGTAATAGGACTTCCCGAGGTGCTGTGGTGTGATTTACTGCTGAGATTCAATAGTGAATATTTTAACTCGTGATTCATTTAGTTGGTTCTTAAAGTTCTTTGATTGATACTTAGGGACGATGTTTTACAATTGATTTATTTTCGTTTCTAGGTCTAGATAATATTATAAATTAAATGTCTCTAATCATAGAGATACGGTACACTGTAAAACACTACTGTGCATGTCATTCTTGAAACGTATTTCAGCATATTAGTGGTCGCCCATTGGTCGAAATTCAACCATAATTAATTTAAATAATAAGTTTGAATATTATTAAGGTTCTGTTGTAGAAGACTATACGTCTATAATCACAGATTACGCCAAAGCTACGCTGTTAATTTGACTTTAATAATAAACAAAAGAGATGCGTGTGTGTGTCAAATACATGATAGTGTGTGTAATGTTATTTTTGTTGATTTAATGTATTTATTATGCATAATTTAAAAAAATATTAGCATTCTGCAATCCTTCTCTATATAAACTATAAGTGTACAAAATTTTATACTCCTACGTCCGCGCAATTTTCGTAAAAAGGAAAACAAAATGTATAATTACAATACTTCTTGGCAAAACAACAGGCGGCCTTATCGCTAAAAGCGATCTCTTCCAGGCAACCTAGCTTAAAAGAAATTCTTAACTAATCTGGCGATGTAGGTGAAGCAGAAAAAAGATAGGACAGTACAATTTAAATATACATACTTACACTAATTTATAAATTTAATACATATATATAAAAAAAATATTATAGTAATATATATGCGTATATACAAAATAATTTAAATAAATATATTTGTTAACATTATATGGGACAAGTATTTTATATATTACAATAGATAAATAAGTAAATGTTTAATATATTAGACATATTTATTTAGAGACAGATAGTTTTTAAGTGAGTTCCGAAATGTAGGTAATGTTTTGGCCTCTCTGACAGTAAGAGGCAACGCATTCCAGAGTTTGACAGCCTGCACTGTGAAAGAGTTATCATAAAAGGATGAAGGGTGTGCAGGTGTCAGGAGTCTACGATATGTATCTGTGCGCAAATTGTGAGAAGTGGAGAGGCGAAGGAATTCAAAACGTTCCTTAAGGTAAGGAGGACTATTAGGATTGAATAGTATATTATAAAGGAGACTTAGAATGTGAGTATTCCGGCGAAAATGAACAGGAAGCCACTTGAGCTTCATACGAAATTCAGAAACATGGTCATATTTCTTTATTCAAAGTTTTTGCTTCACATATTCATATATATTTATTTATATATTTTTGATGAACATCCAGCTATGTGCTTATTTGTAGTCTTACAATGGGCTATTGAACTATGTGACCAATTATTTAAAAAATCTTACTGCAAATTTTACACAATTTACCTTACGAGGGTTAACCAGTCTGACGAAAATACAAACAAAGCATTGTTCACTAATACATCAAACAATTTTAACTAAAGCGGTTTAGAGATAGATTATACACAAACTGGGTTAGGTTAAGCTTTGCCTAGTTCCTGAGCTCTGCAGTTTGAGAAGGGTCGGACTTGTACAACTTATATTAACCTTATTACACGGCCACGTAATGCATTCATGCATTTGTTTAAATCTAAACCACGTGTTGGTTAATAATATATTTCGATAATATTTCATTCTGTTTATTTACAAGCTATGGCCGATTCTTTTGCACGGGACCCCGGGGCCTAAAGTGCTTGCTTTTGGAGAATCATTTGGTTAAATTGACGTGTCTAGATGTATATCAAAATACCAGTATTGTTATTTGCTTTGCTTGCATCAACCCATGAAGCTGTATGTCGCGAAAATTGTCGTTTTATATATGTATAGGTGAATAATAATTAAACCGTTCTTTATGTTATTATTTATTTATTGTCTAAAGCATGTGAGCTATCAGTCAGTCTTACGGTAAGTGGTAGCCTTGGCCTTTCATAAAAAACTTTGGCAGATTAATGGTTATGGTTAATGATCTGGGCTCAAATACTGCCAGGAAAGAATAATACTTCAAGAAGGACCGGACCACACAAACATCCTAGACACTTTTATATTTATATTTTACTACGCTAATGAAGGTATGTTTTTAATAATTATTTAATTGAGAAAAAAAATCAAAAGTTATCTTTACCAATTAATATTATAAAGAGGTACTATCCGTGCAGGAACGGAGAAAGAATACAATTTCCAGCGGCCGGGCGGCCTGTCGTAAGAGGCGAATTAACAACCCACAGCCAGGTGGTAGGGCATTTGCCCGACTGGATGACTACCACCCCTGGTCTAAAGTATGTCGCCATAACAACCTTGAGTTGTATTCCGGCATTAGTGACCAGGTTCCAGTATCCCTTAAGAGAGCAGCAGCGCATTTGTAGCAACTTTGGTGTTGCAAATGTCCATAGGCGATGGTAACCGCTTTCCATTAAGTGGGCCGTCTGCCTGTCTGCTGATCTCCTGCAATAAAAAAAAGGTAAAGTTTGTAAGTTTGTTTGTATCAAGTAAACTATATAGCTACTGAACCGTTTTTGAAAATTCTTTCATAGGCTATATTTGATTGTTATTAATAATATTTTTTGATTTATTAATGACGCCCAGCAAAGTGGTCACGGGTCAGCTAGTATGTGATATAGCTAAACTAGCAATAAATGTAAAAATATACAGTGTTTATTGGAGTTTTCATCATAAACATCTAGATTATTTTATTTTTACTGATGCATTTTGATGCCTGCTGACCTTTTCATCTCGATGCATTCGTTTCCTTCATTCATTTTTATTATAGAAACATAAAACTGTGTCCTATGTGACTAGTTTTATGTACAAACTGTATAAGTTTTTTTACGATATAAATGTATATAATTATTTAATTTAAATGATTTTTGTGATATTTATCTGGATTGTTATTACCTAATCAATATATTGTTGATTTAGATTATTCTAGATGAACTGGGTAAAAATAGTAGATTGTTATATGTGAGGTGAAAGTAATCAATTTAATTCGAGTGCCTAAAAAGGCCTGTCACCCGAGATTAACACTCTGCTTTTCATCTCGAATGTGAGGAAAGTAAATAAAATTGATTAATTAAACAAACAACTAATTCTCTAATAAATTCAGGTGTTAAATCCATATCTAAATCTGATAAAATGTCATCACGTACCTACGTCAAGTAATGTTTTTTTTTCTGTGGCATTCTACCAGCCGGTATTATTTGTCACTGATGATAGTAAATATTTAGCTCAAATTTATGTAAATTAAATTAGTGAAAAGTAATTTATAAGTGTCAAATGATGTTACAAAATTGTCGATATTTTTCTTAGAATCGCTGTGATTTGAAACTCGATGAAACGAACTCTAAATTCCTAGGTATTATCCTATAATTCGGTATATATGTAATTTTAATACCGAAGGTGGACAAGGAACACTTTTCATCCCGTATAATGGGATAGATTTATGTAAAGGTTATCCCAGAAAGTAGGATAGGTTTTGTTTTTTTTGTGATATGCCATTTTCGCCTTTTTGGTAATTTTGGTAATTTTAGTAGTTCTGTGCATTTTTGGTACTAAAGTCTACTAAGTAGTACTAAGTCACAAGTGCCAACGAGGAGGGGGGAGGAGGAGGAGACAGGGGAGAGTAGGGGGGGAGGAATTAATAAGAAAAATTAGAACAGGTTGCACTAGGGGATGAAAGTTTGGGATACCAATCATTACTCAAGTTTATAGATATAAAAATTATCATCTATGAAAAAATGTATTTTTGTGCGGTGCTTCGTAGCCTCCTGACTACTAAGCGATGTAGATATTATTATGTTGTCTATATATTCTCTGAAGTTTGACTTCTACTGCGTCTGAACTGCACACACATACATTTTTTAATTAAAATTTATGCCGCGATTTAACAGACGCTGTAATAAAAGTTGGAACATGATTCGCATGTATTATCTATGGTTCGCATAGTTTTCTAAATTTTTGACAGTATTAGTTCCCAGAGATGAAATGTTCTGTTTTTATTCCTATGATTAGGCAACTCCAAGCGTTTTTCAGAATATGAGAAAGGAAAAATATTTTTTCTGGAGAGCGATTTTAAGTTTTCAAATCAATATTTTTTTATTTCTGTAATTATGTGGTTAACATTATTTATAAATATTATAAAACTATTATGTCAAAGAATTTTATGGCCATTTTAGTAGAAATATTACAAATTTTAAGTAAGACTGCATTTGGATTAAAAATAATATTTTTTGAGACAATACCATATCTAATAGACGGGTATGTTATTTTATGTGAGTTTTATTTTTGCCATATCGGCTATTGAATCCCAAAACTGAATTTAATTTAATTGCTATTTAAGTTGATAGTTAATTCTTGTAAAATGTTTGATATAAAAATAAGAAAAACAATAATTTTATTTAGGAAAGCAAATATAACCTTAAGAAGGAACTTGTCCTAAAAGGGGCTTCAGACTCAAAATATCGCAGGTCAATCGTCAGCGCTGATTTTCCGTCAAGCCCATGGTAACGATGTTAAATGTGTTTAACATAGAGTAAAGAAGAAGCAGAGTATATAATAATAGAAGAATAATTGATCTTATCAAGAAATCTGCATACGGTCGTGTTTAGGGTTAAAAAGATAAATAGGCTTGAAATTATCGCGTCCAAAGTGGGTTTAAGTTGCACCCCATTGAAGTAAATAAATTCTCTTGCAACACGCAAATGTTAATGACCTTATATATTCATGATTTTGCAGTAGGTTAATGCTAATTTTGCAATTGTAATTTACCATTTGAACTGGAACTATGGCAATGATAACATTCAAAGTGGCTTAACACCGATATAATTTTAATGTTGGCCTATATTTGTTGGCTAATTATAAAATATTTGAAAACAAACTAATTACACGTACTCCTATGTGTAATCATTAAAATGGAATAATGAGAACCGGCGAATTTTTTTAATATAGATCGCCATGCCCTCGCCTGTTCATGTTTATTTCTTTTAAAGATCTATGGCGTCATAAGTTACTAAGTAAATATATATTTTAAAGTAGTTGATGTAGATTAGTAATAAGTAAATATAGATTTTAATGTATAGACGAGATTTAGGAGGTACATACATACATAGCTTCACGCCAGTTCCCTTGCGGGGTAGGCACGAACAACAGAGCGCCATTCAGGCTTATTCTTACACACAGATTTAGGAGGTGAACACTAAAATAAGTTCTGTGCTGGACTAGGTTTCGGCATAGCAAAATTGTGTGATGCAATATTTTTATTTTGTTGTATGTCATTGTGTTCTGTTGTTTAAAATAAATATTTTCTTTAAAAGAAACATTTCCTTTTCTTTAGACCTTGTTTCATTTAACCTGTAAAATTCCTAATTAACATTACTAAATTAATGTTTTAATAACTTGACATCTGATTTTAAAGCAGTAAAACATTCGTATGGCACCTTAAAATCATAATACTATTTTTTATAAATGTACGTAAATGAAAAGTACCCTAAGAGTTACCTTAGAATAACTAAAGAGAAAGTACCACGACTAATGTTGTGGCCCATCAAGTCGTTTCGGATATTCGCCAGAAGTCGGTGTGTTCGGATATGAAATAAATTCTTTTTAACAGAAAAATTAAAAAGTTAAAGATCAAACCTTTTGTCTTTCCTTGAGGACCTCCACGAGAGATAATGTCACCCCCGTCTTCTCTACGCCATAAAATCTTAGGTGGTGGATAACCTCTTGCTTTGCAGACAAGTTTAGCAGATCCACCCTCTGGTACCATCATGTCTCCAGAGGTTTCTTCGTATATTATGTCTGGAGGGATTACTACTTCCAAAAATGCCGTCTATAATGAAAAGAAATCATTAGTACGAGATATATGATTTGAAAGGACTTTAAAAACACTATATGATACGATGTATGAGTGTAACCGTTGTTAGGGTAATTCCTGGTTTTCATGGTTTCTTACGTCTTTTGTATGAAAAGAAATACATACTACTGTGATTAAGGTATACCAAAAATGATGAATTAGTGCCATTTTTGATAAGAGGAAAAGAAAAGACTATGAAAATGAAAATCAATTTTATATATGTATGTATGATAAAGTTTTTGTGAAAGTTACTTGTTCAAACTTAGTTGCTATCCTCTTAATATACTTGCAGATGAACTAATTTTCTAAGCGTACTTTTTATTCTGATATAATATATTAAATAGTCTTTACATGTTATGATTATGGAAATTAAATAAATGTGCCCAATTAATACATTATGTAGTATTAACACATTATAATTATATAAATTAAAAAGCCATGTCTCGTTTCAATTTTATGAATTTGGATCCTAGTCGGGGAGCATGTAGTGCTTAAGCAATTTTTTGGCGTAATGTCCATATTGTTACAATTACTCCACCCCAACCGATGAAGGAAAATACGGTGAGGAAATCGGCATATAAAAATTATGAAAATATAAAACCCGCCAATCGGTCTTGGATAAGAGTTACCGGTATACTGTCTCTTCTTCCAAAGATTAGGTAGGCCTGAATTCAGTACTGGGATGTTTGGGCTAATAATATAATATTATGTTATTATAATACCTTTAAACAATTACCTGCATTTTCATAGGATCAGTGTTAACTTGGCACATGTATTGACCTCGATCCTCTCTTTTCACGCCCCGAATGTTCAGCGTCCACGTGTTATAATCATTGTGAGTAACGCTCAGGCGAGCATTGTTTGTGATAACATGTTCGTGAATTGCGAGAATTGCTTTCGTGTCAGCTTTGATCCATGCGACCTTCATTCCAATACATAAAACAGCATCACAGCCACGCCAGGATGTAACCATAGAAAATCCACACAGAGCAAACAAAGATATTTATTAAAACAATATTAAATAAATGAATCGGTTTGTAAGACCATTGCTGAGTACTTGACAGTTAAATCGAGTGAGATTATTTTGATCAACATACAAAACGTCAGTAACTCTTTGATTTTTTACGGGTGTACTGCGTTGTGACGTCATAATTCTAACTAGTCAAATAGCTTATTGATCATTGTAAAAAAGTAATTAGGGTGCGGTATACGGCGGCACATTTATTTATTATTTGACATATAAAATTTCCTTTGGGTGGTTATAAAAAAAAATAACCACGAATGCTAAGGCGGCCTAGCCTTTTCACATATATTAAAAAAGTTCAGAGATGCTCATAATATATAAATATGCCGTATTACTATACCCCACCCAGTAATTAATATAATTTCTGTCATGAAAGATGATACTAGGATAATTATTAATTATTATTTTTTATTTTTCTAGGATAATATGTGTCAAACACCGAATTGTCGTGATTTTGTGTGAAAAATGAAGACTTGTGGACAGAACAAGTCTAATTACAAGCGAATGTTTCCCAAGAGGCAGTCACGACAACGACCCTCGAGCGCCGGCAACACTATCTTGTTGCGAGAGCCGCGCGCCGCGCAAAATGCTTTCGGAATTTTTAATTACATTTTCGTCTGGTCGCTGCTATGAGGCGGGCTGCGGGCGCACTGAAAATGCCCTCGTTTCACCCGCTTTACCAAAAGCGTCCACATTGCAATAGAAGCTAATTTCCTGCATAGCCCGTAACAAAAACGAACAGAAATATGCCATTTACACTTTTGTACAGAATATTCAACACTAGACACTCTATTTTCAGTTTCAATAAAAATATTGTATTATTAGGTTCAGTACATTAACACAAATTGATTATAGTAAAGTTTCCCAAAAAGGTATTCCGACATGTTTTCCGTGGACAGTGGTTAGATTTTGAATTCTGTTTTGTATTTACGTTAATACAACTAAATAATTTACTTGTGCAATATAGTACAGTGCAAAAGAAGTTTACTAACGGTGACGCTAGAAAGTGAAGTTAAACTACAGTTTAGAATTCTTTTACAAGTGCTTGTGCAGAAATACTATATCTTAATCTAGGTGCCTAATAGTGAACTACATTAAATTAAGAAATAATATCAAACACTGAAGTGCTTTGGTACATTTTGGATTTATGTTACAGTCTACAAACATTCCTTGAATTCTGGATCCTGATTGCTTATAATACTTTACCTACGTTATTCAAATAAGCGAAGAAAGGATTGTAGAGCTGTAATAAGGACGATGTAATTCCAAGGCATTGAAATATAGATCTTTAAATTTTTGTTTGGAATTGCATCGTGTGAAACAAACGTAGGAGCTAAAATAAATGATAATAACGAACAAATAATAATTATATTTACCCTTTTTTGAAACTCATCCATACCAGCGGTGCATATCGAATTTATATTAAAAACTGGGTTATTGTCAATGTTTGTTTAAAAGCGTGTGCTAGTGTGAAAGCAGATATAGGTAATTTCTTGGAGTGTATAGAGTTTGTTTAAGGATTTCAAGTTGCCTCACACTCACTGGGGAATACTCGTGGAAACACATGGCGAGACGTTATTAGTCTACTTTAATTACTTCTCTTAAATCGATAATATAGCAGAAATGTGTGTGATATAGAGCATTCCATGGCGGATTGCCTAGCAATTGAGTATCTGCGTTAACGGTCCCAACGAGACTATTGTCAGATCTTGTTTGGAATCGTTTGTGATTGAGAGTATATTTATTATTTTATACAATATTTTTGTATAGTTTTTATTATAGTAATAAACATTAGGCCAATATCAATAATAAGTATTAGATGGAATTTGCATTTGTCAAGATTAAGGATAATGCATCTTAATTTCATAGCCATGTTGATACTGAAATGTGTCATCACATTAAAAACAATATTGAATAAACATGACGGCATCATAGAATCACTCTCGGGACAGTTTGAGAGCACCGTCTCTCGAAATGATTGAACGGGGACCAAGGGGGTTTGCCCTGGTTTTATTTTAATTTCCTAAAGTGAGTGTTTTGCAACGTAAAATCCTCGGATCAATGAAACGAGCTCGCCGTAGTGGGCTTTGCGGTTTACGTCCTGACAATGATTGACTTATTCAAGACGGATGATGATATAAAATGGTACCTAAATATCTATGAAAACAAATTGATAAAATAATTTCAGATGGGATGACGCTAATTCCCTGGGAGGTGGACCGCCTCTTAGTGTAGGATGCTACTTGTTTTGACACTCTGGCGGCGTTACATCTTTTATGGTACGTGCTATACCGCCGGTTATGCTGCAGACGAACAGGATGCTCTCAAGCGCCGAAATTATGCCGCCATTGGAAATGGTTACACATTTGCGGCATTTGGGGTGGAAACTCTGGCTCCGTGGAATCCTAACGCTCTAAAGCTCTACTGTGACGTTGCCAAACGTTTAATAGACGTCACACGCGATCAGAAGGCTGGCTTCGATTTTACTCAAAGATTGAGCATTCCTATATAACAAGGCAAACACTACCAGCCTTTTGGGAACATTCCCGGTTACTGACAGTGGTTTGGGACCATATGTTATCTTTAGTTATTTCCCTTTTTTTATTCAGTTCTAGTTTTTAATATAGTATAGTTTTTAGTATATTTTTAAGTTGATATTGTATTTTTAATTACTTTATAATGCAATAAAATAGAATATTTATACCATACTTCACTTGGCCTTACTGTAACTTATTGAAAGACAAAATTTCAGAAGTGATTAAGTAAATTAAATAGTGCAGGGTCAGAACATGCTATATATATTCCCCATAAGATAAAGAAATTGAGAAACTGAATTGTGCAAGGTTGTTACAAAACCCAAGAACAGTTCAAATCGGCTAAGGTAATACGTAACGTTCTTGGGCCTTAATTCTATGTGCAAGTGTACCAAGTGTCAAATGCAAGTGGTGCGAAGTGTTCTAAGACTACGAGTAACTATTGTGTACAAACTTGCAGATTATTAGTGCATTTGTGGTGTTACACTCTATGCTAGGATAGAGAAGTTCTATTTAATAGTGCCCGTAAGTTACAGAGTGCTGAAGAGGTGCATTTAAGATTGTGTGCTATAGAAGTGTGAAGTTAGTGCACAAAGTCTAACGGCTGAGATCTACAATTTTATAAACAGTTCCTTTTGTTGTCGGCTTGGTATGAGGCATCAGACGAACTTGAAGTTTTCAACAAGTGTGATTCAAGTTATCCCTTTAAATTTATTTTACTTCAAGAGATATTTCTTTGCTGATTTAGATAAATGAATCTCCAAGGTATAAACTTGGCAAAAGTGACACAGCTCATAATAATTTTGCCAACAACTTAAATGCAAATTACATTAATAATGAGTATCTTCTTTCAACTATGTAAAATTATGAACTTAAAATATTGCTATTGCAAATTTTTTTGGCCCTTGAGACATATTAAAATCTTCTTTATTTTTTTATTCTTTTCAGTTGTATATAATTTATTCATTGTTATAATTATGTGATTTTTTTCCTCTAAGGATTATTTCATATTTGCATTTGTAGTATTTTTTAATTTATTTTTTATAGTTTTATAATGAGATGTTGATTGAAACAGTGTTATAAGCTAGTTGCAGCTTATTATAGATCTCAAACCGTCGGTGCTGAATAGAGGTGCACTTCTAGCAGCTAGCTGCAATGAATCAGTTTGATACACACCCTGGCGGTGGCGGAGTCGCCACTCACCCTATAACCTCCCAAGTTGTTCACAACGCATGTAAACATTGCGTCGCGTCCCTGGGCAATGGTCACGTTCTCCAGCGGGTATAGGAAATCTGGCTCGAGACCTAAGGCTGAAACAAAACCAATACATTTATATTAAATAAAGATTGTTTCTAATCCAAGGGTTGCTTGACTTATAATATTAAACTAGTCCAAGGTGAACTTCAAGGCTCTAAAATTCAAATTTATATGAGACGTCCACCCCTGGTCTAGAATATTCCACCATAACAACCTTGAGTTGTGTGTATGCGCGAGGAAATATGTATGTATCAAGAATGTGTGTGTGAAGTTGAAACAATGATATGGCGGTACCATGACTTAAAAAGTGTGAAATTGTCTACACATGTTAATGCCAGTGTATGAATAGTAAGATGTAGGAATCGATCATAAGTCAGTTTACCATCCATTCAATTACCTTACCATTTCAAATTTTATCCAATAATAGTAAATTAATGTATAGTAAGTAGTATTTAGAAACCCGACACGAATGTGTGTATTGTTACACATTAGGTCAGATAAAGTAATACCAATTTAGGAAACTTGTACATCAAAATTACCCATTGATATCTGAAAACCCTCAAACGAGATAAACTTGGTATCTTTTACGACCTTTATATGGACTTGATTCAAACAGTGGGAAGTTAATAGGCTGAACTTATACATTTAAAGATTATGTGCATCCAACGAGCGTTAAGCGTTAATGTTGTTTTTTTAGGTTAAGTTAATAACGTATAAAACAATTATATATATATATATATATATATATATATATATATATATATATATAATATTTGATTTTAACACACACACACACACACACACACACACACACACATATATATATATATATATATATATATATATATATATATGTATGTATGTCAAAATCAAATTTCGATTCAATTCAACATATTTGATCTGAGTATTAATAATATAAAAAACTCCATAAACAGCCATTGACTGTCACCCATTAATTTAAGCAAACAACAATTTTCAAATTATATAGATCATATTGTGGAATAAAAAAATTCAAGCATTTATTATACTTTCTTTGGTTTCGAATACAGTATTGTATGTACAGTACAGTTAAAACATTTATAAGAAAGAACTATAATAGGTGGTCTTAATATTTTCTAAGATTGTAATAAGTTTAGCTAATCTTAACAATACCTGCAAGAACCATTATGTTTCAGTTAGGTAGTAAGCTTCCAGGTGAGTTCAACTCCTTCGTGATGTCTACTAAGCCTTGGGCAATTTGCATAAATGTCGAGTAGAAAGTGTTGATTTTAAGTTCAGTGTTTTATAAATAAGTTTACGTAGTAATAAAGTCTTAAGTGAATATTCCACGCGAAATTAAAATATAATTACTAAGGAACATAATTATATCACAGTGCAAAACAATTTCAGGGCTAGTAGAATCAATAAATAATTACTGTCAATTTAAAGTGAAGTTTCAAATAAATAAAAAATAAACTATGATTTTTGACAACCTGTCTGGCGACTTCACCTACGTATACTGAGTTTTTAAAGTGACACTACCTTTGGAATCGTTGTGATTTGAAACTCGATGAAATGAAAAAGCGACACTAAGAAAATTAACACTTAAATCTATAGGGCTAAGCCTGCGAGAGAATGAGATACTAGTTTTACATTGTGCAGTACAGATTAGAGAGTCAATAAGACCGATGGTTAAACATAGGTCCAATTTGGATCGAAATAAAACTGATAATAATATTTGTTAGACTAAAACAGTGAAAAATAATTGAAAGTGATACTTAGAAGTTTATTTTGAATTATAAAATGTTGACGGATGTAAGCTAAGGGTCAGCGCAGACAGAACGGAGCGCAGCGGAGAGGATTTTATTAACGCACTTGAAAATAAACTTTAAAATTATTACAATAAAGTGCATAAATGCTTGAACCTGACAAACGCGTCCTCGAAGATACGCGGGAATCCTCGCGCGGCGTCGAGTCGGCGCCCGCGTCGTCGCGCACTTTCAGTGTTGTCACTGAGTTTAAAGAGGGATGACGTCATTTTGTTAGATTTTGAATTCGAAGTACCTACATAACGAATAATAAATATAACCATCTTTATACATTTATGAAGTTGCTTTATTTGTTAAAAATAATCTACATTTATACACTAAATGCAACAGTAAACGACATAACAGCTACCTGCTTTCACTTCCTTCAAAAACCACTTTGTTTCAAAACAGTCTATTCTGTATAGCGACTAAAATTTACAATAAATTACCACTGAAAATTAAGGAACTCAACATCAAAAGCTTTAAATTAAAATTAAGACAATTATTAATAAATAAAGCATATTACACAATACATGAGTATCTTTCTGACCCAAATACTGATACAGGAGTCTGATTTTGTGACACGAGGAGTCATAATTATTATTAAGCATTATTACTATAAGTTCTATTTTAATCCAGACATTATTAGCACAATTATTATCATATCCCAGTCCACCATCGTTGACGAACTTTTGCGACAAACTGGCATGTTTACTGTAGAGTGGTAACCCAGAACGGTTTACTCGCGCAGGCTCGCAAGGACGCGCGCAAGCTCGAGCATACGCGATCCGTAAAGAAAATGCCCGAGACCGCGCGGGGATTATTTCTCTCTGTCTGCGCTGACCCTAAGGGAATTGTATTTATATTAATGTTAATAAAAGTTAGAGAAGAATTATCTGTGAGTATATTCTTTGAAGTTTCGCTTCTGCTTCGTGTGAACTACACAAGTGCAAACACACACACACACAATTTTTTTTGGCGATCTGTTACATTACATCTATGGTGAATACACTTAATAATTACTATTTTCACAATTTAAACTCACATATTAAGCTTTTCTGTCAAATGCAATCTACAAAAACTCGTAAGAGAACTAAAGTAACCAACATAGCTTGCAAAATTTAAAGTGACAGTAGTGTGGTGGTCAAGTCTGTCTTAGGACTTACAGTCGCTGGAGCAAAACGTCCTGGAGTGCAGACCATATCAGGGTAAACGTAGCGTAGAACGTCCCTCAGTCCGTTGAATCGACGACCCGCGTAAGGTTACTGACAGGGGCCGGAGGGCGGGAGACGGGGAAATGTGGCGCAAACTTCGGGAGATCTACGTTCAGCAGAGTTTTTGTGAGAAATGGCTGTGATATTATGTACATAGACAGTCAGGCATGTCAATTGTATAAGGAATCCGTTTATGAAAACAGGTATGTAAACTATTGTTAACCTAATAAACATAAAAAAAGAGCAAAATATTCAAAAATAGAATCATCTCACGATGGAGAAGGTATTATTATCCCACGTGAATGGATAGCTGCAGGCGTCAATATTCTACGTGACCAGTTGCTTGTGTCGCGCCCGAGAAAACATGTGTCGGAAGTGACGACTATCTATTTGCCCATAGCATGGCGATCGGACTACTTGATTTATTTCCGTGTAGCTTAGCTACTCATGCTTACGTTGATTAAATTGATAGATTCCTATTTATATTTTGAGTTAAAGATGTTTTGACTAAGAATACACACCTACATTATATTACCACGCCTGTTTCATATAGGGGTAGGCAA
Organism: Dendrolimus kikuchii; assembly: GCA_019925095.2. Taxonomy (NCBI): domain Eukaryota; kingdom Metazoa; phylum Arthropoda; class Insecta; order Lepidoptera; family Lasiocampidae; genus Dendrolimus; species Dendrolimus kikuchii. The sequence goes on from CM034389.1 coordinate 16,194,042, forward strand.
TCACGTAGATTAGTAGTTTTAATTGATATTTACATGTAATTAGTAAATAGATTTATATTTACAACCATCTATTTTCAATTAAATTTTAACATTAGCAGTATAAAACTGGTACATGAAACTAAATTTAATATTATTAAAATTATTTATGATTTTAAAATATTCTAATATGTAGTTACGTATAGAAGCTCAAAGAGTGCATAAATTTATTCGTTTTTGAAAATTTATTAATAATTTATTTAGATCTTTATTATATTATATAGAATATTTACATTATATTAAACCATGAAATAAAAAATATACTTAGTAATGGCAATTCTCTAATCAAAACCACTTGTAACACCCCTTGAATTCCACGTTCCTAGTATTTTTTGGAGAGTTTTTGTTAGTGCTGAAGCACAGCAGACAGGCTGACGGTTCAGCTGTGATGGAGAGTGGTTACCGTCGCCTATGGACATTAACAATACCAGAGATGCTGCCAATGTGCTGCCAGCCTTGAAGGAGAAACTGGAACCTGGCCACTGATGCCGGAACACAACTCAAAGTTGTTATGGCGGCCTACTCCAGACCAGGGGCGACAGCCATCCAGTCGGGCAAATGCCCTATCACCTGGCTGTAGGTTGTTTTGTCGCCTCTTACGACAGGCCGCGCGGCCGCAGGAATTCGTATTCTTTTTCCGTTGCTGCACAGAGAAAGGACGGCCGGAAAGCACGGAGGGTGCTACAAGTCATTGATTGCTCTACAGCTGTTTCTCGTTGAAAACACCACTCAACCAACGTCTTATTTTCAGAAGAACTCCAATATAGTTTCAAGACAATTAAACACTATAATAAAGACATTTAATTAATATCAGGAAATACGTTTAAAATACAGTATATTGTAAGTTGGCTACCAGTTCGGGTCAATTGAAACATCAACGCAAATGTCGCCAGGCTAAATGCCGCCAATAATACTCTTTTGTATACATATGTATCCATACGTAACAAAAGCCTTTTCCATTCTATATTCGGAACCTCGAAAATGTCGATGCTTTGTGTGGGTGCTCCCGTTTAAAATGCCGTATCTTTGACATAATTAGCAGAATGAGATATATGAGACATAGCATAATGCTATTTACATAAATTTATTAAAAAAATATATTAAATACTGTACTTCATTAGTATGTACTTATATAGCGTACGCGAGGTCAAAACATCTTTCTTCGATAAATTGACCTAATTTTGAAGATTTGGTTATCATAACTACAAAGAAATAGTTACATTTATAGTTTTTATACAACCGCTTATTATTTTACAGTTGTTTAAGTCTAACAAAACTAGTTTATTTATATTCGTTATTTATAAGACTTTTAAATCACCATTTATGGTCTGTAATCAAAAATTATATAACCTAAAAGAATAAATTTTGAGGCTCGTTAGAGTAAAAAGGCTCGTCGCGTAGTAGCGAGCGATGCGTGTCAGAACCATCATATAATCATTTGTAAGTAATTATTGATTGTGATTGAGTATTGATATTTTATAATGAATTCATAGATTATGTTTAAAATCCTAAATATGACTTGTATGTTCATGATGTATTTTATAGAGAAATACTCTGTGTGAATCCGATTTTCAACGTGGCCACTTATTAGTAGTGGCAACACTAAATAAATATAACATATTTTAGAGAAGTCTATCAAAGACATAAACAGAAAATTAAAAATATCGTAGACTTGAATTTATACATCTACACGAATACTAGTTGTATGTGTGTGTACTATGCTTGTGCTAAATGCAGATGCTATGGTACGCTTTTAAATAATGCCCACGCGTGTTAAAGGGTTTCGTAATAGGAAAGAACGTTCGGTGGTTGCTATTTCGCTACGGAATCCTAAATAGGGTAAAAATTTTCATTGTTCTATACAGTGCTCATCTTCAGTCTATAAAGTGCGTAATATAAATTGTCTTAAACTAATGAAAATCAATTTATATTCATCACGAAGAAGTAATAAATTTCTATCTGATTACTAGTTTATTTTTATTGCATGAGTTCAGCAGACAGGTAGATGGCCCACCTGATGGAAAGTGTCCACCACCGCTACAGTTATTAGTAAAAAGTGCATGTAAACATGTTTCGCAAGTTAGAAGTCTGTAGGTACATAGATAGCATATTAGTGCTGTATGGCCGGCGCTTCATTTGCGATTTGGTTCGGTGATTTCAGCCTCTCTTTAGAGTGGGAGCAGAGCGGAGCAGCTTGTAGTGAATTATGCCCATTGTTTATTCAGAGGTAGAAACTGGGAAGGATGCATCAGCGTGCATTGTTGAATTGCAGATATAGCCGTTGCTATCCATTTTGGAAATCTGAATTAATTCGACAAAGAATTATCAAAAAATATACGTTCATCTTATTATAAAGATGCGAATTATGATAAGTATCATCACTAATTAATAGATTAAGTCCATAGGAATATAAAAGATAATTATTATTCGATGTTAGGGCAGTTTATCACAATATTATAAGTAGTGCAGTGGGAATTGTCTAAATAGCACATTATCTCAATTCTTTTAAAAATATCCTTAAGAGGCTGGAGCCATCTACATGTAATCTAATTGTGCGAACAGCCGAGTTCGGTACCGTGCCAAGAAAACTTAAAAATACTAAGCTAGATGTTTCCATTTTCTGTTGTAGATACATATTGATTCCTGGCGTGGTTACTTGAACAATGAACTTATCTGTAAGTTTATATGTACCTACTGATAGTTACATGTACAATATTATCATTCTGATAAATTAGTGTTGCCATCGACTACTTAGTTTTATACTGGTGTTACCACCTTTTACGAGACATGTATGTTTATAATATTATTAAAATACTACACAAGCCGCGTCTGTACATTGAAGCTATTAAACATAGTGGAATAGACTATATAAACGATGGAAAACACGATGATTTTTTTTTAGATTACTTGATTTTCAGACAGACAGACAGGCAGACAGGCAGGCAGACAGACTGACAGACTGACAGACAGACAGACAGACAGACAGACAGACAGACAGACAGACAGACGGACAGACGGACAGACGGACGGACGGACGGACGCACGCACGGACGGACAGACAGAGTTACTTTCGCATTTATAATATTAATAGGGATACGTTGCATAGTTTTTGAAATATGGGGTATGTTAAATTATTGTTTTCATTGGGTTTCGTAGCTAAATAATACAAACAGTTGACTATTGCCGTCTCTACGAAACCCTTAGATGTGCATTGTTCAAAATGAATTGACCGATTTTTATTGATTAAATTGTACGGTTTAATGTTAATATATTATATTGTAGTTATTCGCCACAGCTACATATATAACGTAGTTACATATATAGGTTTACACTGTAAAGATGTATGAAGGAAGAGTATACTACTTACCTTAGATATGAAAGCATTTGTGTATATTACAATAACTACACAGAATTGATCGTGTACTAGCAGAAGGTGATGTCAGGAGCCTTAAGAACAGACGAGTGTGCATGACAAGAGTTATGAATGTCAAAGAGGCAAGTGAGGTGTGTAAGAATAAGCCTAAATGGCACTCTGTTGTTCGTGCCTACCCCGCAAGGGAACTGGCGTGAAGTTATGTATGTATGTATGTACACAGAATGCCGAATCGGTTTTTTTTTTTTTATTGCAGGAGATCAGCAGACAGGCAGACGGCCCACTTGATGGAAAGCGGTTACCATCGCCTATGGACATTTGCAACACCAAGTTGCTGCAAATGCGCTGCTGCTCTCTTAAGGGAAACTGGAACCTGGTCACTAATGCCGGAACACAACTCAAGGTTGTTATGGCGACATACTTTAGACCAGGGGTGGTAGCCATCCAGTCGGGCGAATGCCCTACCACCTGGCTGTGGGTTGTTAAGTCGCCTCTTACGACAGGCCGCCCGGCCGCAGGAATATGTATTCTTTCTCCGTTCCTGCACGGATAAGGAATATCGAAATAGCTCTAAAACTACCTTCAGCATTTGGTCAGTTACCTTCGGGCGAAATAGGAATAAACGTCTCACCTATTTAAATACAAAACCAACTTTACCGGGTCTTGATCTCGTGCAGTGTCGTCTCCACTTACGAGAAAATGTTTTCCTAGACGTTTTTGAAGTCGTTACGAACAAGTTAAGAGTGGGATGGTCTACGGCTGGATTGCAGTTCACGCCACTAGAATCGCACTCTGTATTTGTTTGCTCCAACTAGTTAAATGTTGGTCCTAACTTTATTTCGGACGTCGACGTCTTCGAGATCTCGTATCCCTTGTTATCGCAGTTTGAGTGTATTTAGAGAGGTTCACACGGAAGCACAGAACAAACATTCGGCTGGCTGATTCATTATTCATGTCAAGCCATTATAGTGAGCAAGATATTTACATTTAGGCTTTTATATTTAGAAAATAATTTTATTTTCTATTCAGACTACATAAATGTGAAAATCTTTGTTTCATTTTCTCAGGATTGAATTTAATAAGAATATCAGACCATAAACGTCACACTATTAAAGTTAGGTCTTCCTATTTTAGGGAAACGAACGATGTCTACCACGCTTAAATCACTATATTCCATTAACCGATCAGCGGATCTTACACATGGCTCCGATTAATGTAGCTTGTCATGATTTTTTCATCACCGTTAGCACGTGGTTTTTATATATCAATATGGAAATTAGGCTCGACGAACAACTCAAGCAGTCCATACAGAGAGCATGAGCTAAGATTCCAACCTACAGCAAGTGAATAAAATGCGGATGGTTTTGTCTCTAACCTAATAAGACTTGAATATAAACTGATTTTTAGGTACCTATTCGGAAAATTCAGAAAAAGCACCTATTTATCAAATATAGTTTATTTACTGTTCCATCGCTTTCTTTGAAGTCACAATATTTGTACACAAAAAGCTACGTTTGTTTCCAAACACATCCGAAGTTACGGTTAGAAATATACGTAATAAAGAAAAACTTTGTATGCACCTTGCAAACACAACTTTACTGTACAAGAGTATAGTATGCATAGCCCCAAAAATATATAATATAATCCCGAAAGAGCTGAAAGCTTTGAAAATTAAATTATTCAAATCACAATTAACGAAACTACTAATAAGAAAAAGCCACTACAGTGTAACGGAGTTCCTTAATGATAAGTTTTAAATATAGGTGATAAGATAGAATGTTAAGTGTTTAAATATACTAGTGGTCGCCCAGTGGTCGAAATTCGACCATAATTCATTTAAATTATAAGTTTGAACATTATTAACGTTCTGTTGTCAAAGACTATACTACTATTTTTATAATCACAGTTTTCGCCAAGGCTACCCTGTTAATTTGACTTTAACAATAAACAAAAGAGTATGTATGCGTGTGTGTGTGTCAAATACATGGTAGTGTGTGTAATGTTTTTTTTATTGACTTAATGTATTTTTTATGCATAACTTTTAAAAAATATTAGCATTCTGCACTCCTTCCACTCTATATAAATTTTAGTGTGCGAAATTTCATACTCCCCCTTCCGCGCAATTTTAAAAAGGGGTACAATGTTTTTGCTTCACGGATTAATATAATGCTTTATAATATTTGTACCATATTACTATCATTAGAAATATTAAAATATGTATGTAGTTGTATAAGTTTGAAAAAATTGTACGCCCAACAGGCAAAACACATGTGATCAGTATAAAATAACAAGTCCTATTTGTATTGTATTGATTTGTGAAATACAGAACCGAAGTTTATGTAAGTAACGCCGCGGGGTGGTCCTGTAATGTGTACTTTTTAATCTCTTATATAGATTCTCCATTTTTTATCTAAAACGTAATATAGAGGCACAAAACCTTTTGTTATTTTAGGCAGAGCGTAATAAACAGAAAACATTTAATATCTTCCCGAGTATGTGGTTTATTGCAAAAAACAAATTAAAAGATCGAAAGCGAGCAATAACCGCGTAACAATGTTGGACGAAACCAAGAATTCTGGTTTGGGTTTTCAGCGAGCTTATTCGAAGTAAGTAAATTCTTCAACAACATTGTTTCTAAATTAAAACAATCTCATAATTGCACATTCTCTAACTTCTTTGATGCAGTGGGTATGTCTTGTAAGGGGGCGTTTGGTGGGGTGAGGTGGGGGCGCTGTCTCGAGTAAGTTTTGAGGCGAAGTTAAGCCGATTAAGTGTCATTTCCGCCGTGGAACTAGCACTGTTCATTAAATATTTCGAGTGACTTAATTGCTGAGGTCGGACGTCTACCAAGTTTTGATGTGAACAGATTCATTTCTTTGTTCCATGTAGAGATAATATAAATAAGTCAATTTATTTATTGACTAAGGTTTTCCACACGTATTGGTCTAACTCAGAGCCAAAGGCTCTACTTTAGGAGCTCCATCATTCTGCCGGGTAGAAATTGTTATATTATACGTGGGACACTCAGACGTTTAACGAAAATAAAAAAAATATTACATACATACATACATACATAACTTCACGCCAGTTCCCTTGCGGGGTAGGCACGAACAACAGAGTGCCATTTAGGCTTATTCTTACACACCTCACAAAAAATATTCTATAGGTAAATAGGTTTTTATTAAACCTTTTCAAAGTACTTTCCACCAGCCTCTATACAAAGTTACATGCGTCTGAACTAGTTTTCGAAACACTTTTTCCAGTCCGCCGCAGACACCTTGCTTACAGCTTGCTCAAACGCTGACAGCGCATCTTCCGGCCACGAAAGTTGTATCCCTTTGAGCTGGTTTTTTATTTTTGGGAATAAAAAGAAGTCACACGGTGCTAGGTCAGGGCTGTAAGGAGAGTGACCCAGAAGTTTGACTAGCGTGTTGTCCAGGAACTCCCTCGTTTTGAGCGCGATATGGGCGTGTGCGTTGTCGTGGTAAAGCAGTAGCCCGCGGAGCCCTGGGTTTGGTCGCTTGTTCCTCACAACAGAGAAAACTTCTGCCAAGCATTTGGGGGTATACTATTCGTCGTTGATGCTTCTTTAGTTCCGTAAAGGAATTGATATCAAGTAGCCAGTCAAATTAAAAAAAACTCGTGATCAAAATCTTCCCCCCGCTTCTAGATCACTTCACTTTGGCAGGCGCTGATTCGTTTTGAAACACCCAAACCGTCGACTGGCGCTTAGTTGCTGGATTGTATTGATAAATCCAGAAATTATCACATCTAATGATGTCGTAACCACGTCGAGACGAGCCTGCTTCAAATTTGTTTGCCATATAACGACACCATTCCACCCGGGCCTGCTTCTGAGCATCGGTGAGGTTCTGCGGCACTCAGCGTGAAACTATCCTCCTCGTGTGAAGATTCACGTGTAAAATTTCGTGAAGGCTTCCCGATTCAATCTGCAGTATGTGCTGAATCTCTTGATGTGTAACTCGCTTATTGTCTTAGATTAAATTTTTCACTGCTAGCACGTTTCCTTCTGTACCAGCCGTCAAAAGGCGACCACTTCTTTCTTTATCTCCCAAAGTTAGTCGACCGCGCTTGAATTCGTTGTACCAACGATACAAGGTTGCTTTAGAAGGCCCTTCATACATGAATGCCATTTGAAGTCTATCATTTTTCAATGAGACACGACAATTTAAATTAGCTTGCAAACAATGTGGAGGGAAATTTTGAAATTGGAACGTACCTATTTTTAGTTATAAATTATTATATTTTCAAAATAGATTATAATTGGCCGGTCTCTCATATATAAAAACTTCTTTTCGCAATACTTTCTGAGTGGCCTGGTAATTATAGATTATGCACGTTTGCTACATAAAGAGCGGTACACTTTCAATTTCCACATTCATACTCAATAAGCAATCTTATGCAAGTTTCTGCTCCATCGCATTTAAAGATAGACTATATTTATTGATTCCGAGCCCATTTAAGTATCGTCAGTTGTTTCTTTATAATAACAGTGGGATTCCTCCGTAATCCTTGAGAAGTTTAATCCTGTTGCTCACTATTAATATTGTTACTAGTGCGAGACTCGAATTAAAATGCCGTTAGAATTACTATAGAGTTTATTAGAACTATACAAAGACGTATAACACAGGTACAAATATAACCAAAGACAATAAATCCAAAAGTAATGCAGAAAGTCGTAATCCAATAAAACGCGCAAAGTCCGTCACTATTAGATTCCCGATTGTAGTACACACGTCTCGTTTTGATCTTGGTTTTCGCTCGACTGCCTCCTTCCTCAATCAGGCCATCGTTTTATACTGCACAAATGCAATATGCCCTCCTGGCAATGTGGACCGAATTTCCTAGAATCAGCTCGTACTTTAAAATCCGTAACACCTGGCTAATGATTACAATACAACAATAGGCTGTTCTCTAGAAACGTATGCCAAATAAGTAAACAAAAGAAGACGATCATAAAAGAATTACAATAGTTTCAATTTTATTAGTTCAAATGCCGACTGGTAATAAATGTCCTTCTACAAATCTGTACGTGGAATTTGTCTTTGTCGGCGTCTAGGTTGTAACAATGTGATGCATTGCTGAAAAGGCTCTAGTCTTCTAGTACGTCGTAGTCATAATCGAACGCAGCAACAAAGCAACAAGCAAAACAGGATACTGTCCAAAGAAGTCACAATTTTTAATAATAGGAAAGGGAGTAGGCAGTTTCAACGTTCATATCTTTCTATAAATACTACGTTCACCGAGTAAACATAGGGGAAAGATGGTCCACATTCGTGCGGGCACAAAGTCCATTACAGTCAATTCGTCTAGACGAAAGCATGTGTTGAAACTGTTCTCACGGGTAAACAAATTACCTGCTCAGTACAAATAAAAGAAATTCACCGAGGCAAGGATAAACCGCATAGCAATTAGATTAAGTTGGTATATAAATCATTATACAAACAATTCCGACGCTTGTTTCACTTATTATGCAAGTTGACGTGGCAAGTTCTGCATTAATGCTCATCGAGTAAGCCCAAAGCCGAACCCCAAGATGACACAGATTGAAAAATACATTCAAACAAAAGAGTTGAACAAGATCTGCCTTTTTAGTAGTTTTGAGATTTCTCGATTAAATAATTTGAGGGCTCCATAGTTATATAACAGAAATAGTCATCACTTTTACGAAACCCTGTACGTGGACTGGAGAGACAATTGGTCATATTATGTAGGTATATCTTTATTTGTTTCCTCTACAAAAGCTCAGTAATTATTCGACTATTATATAATTTGCTATATATGTACACAAGTACTTTCAATAACGGGAATAAACATAGGATACATTTATCCCGATAATTAGGATAGTTTTTGTGGAATACATTTTCGAAATTTACGCAAGTGAAGCTGCGTAGAGATTCCTAATTATCATAAAGCCATGAGGTCTTATCAGAACTAACATTATAATACAATTATGTGGTAGCTTAGTGTGTGATTTATGGAAGCATACCGTAAATCTCTTAGGTATAAATTATCCATAATAATATTAGGGGATAGTACATTACATTACGCGACCTGCATCACAAGTGTTACGTGTTAGGTGTTAGCCAAGGGTATATATTTGTCGATAACAAACCAATTTGCTGCCTGTTATCGGATTAACAGCCACTGATTCAAGAAATTGTGTGATATTCTCAAGAGTAAATAGTCATCTTACGCCAAATACTATTTATTCCTTTAACAAATTATATGTAAGGTCATTTATTTGATAGAAATAATTTGTTTTTACAAGCATTTATTTAACTTGCAATGTTTACTTGTATGTATGTTCGGGTCAAATCTGGCAACTGAATTTTAACTCAACCGATTGAGATGAAATTATACATACACATTTAGTTTGGATGACTACATGATTAACTAAGTGACGTCATTCTAAATCCAATATGGCGGACGGCCCAAGATGGTGAATTATTTTTTATGCACCATTAAAAGGTCTGAAAAGAATACGAATAACATAAAAATAAATGAATAGCATAAAAAATATATATTTAAAAACAAGCTTATATTTAAACCTCTAAAAAACTTGAATTAAATCAAATCTATCAATTTATGAGATACTAGCTGTGCCCGTGACTGCGCCCCTAATTTCAAAAGGAGCCTCAGTGACTTCTTATAACATCAGCTATTTGCCAGTGGCAACCTCGTTAAAATCAGACCACCTATCTCAGAGATTAGCTGAAAAAAATGGTTTTACTTTGTTTTCGCGGAACCCTAATAAAGTAGCCTAAATTAGTTCTTATAACACCAGCTATTTTCCAGTGAAAGTTCCGTCAAAATCGGTCCAGACATTCCGACAGACAGACAACAATTCTAAAAATTTCATTTACGGAATCTCGTGGTCCAAATGACACCCCCTGATACATTTCACATTACAAACAGACACTTCAATTTTATTTATCTCTATAGACAAAAGCTTGTCGCGAGAAGCGTGTATAGATGAACAAAAATACAATAGCTATGTAATTTGACCTTGACATAAGTATTTATAAGAAAAAAAATGTTTTTTTATAAAATAGATGAATACATCTACAGAAGTAAACCTCGCGACAAACCTTTATAATATATAAATTATGTAATATAATAAATTGATGGTTTTGATTTTGTTATAAAAGTTTATTTTATTCTTTTTAGATCTTTATATAATTATAAAGGTTTTTTTTTACTATTAATTTTTATGTGCATTTTGGTTTTTTGATATTTTTTTATTGTACACCATTACAGAAAAATTTGATGCCGATGCGGAGCAAAGATATGTTCTAAGATGGTGCACACTTACCTAGAAGTTACCTGGACCTGGACTTGAAGACACCCAGTTTCTAAGTATCGGGAAGGACAGACTCCGGCAATGAGTTACACTCCTTTGCGATGCGCGTGATGAAGGTAGAGGCAAAGCGCTTCGTTCTTACAGGTGGAATATCCACCATATATCGGTGCCGTATGCCGGTGCGTCTGGTTGCCCCATGATGGAAGGAAGACGCAGGATCAGATGGAAGATCTCAGCTACATACTCTCCAATGTGTATCCGATGGAAAACCGATAAGCTGCCAACTCTGCGTCGATGAGTTGCCAACTTATCGGTTTTTTCGAGATTGAGTTTTGTCGTCGAAAAACTGGTCATTGCCAACCAGCCTCCTGGCTCTTCGCTCGGCTCTAGTACTTTGAGTTGATATTTAGCTAAGCCATCCCAAAGGTGAGAGCAGACATACAAAGACAGACGGACAGACGAACGGAACCAACATAACGATTTCATAAATATTGGATTGTCAAAATGGCTGTAATATCTTAAAAATGTAGTATAACCAACGGCTTTTCAAATGGGATTTCGAACATCAACATTTTTATTACGTCACATGAGATAACGCTGCGCTATGTGCACGCAAAGTACGCTGTCATATAACATTTATACTTGTGTAAGTACGGCGATCGGTCTGGCTCAGTTTTTCAATATCCCGGACCTAATGGCCGCCAGATGGCAAGTTGGGCAAAGTGATGCTATCAAAAAGCGATAGGCTGCGGTTTCGCCGGTTATCGGAGCACTTTGCGCCTCCACCCTGACGTGGGTCAACTTAAACGACATGTTCTACACGGGTCTACACAATTCCCTTCCAACACTCGATGTGCTTTGTTGTTAAACAGATTTATAACCGCCTTTTTTTTGACGTAGTAATGTAATATACTACATAATAATAAGAGCAGTCCATAATTCTCCCGACTGCTGGGCTCGGGTCTCCCATTTCCACGGGAGTGGACCATATACTCGTCACGCTTATCCAAGGCGGATTGGCGGGTGTGACACATCGGTTATTTCGAGTGCAAGTTTCATCACGATGTTTTCGATCGTAAAATAGTAAATAGTCAAATAACTGATAGGTTATTTTACTTGTTAAAATCATGACGTCATAACTTGTTACGCTCGAACAAAATCTAGAATAAAAAGTTTCTCAGTTGATTTGACTGTCGTTTACTATTACCACTTTCTAAAGGTGAAGGAAAACACCATTAATAAACTTACACATAAATATCACCGATATGTAAAACTACCAAACGATTATCATAATATAAATTAAGTACTTTATTTGACCACATTATATGTAGTATTATAGATAACGATAACAAAGATCTTTTGATAAAAAGATACTCGCTCTTAAACCCCGTAGTAAAAGGGACGTTGCGTTAGTAAACGAAATTTAGATATTGCAATTGTGGCTTATGGAGGTGCGAGGGTTGTGACTTTTCCCCTGAAATGGTGGTTCCACAATCTCATGAATAATTGAATGGCGATAGAGCTGCTACCTGGCATTCGGAAGTCAATACTTTCCTGCGTATAGAATGTGTATTTAATGGTTTTATTTATACATACCTTGATTTGAGTCCGATTAAGTGTTAGCTGTAGTATTATTTCTAATAGATCGATATTAGTCAGTCTTGTGGGCCTTTATGTGTGAAATATTATGATCTATGTTCAATATTCTACTTCTAATCTTTAAGGATTGTAGGTAAATTACATAACTAATTTTAATGAGATTTTATCACTAGGTACAAGGTTTTTGAGATTATCAGCAAATCTGCGACTAATGACGCCAATATTCTATGCAATTTGTCAGAAATCTTTTACTGTGCAGGCTGTAAGATTGTGGAATGCATTACCAATCAGAATCAGAAGTGCCAAGTCACTTACATCTTTTAATAAACTCCTCAAAGATCACATCTAAATTTGTAAACAGTAATTTATGTATGTGTATGTAATTCTATGTACATATATTTGTATATAAATATCTGTGTATTTTTATTTACTATTAATATATGTATACTTAGTCTGGCCATAAATACTGTTACAATTAAAAAGAAACAAAATATTACATTTGAATTTAAAATCTGTCATTTTTATATGATTGTTCATTGTGTTTTCTCATTTTGGCGCCAATACATTCTACAACATTTTGCAATATTAAAATGGAGTGGGGCGATAAAGAGAACCGAATCGCTGTGATTGCATTACACAAAGTAGGTATGGAGCCAAATGCAATTTTTAAAACTCTCCATACGCTTGGTATTAGTCAAATGTTTGTGTACCGGGCTATTAATAGGTACAATGAGACCTCCTCTATTTGTGACAGAAAAAGATCTGGCCGTCCACGTAGTGTTCTTGCGAAAAAGGTGGTCAAAGCAGTAAGGGAAAGAATTCGAAGAAATCCTGTCCGAAAGCAAAAGATTTTATCTCGGGAGATGAAGATATCATCTAGAACGATGTCGTGTATTTTAAAAGATGACTTAGGACTTGCATAATTGAAAAAAGAATAGGGTGGTAAAATCGAAACAATTACTGAAGCGGTACGCAAAGGGAGGTCACAGAAAAAATTTGTTTACGGATGAGAAAATTTTTGCAATTGAGCAACATTATAACAAACAAAATGATCGTATTTATGCTCAAAGATCTAAGGAAGCTTCTCAATTGTCGACAGAGTGCAACGTGGGCATTATCCGTCTTCAGTGATGGTTTGGTGGGGTGTTAGCTATGAAGGAGTGAAAAAGGTATCAAAAGATCGGCACAAGTGTATCAAGATACCATTCTTGAGAAGGTAGTTAAGCCCCTTAACAACACCATGTTCAATAAACAAGAATGGTCCTTCCAGCAAGAGTCGGCACCGGGTCCTAAAGCTCGGTCCACGCAGTCTTGGTTGGAAACGAACATATCGGACTTCATCAGAGCTGAAGACAGGCCGTCGTCTAGTCCCGATCTTAATCCGTTGGATTATGATTTATGGTCAGTTTTAGAGAGTACGGCTTGCTCTAAACGCCACGATAATTTGGAGTCCCTAAAACAGTCCATACGATTGCCAGTGAAGAATTTTCTTATGGAAAGAGTGCGTGCTTCTATAGATAACTGGCCTCAACGTTTAAAGGACTGTATTGCAGCCAATGGAGACCACTTCGACAAAGCTGTTTATATTTTAAATTGTTTTATATTTATGTATTAAACTAACACACTGTAAAACCTGTAAATGTTATTTGCGACAGAAAAAAAAAATTCATTGTTACAATATTTATGGCAAGACTAGGTATATGATTGTATATATTTAAACTATGCGCACTGAATACCGACCCATTATTAGAAATGTGAAATTATCTCCAGAAGGTTGTCTGGGAGAAATCGCTGTTAGCGATAAGACCGCCGATTGTTCTAGTTATATGATTGTTAACTCATGTGTATTATTTTACATACATACATACATACATAACTTCACGCCAGTTCCCTTGCGGGGTAGGCACGAACAACAGAGCGCCATTTAGGCTTATTCTTATTACACACCTCACTTGCTTCTTTGACATTCATAACTCTTGTCATGCACGCTCGTCTCGTGTATTATTTTCTTGTGCGCAATAAAGAATATTCTATTCTAGGTATTTTTTTTTATGTCTTGTCAGCTCACATTCGTTTACAATTTATGTTATTGTAATAAATTTCTATACGTCAATAAAATGAATTCGTATTTCTATATTAAGTTACTACTACTTATTACTATTCGTATTGCTTGTACCTTTTTCGCTGCCACAGATATAAAAGATTTACTATAAAACCTAGACTGTAAGTTTTTAGAGGTTATTGATGAAAATTAAACATTTTTATGCCAAAGACTGGATGAATTCACACAAAATATACAGACGAAGTTTATGTATAAGTCCCGGATAAGACAAAGGCCGCTTTCTGGTTTATCGGTACCGAACCGATACTGAACGAATTAGGAAACGCTCAAATTCAAATTCAAATTCAAAAGTTTTTATTCAAAATAAGTTCCACTGGAGAACACTTTTTGAAGGTCATACATGTAAGTTAAAATTTAATTTTTTACTTCCTATTCTATGTACACCGCTTCGCAACGTGTTTATGCTGTAAAGGAGAAGAAGAGGCAAGAAACTCCCCAGCAACACGTCTAGCTAAATATTGTTTTTCTTTATATTTCATATTCTATTTATATCTCAAATTATTTTTTTTAATAAGTTTTGTACAGAACTATGTTACAGAATCACTTTTTGAAGAATTAATGGAGTTGTAGCAAACAAAGCATACTCGATAAGACCAAGACAATAACAGGAAAGAAAAATAATATTATAGTTATAATAATGACATGACGTGCTAAAATGATATGCTGCAATATGTCTCCACAAATTCCTTACAAGCATGGCAAAATAAAATAAAAAATAAAAACGTTATACAAAATTTAGTATAAGAGGTTAGAGCTAGGTGCTATGTAAATGAATTTTTGCCATTTAAGTATTCTTCAATAGTGTAGTATCCCTTTTTTAGCAAGATTCTTTTTAATTTAATTTTAAATTTAGTGAAAGGCAGATCTAACATCTCACTCGGAATCATATTGAAGAAGCGTATACCAACCCCCAAGAAAGAGAACAGTACTTTTTGTAATCTAAAGGATGTATTACAATGCCTGGTGTTGAAATTGTGTACATCCTTATACTGCTTGTAGGCACTCAAATTATTACGAATATAAATTATTTTATTAAAAATATATTGGCAGGCGACCGTCATAATACCGATTTCCTTAAAGCGTTCTCTAAGAAAGCTCATAAAAATATAGGCGTTCGGCAAGCTATCAGTACTGCGGATACCGAACATGTTAACTCCACATCGTTACTGCACAGACAAAATATCAGAAAGCGGACTTAGCACAGAAGTAGTAGATTGTTAGACGAGATGGTTTGGCGCACGAGTGTAGTGAGGGCGCTAATAGTTTGAGTGCCTAAATAGGTCTTTTGCCCGAGGTTCTGGCAAAAGACTCCGAGGCTCTGCTTTTCATTTCGAATATGAGGAAAGTAAATAAACTGATTAGTTAAAAAAACAACTAGTTCTCTAATGGATATGGATTTACCGCCTGGATGTCATTAGTGACATCAGGCGTTATATCCATATCTAATTTTGATGAACTCATTTAATACATCACATGTGATACGTCATGTATCTTTCTTTTTCTGCAGTATTTTCATTACTGACGATAGTTAATATTTTGCTCAAATGTATGTATGTTATTTAAATAATAATAATAAATAAACAATCGGCAGACAAACGCACATATTGTATATTCCGAAATTAAGCAAGTTACGCTTGTATTCTAGGCAACACACAAAGGACTACTCTGGGGCCGATACCAGATAATAATTTATACAAAAGTAGTATAAATGTGTTATAAAATTGTTTATATTTCTTAATAACAATTTCACGCCGCGATTTCACAATGACTGTATAAAAACTTCGGACATGGCTCACAGAATTTTTACATTTTTTGACAGCAGGGAAAATCATTTCCCCGTGACGATAAGTAATGTGATCCCTGTGATCAGGTAAATTCAAGCTACCCTGCTAGTATGAGAAATGAAATAGAATATACTATAATAGGAATGACAATCGCCCAGTGATAAAAATAACTTTGAAATACTCCTACATATTTAGACAACGATATAGTTCCCTCTTTTCTGACTTTTTAACGTTTATTTTACTTAAAGATACTTGTATTCACAACAAATATTTCAAAATTAGAAAAAATATTGAGTAATATTTCAAAATTTGTCTAATTTTTCTGAATAATAAAATTGTTAAAATACGTTATTAAAATACAGATGTTATTATTCATAAGTTATTGTATACTATAAATTGAAGTTTATATTGTTTGTATTACATCTCAAATAGTTATTATGCATAGATATAACTTTCATTGAGCACTAATTTTAAATTCAAATGGGTTCTATGATGATAATATATGTCTGATACTGTTAAATCTATTTGACTGTAAAACAAAGCCTCCGGGTCTTCATAGATGGTTATGTAGCAAATGTAATTAACTCAAATTATAAGCACATTGTCAGTAAACAGAAGTGGTGTAACAATGTTGATTTTGTTATCAAAACAATGAAATTATTATGCTTTTTTATAAATGTCGAGGTTTTATTTGTACAGCACACCATACCAAAAGGTTTATTTCTAATATCATTAAAGGTTTTCTACAGGGTTAATCCAGTATACATATCGCATGGTTATCCCACAGGGTATTATTGTTCTATTTTTATTAGAACGTTTACTCTTTTTCATAATTGTGGGTAGTTTTTTTTTATATTACAGTTTCGTTCGTACCTCAATATTACATCGAATTCGTACATCGAAGGTGATTATTTACTAGTTCCTCCATCTTATTATTCATTCAAGTGCCTTACCATCATAAATTATATGGAGTTTATCTCATATTTTAGCCGATAGTAAGGCAAATGAACGTTTAGTAAGATATAGGAAAGGGCCATAAGACGGTTGCGCTGTATCTATACTTGTTTTCGTATGAAAAAGCTTTTACTATATACTTTTACTATCTGTTGTTAACTAACAGCGGCTCGGCGCGGGCGTGGTATAACGGATATTTTCTATGAAACCATTCCTATTATTCAATAATGATAACCGATTGATAACGTGCGTAAGCTTGGTAGATATGAAACACAAACCGTCAACAATGTTATAATCTACCCCATATCTATGATGCTTTTTACTTATTTAAAATAGGGCAGGTATCGCGGAATAATTCAAATTCAAAGTTTTGAATTGAATTCGAGAATAAACCTATCACCGTGAAATTTCTTACGTGTATTCTCAAAAATGGGATGGTATTTTTGATGGCAATTTGAAGGGTAAAGTTTTGCTGTACAGTTTTGTTTTTGATGCCTGGGGCTTCATTTTCATTAATGTTAAAGATTTAGGCTATAACTGAATGCGTATTATTTAAAGCGTTTTAAAATAACGTTGTTAACGGAAAGTCACATTAGTATGTATACATTATCTGTCCATATTTAATGTCATTAACAGTGCTGCATCTCAAATTACCCCTTAAACCCATCGCTATATTTGCGTGAAACGGCCTAAATCTTTAACATTATCCCAGATGAAGCCACACCTTTAAAAATTGTACCTAATATTAGTTAAAAATTAAAAACAAATTAGAGGATATTGTTAATACGCTTTTATTAGCTCCATACGTATGTTAGTATGTAACGGAATCTTTCAAACGTCGGAAAAACCAAAATCAAATAAAATTACCGCGCTTAAAACCGTTAAAACGTAGTTTTATTATGTATACAAGTCGCGAAAACTTAAGAAAATATTATAGGAATCTTTCAAGTTAAATTTGATCAATTTATCGGTTTCCGATTGAGCTGAAATTTTGCACGTATGTGTAAAACGCGTGACAATGCAATAATATGGTACCATGGAGTTTCCACGGAGAAGGGAATTAAATCACTAAATAATTACTAAAAAATGAAAAAAAAAAAATAGTTAGAAAAAAATAGGCTTTTATAGAAAATCCATCTAAAAAATAGAAAATAAATTTGAATTAAAAATAGTGTAAGAAAAAATGATTTTATTGTAAAAAAAGCGTGGGGTGCTTTTCAGGATATTATCAAAATAACCCTTCTACTCATATCTGTTCATAAAATATTTATAACTATTGATACCATGCACCCCACGCTTTTTTTACAATAAAATCATTTTTTCTTACACTATTTTTAATTCAAATTTATTTTCTATTTTTTAGTTGGATTTTCTATAAAAGCGTATTTTTTTAGTTTTCTGTATTAAAAGTTTGTTAGTACTTCTAGCCGATGAATAAATATGTTATGACAAAAGCTGTTATTGTTAGTGTTATTTGGTTCTTCACTCAACATTATATAACGGATAATGGATAGGTACATGTGACGACGTTGCCTTGAGTTTCTATCCTTTTTATGCAAACAGATAGATGGCCCAGCTCATGGAAAGTGGTTACCATCGCCAATAGACATTTGCAACACCAGGGCGGAGCCAATGCGTTGCCGACCTTTGGGATAGGACAAACAGGATGGGATATGGGGATGAGGGGGAATAGAGGGGATAGGATATGGGATTGGAGTCGGGGGGAGGAGAAAATAATCTTGCTCACGAGGTTACCGCCATGTGGAACCTGGTCTCTACAATCATAGTACTGATAGTGGTGTCGGTGAATGGACTAATAGCGTACAGCCTTGACCGCCACCTTGAAAGACTCTCGCTTGGTATCTGGGTGAAGGGTCGGATGCGGAAGGCAGCTCTGTTAGACACGGCCCATATTGTAAGGAGATTCCTATGTATGGAGCCTTAACCACCGGTAGCCTGGACCCTAGGCCCCACTGCTGGCGGAGATCAGTTTTTTGTATTTTTTTATAATTAATGTACATATTTTATAAGATCTTTTACAAGGTAAAATGTAAAAAACTTGAAAATAAAATATATATGTGAATAACAATAATAACCGGCAGACAAACACACACATTGTATATGTCCAAAGCTAAGCAAGTTACACTTGTATTATGGGTAATATATAACGGACCACTCTGGGGCTGATCCCAGATACCCAGACCATAGTAAATAATAGAAAGTTCGTTTCCAAAATTTACCATGCCAGGAATCGAACCCGGACCCTCTGCGTTCCAGCGAGTTCGGCCGGCTAAGACTTAGCCCGCTCAACCACAGAAGCCGTCGGCAACAAGGAGATAAGGAAGATGGGATACGGAAAGGAGGAAGTGAGCCACCAGAACCCTACATCCACACGAAACACGATTAGCTCAAGGCTCACCGTTTCACGCGGATATTCTGCGAGAGCGTGGAATCATATCGATCGAGTTAGCTCTAAAAGTTTTAATTTAGATAATAATTCCAGTGTGGTACTATCGCGTTGAACGTTATTCTTCTATACTTTGCTATTCTGGCGTACGTACGTATCTATTTTGTAGTCTACCTTTACTATTACATCCATAATTGTCACATTTCCAGTTTGATACTCTCAGATTACTGTGCAGTAATCGTGCGATTTCTGTTCGTTCTTAGTACATTACAGTAAATTCTAAAGTTGCGTACTGCTGAAAAAGTTTCATCAGTTGTTCATAATGTAAAAGCGGCATTTTAGTGGGTTTGCATTGTTATTCAGTCGACGACGTCGGAGGCGCGCACGCCCCGCAGCTTATCGCCGGCCCCCAGCCGCTGTAAATTAAATAAATATACAGCTAATGAGCGGAAACACAATGCATGACTAAGCTAAATAATTGCTTCATCCCTTTATTTGCACATTATGCCATTCATTTGCAAAGGACTATAAACGTTGTATTGTAGTTGCAAAAATAACTTTATTATTTCCATGAAACGATAATTCTAGAAATAAAAGTCATTTGCTAAAAAGAATGTTAAACTGGAAGATGATGGGTACAAATATAAAGGTAGACCAAAAAATTGATGAATAGATTTTTGAGAAGATGATACGATGAATTGTGGTGTGACTGGGGGGGACGTATGCCAGAGTAGAGCACTATGGAAGGACAAGGCATTGTGCCTACCCTAGATGATTGGGAAAAGGTGGAAAGAAAATAAAGACATTTAATGCTAGAAATCACAATACGAGTGTAAATAAAAGAAAGGAGAACTTTAAAATACTTTAAAGTTCTGCCTTGATTGTTAGATTTTACATCGATCACCATATATCGCTTGTATCGATTCTTGGCAATGGAGAAAATTGGTGCTCTATAATCATGTCATGTCCGTCCTTCTGTGTGTATAATAAATAAATTACTAGGAGATTTGAAGATAGAAATTGAAGAGAGAAGTGAAGGAAGGTAGACATTAGAAAGTTCTTTTAGTGAAGTTGATTTGAACAACGAGGTGTTGAATATAATGTATTGGGCATCTTCGCTTCCACAATTTTAAATTCTGTGACCTAATACCAAAAACGTTACACATTAGTGACTGTTATGAAACCCTTCACAGTATTGGAACCATCATGCACTAATAACTTTTTTTATTCATAAAATACAATTTCTGTCACAATTTTAAGTAAATAAAATTTGTTATCGAACGAAATGAAGCAGTACCCGAATTAATAAGAATATAATATTATTTGTACGGAAGTAAACTGTAATATATATATTTACACTCTTTTACAGAACTCAATTAAGTACACAGGAATGATTTTATTTATACGTCTGAAAGAATCGTATAATAATATGTAAATTTATTCCAACAAGAGTACGTAAATTTTGCTCGGATCGCAATTTTCAACTTCTCCATGAGTTTTAAATGTATGCAGAAACTATAGCATTATTTATTGCTTTCCTTTTAGGTTACTGCCTTCATAATTTTTATTCAGTGCAGAAAAAGATGAAAAATTATTGGTGCTTTCGTATACAAGCAGACTGTGTCGGAAGGAAGTTGTGATAAAGGAAGTTATACGATACGACCAGTCGTGTTTGCACGGCAGGGTTTAAAATAGTCTTATGCATATCTTTTTTAGGGTTTGAGAGGCATTTTTGTAAAAGTCTTATGAAATATATAGTCATGTCCATAAGTTAGTCGCTTTATCTTTGTATACCACAGTTATTTTTTTCCGAAACTACACGGATGTTAGATTCTTATGGATACAATTTTGTAGATGTAATACATGGCCATACCGTTACATAATAAATACTGTAGTGAAATCGAAACTTTGGTAGGCATTTTGGCAAAAACGGAACTATATTCATCTCATTTTATTGCATACGTAAGTTATCTCTTTCATATTAATTTTTTTCTAACAGTGTAAATCTGTCAATATACAGTGCTTTGCGGTACGCCAAGGTAGCTTAGTACAACACTTTCTAGTCGCAATCTCGTGTTTTAAAAGAGACGTGGATTCGAATCCTGACCAGGAAACATGCAAATGGGTAGTTTTGTTAAAAATCTAATATGTAATGTAAGCGGTGAGAGAAAGTGTTATGAAACCACACAGACCGAGATTATCGATGTGTTAATTTTGTCAAAACGCATTAGAGAAGCGTTGCGAACCTACTATCCGTACTCCTAAAACCAAAATAGGAATACTGAGTCTGGCAATGGCACATTTATGGGTTGATATTATTTTATACACTGTTTTAAAATATATATTAAAAAATGATAAATGTATAAAACAATAAGTCAACAAATAGTACATACATGTAATAGAGATAAATAGTAGTAAAGTAAGAAAAATATAAAAATCAAAAGAGAAAAATGTAAAAGTCTAAGGACCTTTTGTAATCTTTGAAAATAAAGAATAATATTAATGATAAAAAGAGATTAGGTAAAGCTTCCTCAATTTAGCTGTCATGACAACTAAGAGCGCTCGATAAAAGTCCCAAATAGGGATAAGAAAGCAACGAACTCGTGAGGAAATGGGAAAGAGGAGCTCTTACACTCTTGTACATTGACCTGAGTGGGAACGTACGGCTTGTTACGTACGAATACATCCTTTGAGGCGGTCGGACGGACGAGCCTTTGAACACTGAAGCAGGGTGCATTTTGATAGCGCTATCGATTTAACAGTGAATAGATTTTTACTTTATTTCCCGTTTGCTTCATTTCAAGCGCTCGAGAGTTCATTTATCTATAATATTACAAAATTCTAAACATGCCGTGTCTGTACATTGAAGCTATTTAGAAAAAAAAACAATTGGAATACACTATACTATATACGATGTAAACACGATGCAATTTTTTTTAGATTTCTTGTCTGGTTGTTCGGGATTCGACGTAAAAACTACTGGGCCGATTTCGATGCGGTTTTAGCTGATCGACAGCTAATTCCTAAAATTAAAATCGGCGCTTCTTTTTTATTCTGGTAATCCCGCGGGATCTTATCTGGGAATTGTTTAAAAATGTCCAGATTAAATAAAAATAAATATCAATGTGATTTTTTTACTGATCGATAACAAATTTTATGTAATAAGTGTGTTAATTTTCAACCCGGAAATCTCACTGGATTTTGTTTTTTTGGAAGCTGTTTGAAGTTGAACGGATGCATAAATATTAGCATATTCCGACACAGTTTTCACTAAAACTATAGTTTATATTTTTTTTAATGCTGCAATATTTTGTCTCCTGGGAATACCGAGGAAATTTTCCCATGTATGTTTAGTTGAGTTATAGATTGCATAAATATTACCTGATTTCGATACGATTCAATAAGGAAAATAGTTTAAGTCCTTTTTCAAATAAAGCTATACTTTATATTCTAGGAATTACACGGAAATTTTCCCAGGAGTTTTTTGTTTTCATACTAAAAAAACGCATTGTCCTGCTGAAGTTACCCTTTGATTTTAAATACTGGCACAATAACTGTAATCTAGGTTATCTGTCAAGTGTGAATGAAGCTGCGGGTAAATCCTAGTTGTAAAATATTTCCGTCTAGTTGGATAGAGTAATCTTTATATTCTAGTCTGTGTCCTTTAAGTCTTAATTATGCTGAGTTAGCATTAATAAGAAATTAAGCTTATCTTTATGCTGAGTTGGCAACCCTTGGAAATGCAGCGGTCTTTCCTCTAAATCTTTAAATTAATACAATAAAATAATAAATAATAACTGCCCATAAACCTGCCACTGCTGGTCTCGGGCCTCCCATTATAGAGAAAGAGACATCTCATATACATATCTTTATGTGGTTTCATTACGATGTTTTTCTTTATCGTTAGCACGTGCTACTACCGTGTTGTTATGATTACCACGTGGTAATCGTAACAATAACCCACATCGAAGTGGTCCATGCTTTCCAGTCAGGATTAAAATCCGCACCTTTTGAGTTTGAGACATGTGCGATAACAATTAGGGTACTATATTTTTAATTTTTTTTTTGTATTGTTGCTTAAAAATAAAATAGACATCTACTTTCTTTCTTCATTTAACTGTACCTGCAACTTTATTCGCCCGGAATTTATACTTATATTGCATACTAGGATATGCCCGCGACTTCGTCCATGCTTGACTTGAAATCCCCGCGAGATTTCCGGGTCACAAAGTACCGCAGTATTTAAAAAAGAATATAGGCAATCGTTACAGGGAAAACTGTGTCGAAACAAGCTAATCTTTATGCACCCGAACAACTTCAAATCGCTCCCGGGTAAATTCCCGTGGAATTCCCGGGATAAAAACTAAGGCAGATTTTAAGTTGAATAATTTGCTGTCAATCACCGAAAACCGCATCGAATTAGGCCCAATATTCTTTACGCGAATCCTGAACAAACAGACAATCCGATAAACAGACAAGAAATCTAAAAAAACACATCTGTTCTCATGTATGCATGTGTTCTCCGTCGTATATATAGTATATTATTCAAGTTGTTTTTTTTTAATGCCTTCAATGTATATACATGGCATATTTAGAATTTTATAATATTATAGATAATGTTACGATTTTTGTATTGTGTCTATCTATCCATCTAATTATACGTAGATGCAAGCAATTAAGGCAATCATTAGACGGTTCATTTCTATCTTTCAATTTGGACAACTCAACCATTATAATTCATATAACAACAACTTGAATCATTCAGTCGTTGAATACCGCCGTGTCTTTGAATACCAAATTGATTTAATTCTGTCGATCCGTCTAATACTCATTATTATGGAACAATTCCCCAAGAAAAAAATTATATTTGATCACATTAATCGAACATTTAAAGTATTTGTCTTTTGACTGTGACCCCGTCCCAGTTGCGAAGGGAGACTGTTCGAGAATTTCAATTTAGGAGAAGAATGTGCCGACAACGTGTGGCCCGAGATATTTTGATAGGACATGTTCTCCGTGAATAAATTTATTTCCACATATTAAAAGTTTTTAAACGGCCCTATTTATTATAGACCCATTGAAAACCTAAGTTTGGGTTCGATGTTTGTCATAACTGTCATCATAGCTCTTGTTATTTTAGGTCGAAATACCTTGATTATGTTGATGAAAATATCTTAAATACTTATTGTAACTTAAAATATTAATTTTGACTATCTACTTAATCTTTGTCGTTTCTCATAAGTAATTCGTATACAAAATAATCTTAGGTACTTGGATTAAATAAACATCTGAATAATTAGGTTTATCTTGTTTAACAAAGTTATCTATATAAATAAAAATGAATCGTAGAAATGTATGTACGCGTATAATTTGAGAACGATTTTACCGATTTTGATGCATTTTTTTGTGTGTTTTTGAGTGGATTATTTAGATTCGCTATTGGAACCGGGAAGTGGCACTAGGATCGTGTTCTAGGATCCTCCTAATCTCCTGAACTGATGTTGATGATTTTTTTTGTGTGTTTGAGTGGGTCCCTAGATGGTATAGATTCACAATTGGAACCGGTAGGTGGCTCTATGATCGGTTCCTAGATTTATATTTTCAGGGCATATATATTATATATTATAGGTTCTAATAATTATTTATAGGTCGTTAGGATACTATAATTATTATTCTTAGTTATGTTTGGCTGTCACGACCACTTTCATATTAAAAAGTAAAATATGTGTAATAAAAAAGTACAAAAAAACTTATATGTGTAATGTTATCTAATTACCTATATTTCATTTATTATATTTTAATTACGATAAAAAGCTATAATTATATATTAATAATATCAGTCCGTAAACTACCCACTTCAGTCTCTGTATGGAAGCATAAAAAAGTAATTAACCGAAAATGCACAATATAGGTATCAAAAACTACTCAATGAATATTGTTCAAAGCAATTTTTTGAAGTGGGGGAGACGTGAGAAAAAAATTACAAGCACTTGAATTGAAGTTTTTCTGAATTATTACACATAAAGATTAGCTCAGTACCTACAGTCCACGTTAATATACCTACTTATATATTTTAATTCTAACATTTCATCATAAAACCAATTATTTTATGGAAGAAGAATACTGCTCTTTCTTGCTGTAATAAATTATTTTTAATCCACAAAATCTATGAATTTCCGCAAGATACATAACTGAATAATTATACACAAGCGAAACAGCGTGGAATGTCATTGTGAATTAAAGCAAAGAACTTACCAACAAATTATCAAGAACTTATAACTTATCTCTCAAGACATTAGTTGTTGATACGAAACAAAAACTGATGCGAAATAAAATCTTTGAATAATAGATTAGAAAGTTATGTGTCATCTCTTGTAGATACGGGTTATTTTGTTTGGAATATTTATAAATAATACACATATTAGTTTGAAATCCAAGCAACCATAATTTTTTTGCCTACATATTGTTGATAGAATTTTTGTCCATATGTAGATCTGAAAGTTTATCATGATAAACTTTCAAACTTACATATATATGGACCTATACATGGACAAAACTTCTATCTAAGTCTAAACTTCAAGAAGTATGTATTAAGGCTCCGAAGCAGCTCAATGGATTTTAATGAAAATTTTAAGATTAAAACAGGAATTTTATTTTAAATTCAACTTTATGTTTTACTGCTTTTACCTGCAGGCTTCAGCAGACATGAACAGGAAATCCAAATTCCGCCCAAACGAATTTAGATATTTTTTATTTTACACGAGAAAGCTTATTGTTTTAGTACTAGCATGTGGCAACGTAAAGGTTGCTGAATTGCACGTCAGCGTCTAAAAAGCCGCAACAGTAGCGCCACCTTTTTTGCTATATTCGTCTATCCCACGGCAATAACGCATTTATCCAGATAAATAGCATCCTAAATGTCGATCCGAGATATAAGCTAGAGCTCTGTGTCGACTTTTATTTATATCCATTCAGTTGTTTTCAAGTGATGCTCGGACGAACAGACAATATCTATAAAAGATCCTATTTCGCAATCTGCTTGTTCGAATTAGCTAGCTAGATTTTTTTCACATTTTTAAATTCACTGTAAAAACTTGACCCTTCTACGGATTTGTTATTGCTACAACTGAAGTTTCGAGAAAACAGAATACATGTAATCCTTAAGGAAATAGGAAATGTATTACTTACGCTATTTAAATTATCTGTAATTGTTTTATTGTTGCTTTCATTATTCACAGTCATTTGTTGCCGTTAATTTTGTAAGTATTGTAAAGAATCGTTTATTGTTAGTCCCTGTTCTATTCGTCTATGTCGGCCGTCGAGTCGAAAACGTCATAAACCTTTTTATTATTTAATTTGCGCTGCAGATACTTAGAAGCCATTAAGCTTACGAGATCGTGAATTCCAAACAATAATGATCATGTTGCTGCCATGTCTATTTTTTGAATATATAAGGTCGGCCCATTAAGACTGGGTTAGTTGAATCTCAACTACGATCGAGGCGTTACTAAGTGTACATTCGGAACTGGATCTGCCACCGACATACTTTGCGCGTTTTATGTTAAGTATTACGATCTTCTTTCTGCCTTAAGAATTAGACTTGTTGTATTCGGTTGTGTTTGTAAGAACTATGAATTACATGTGTACTTCTAATAAACTTTGTGATAATTTAAGAGGCATTTTACATTCAAATCTCACAAAATCGTAACATTGTATTAACAAAATAAAATAAAGATACTTAAGAACAGTTTTGATTTATTTTATGGTAGTTATTTTATCGGTATGTGTAGTTTAATAACATTAAATTATTATATTATATATTATATTAACATTTTGTGTAGTGAATAAAATTAATGTAAACCCACGTTCAAACTGTGTTATCTCTTAAAATGATATAATGAAATAAAAGCAGTTCAAAAATAAACTAACAAAATAACGAACAAGGAAAGATAAGCCCGTTTCATAAGCCATATCAAATTCATTACGACATTAAACTCCCAAATGTATTTACGAGGGATCACGTCATGAATAAATTTCGTCAACAGAAAGTTTGATGCGTAAAATAGCTGTGGCAACTTAGACAAAGATTAAAATAAACCGACAAAAAGGCTTTGTTCCACCCACGTTGGCTCAAATATCGGAATTCTAAGGGAATATCCGCATAAAGTAAATTTGTATGATATTTGTTTATTCATTTCTATAAATATAAGTTACTTTCTCAAATGTGAACAGGGTTAAGACTTTTGTTCGATTCTGTTGTTCTTGCCTTGAGATCTTTATATGTTTTATATTATTAACACTACATTTACTTATTAGACCTACTTAGCACATTTTTTTTTTACTTTGTTTATTTTTTTATATATATTTTTTCTTTTAAAATGCATATGAGTTGTCGTCCTGACCTACGGGGCCGAGACATGGACACTTACGGCAGGATTGGTCCACAAGTTCCAAGTCGCTCAACGGGCTATGGAGCGAGCTATGTTGGGTGTTTCTCTTATGGATAAAATTAGAAATGAGGATATCCATAAGAGAACCAAGGTCACCGACATAGCTCGCAGAATTAGCAAGTTGAAGTGATAGTGGGCCGGTCACATCTGCCGCAGGAGCGATGGCCGATGGAGCAAACGAGTCCTGGAGTGGAGACCGCGTCTCGGTAAACGCAGTGTCGGACGCCCTCCAGCCCGATGGACCGACGACCTATGCAAGGTCGCCGGTAGGCGCTGGCTGAGGAAATCGGAGGACAGGGATGAGTGGCGCCATCTTGGAGAAGCCTACGTCCAGCAGTGGACTGCAAATGGCTGACGACGCATATGAGTTTCTTTTTCTATTAATGATGTGTTTTCATCAAGTAGGCCATCCAGTTTTCGTTTTGTAAAGCTACTTATGACCAATCAGCGAACCTAAAAAAGAGTTGTTTGTGATGAACAATAAGTTCTTTCTGGTCTATCTATATAGGTATATGCAAACTAATATTTGCAAAAATATGAAAATACATACATACATACATACATAACTTCACGCCAGTTCCCTTGCGGGGTAGGCACGAACAACAGAGTGCCATTTAGGCTTATTCTTACACACCTCACTTGCCTCTTTGACATTCATAACTCTTGTCATGCAGGCTCGTCTGTTCTTAAGGCTCCTGACATCACCTTCTGCTAGTACACGATCAATTTGATCATGGAAGGTGTGTCGTGGCCTTCCACGACTTCTGCATCCATCCACTTTTGCATTGTATATCTGTTTAGTCATTCTTTCATCATGCATTCTTTCCACATGCCCGAACCACCGGAGCATTCCTTTCCTTACCTTCACCCCGACACTCTCTTTCAGACCAACTCTCTTTCTTACTTCGGTATTACGAATGAAATGACTGTTTCAATCATTGATTCTGTTCTTTTCACAGTAGTTCACACAATAGTTGGTTGATTTACTGTCATGCACAATGAATCGATTATCATGAAATTTGCTAAATATGAACTTTCAACTGAAAAATATGGACCAATATTTCGTCCCTCATTAATGAAAGCGAAGCTACAATTACAGTGTAGAACCCGCATATTTTTTTCTCAATGTCACTACACAGGGCCTACAGATGTCATTTACGCAGATTCATATGATGAACATGACAAGTGTTAACATAAAGTGGTACCTTATGCTATATCTTATAATTATCGGTATATCTAGACACCTGTCAATTTCACTAAACGGTCCTGTAAAGTCTACCGCTTAAGGCCTTCAGTAAAGTGTGGCGTAATTCAGAATAAGCTCTTTTGTCACATTCCATATAGAATACAGACACCAGTATCTATTTTTGTATTATACCTACACGATGATGTAAATTAATGTTAAACTACGGTGTGATCAAGCATGGAGCGCGCTTAAGTTAGTTTAGACGGTTCATTTCAGTATTTCAATTTAGATTAATCAACCAAAGTGATGAATCAGCTTGGCTGATCCATCTAATAATAATAGTATTAGCTAGCTTATCCCCCGTTCAGGAACGGAGAAAGAATACAAATTCCTCCGGGCGGCCTGTTGTAAGAGGTGACAACACAACACATATCCAGGTGGTTGGGCATTTGCCCGACTGGATGGCTACCCCCACTGGTCTAGAGTATGCCGCCATAACAACTTTCAGTTGTATTCCGGCATCAGTGGCCAGGTTCCAGCTTCTCTTTCAAGGCCGGCAGCACATTGACAGCACTTCTTGTGCTTCAGAAAATAAAAAAAAGGTACAAAGCAACTATACTTACCAACTGGCTTTGACAAAAAGTAGATAGATGGAAAAACCGACAAGCGGTTCCGTTGTTGCCATTTAGCTATGCAACCCTAAAAATGTTTCAAAATGTCTTGTTGAGATTGGCGAAACGATATCCTTATATTTTATGAGACAAACAAACAGTTAATAAAATCGCAAACGGCCGTTGACTCGTCCGTGCGTGACCCTCACACCCTCACAGTTTTACATCACATAATTTTTTCTTCTTATATTTCGCAGTTTACTGACATTATAAAAGTGATACTTAAAATGTATATATCCGTGGATATATTATCATCTGATGTAATTTGGTTATGAAACCCTTTTTAGGGTTCCATAGATACTTTAGCTAAAACTATTCCTCATGAATTTGTGAGTCCATCTAACCGTCTGTCCATTTGTATGTCAAAAGCATCGTGTAGACTACATAATAAATCTTATCCATAGGTATAAACCTATTAGTTTCCAAAAAAATGAATGTGACATTCAGACATGTCGGGTTCTAATAAAAAATAATACCAATTACTAGTATTCGTCCGTGGATTCGCTCGCGTTATTGTATAAGTTTATTACTTTTTTCTGTCCCTAGGAAACAGGATATTCAGAATGATAGGTATCATATGCAGCGCCATCTATTAGGCTTTATTTTTTATTTCTGGGTAACAGAAATTATTCTAGATGAAAGGCACTTTTCTGTACCGCTGACGAGTTTGTAAAATTTCACGATAATCGGTTGAATAATTAAGGCATGAAAGCGTAACAACAAACTCATATTCAGATTTGTGTTATTAAGTTAGGATATTATATGTAAACAAAAATTAAAGAAACAGCATGAAACTTATAGTTGTGTTTATTTAAACAAAACTCATCGGGGAGGATGGCGCCGAGGAGATAAAACCCTTATGGGCGTTTGGACGACAAGTGACGACGGTCACGTTTTTAATTACTTCAGTCTCATCCGTAACGAGTCACTAGGGGAGTTAACCTACAAATATGTGCCCGGTGTAAGTATAATTATTTGGTCTGAATTAAAACTTTTATTAGGCTTCCGAGAGCTAAAGACAAAAAGACCTGTATGGCATTACACTCGTCCCTTTTTTTTAAATAATGGGAAATCCGATTGACGACTAACCGCCGCAGAGAAAACGCGGTCTCGTTCGTTGCCGGGGGAACCGCATCCCAAGTGTCATCATGCTTGTTACGTGGGGCAGTGTGTAACGCGCCCCACGGAAGGAGAGGTGAGCGCATGCGGAACAACAGCGCGTCCATCTCGACGGCATAATAGCGGGAGAGAACTTTCTCCAGGAAAGCTCACGGCAGCCGAAGGCTTTAAGAATGCCCTCCGGTTTAAGAACGAGTTCTTCTTTGGTAGGAGCGAAGTGAGCTGGTGCGCTCATAGCTTAGCTTTGCTTCCTCCTTGGTTTGCAAAAGGAGCATACAGCGCCCCATCTTTGTGCCATCGTCTTTGTGTCTAACCTTATTAACTTCTTGTATTCTTTTTTGTACTTGTATATGAATATAAATTACAAAGTATAGTCCCAAATAAAGCAAATTATTCTTCTTTAAGTAATAATCAACGGACAATTCTGATGCCAATTGCAGTAATATCCATATCAGAGAAAATAACACGAAGTTCTCCTTTCAAATTAACTGTAGCGGAAATCGAAAGTTATACTTGAGTTCTAGTGAATCAAGTAGGCCAATGCGCAAAACCACTAGACTAATAAAGAAATAATTAGGTTTCTACCAAATTCTTATTTTACACATGTATAAGATACAACTACCTCATATTTTTGGATAATTTAATAAAAAGGGATTTTAATAATACACAGTGCCATAAACAAATTAGGGCTTTATGGGGG
The DNA here is from genome assembly GCA_019925095.2 of Dendrolimus kikuchii. Classification (NCBI taxonomy): domain Eukaryota; kingdom Metazoa; phylum Arthropoda; class Insecta; order Lepidoptera; family Lasiocampidae; genus Dendrolimus; species Dendrolimus kikuchii. Next base: position 16,225,767 of record CM034389.1, read on the forward strand.
TAAAAGAAATAAGGTTTAAAGTTTATATTTTTATTCAGGACGCAGCAGTATTTTTTGTAGGTTACAGGTTTCTTTTACTTGTGATGTCAAAGGCTTAATAAAAGACAATATAATTTATATTTCAAGTAAGCACCTGCTTGTAAGTACCTACTTGAAAAAGTATTATGGGCAGTAATGTTTGGAGCAGAAAAGCTCATAATAGTTCTATTAGTTTTAAGCAAAATTTGTCTCTTGGTTTGAAAATCTGAACTGTTTAGTGAAATATGCCTTTTTGCCTTGCCAAAAGAATTTTTAGTTTTGCATCAGTAAAAGTACCTCTTTTGCCTTTATGTGGCGCTTATCTGCTTGATTGTTTTTTTATTTGATTATCTGACATTTACGAGATATCAAGACTGAACAGAAAGAAGGAAAACTCTTAAACCAATAATTTTAATCTAACTAAAAAAGCGTAGACGACCATTTAAAGTTTCAACTAAATAGACAACACATCGGGGCCCTTGGTGTTGTATAACACTACGTGAGCAAGAGTAGCCCCTTATCCTCAGGTGGTTGATCTGCCCGTATGCCAAGCCAACATACAAAAGCTAAAATTAATAAACTGCTATTATTTTTGGCGATCAAATCTAGAATTGAGTCATTTATTTTCTGACATTACATGCTGGCATGATAAGCGTCACACGCACGCTTTCTCAATCCATTCAGATACGGACTAGGGGGCAATTTCTCATCTCGACAGTCCTGACAATCCTGACGCGCCACCAACTCAAGAGGGTAATAAATAAAACAGCTCCCCTTACCCCCAATTTTACATAAAAACGCGTCTCATCCGCAATCTGCATGTTTATGAGTGAATATTCTATAAACAAGTCGGGAGCCGGCATAGCTTACGGTGTATGGTGGGGACAGCAATACTCCGAATTACATGCAAATAAGATAACAGCAATAAATACAAACATAAAGCATTGTTTCTCCGGTTTCTGTTATTTACCATTTCCTTATTGCTAAGTGACTTTATGAGTTTCTTGACCCATCTAATAAATTTATTTTAGTTTTATTTGCTATGTATCTTATATTCTGTAATATTACAAGAGCTGTTCTCGTGGTTTGACTTAAGATTTTCATTCCATGGAAACCATGTAATAATAAATACTAGAATAACAACGGTTCAGTAAAAATTCGTCAACTCTGAATTTCCTTTTTCTAGACCTGCACAAGGCCTTTGACTGTGTTTCTTACTTGATGATCTTGTGGGTACTGAGACAAAACGGGTGCCAGAAACCTATATTATTCGAGATTCTATTGGTACATGATCAAGATTCCGATTAAATGGTTTAGACCGTTTTTGGCGATACTACACTCTTCCTCGTGACAATCGGAGTCCACCAAGGTTCTGTTATTAGTCCATTTCTGTTCCTCCTCCATGGTTGCTCATGCATGCTGATGATACTACGTGTGGTATGTGCGTACAAGGAGTCACTGAAAAAGTAGCGGACCGCAGACCTGAAGTGAATGCTCAGAATACAACTGGGATTTACCGCTCGGATAATGTTGATCACCCGTTTGACGCATTATTATTAAAGAAAGATTTTAGAGCAATATAGAAAAAATTTAAATATTTTTTTAAAATTTTTGTTAGATTTGGCACCATCTAATCGTATTGAGTTTTTGTGGAGCTTTTCAGAATTATGTTTTTACTGGGCGATTGTCGAATGACGAGGATTCTAGTATTCTTCCTCCATGATGGAAAATTTCTATTTTTCGGTATAAAAGTATCCTACGTTGATACATGTTATCAAGTATTGTTTTTACTTGCACTCATGTACCAAATATTTTGACATTCTTAAGGCCATGACGAAGGAAGAAACAAACATACAGGGAAACTTACTAAAAAGCTTGGCCTAATGTGCTGAATATTGTGTTTTCTAGTTTTCAATAAACTATCTACGACTTAGCGGATTTAAAGATTTGATCTTTGTAAATGATTTTGGTTAAATGAAACAGTCTTAATGTAATGTCGACGCCATTTTTGCGGTTGTCAGTAAATCACAAGGGAAGGATTATTCATCGGCAGTGTCCAAACAAAACGGCTCATTGACTCCCTGATTAATTACTAGAAGAGCACCGTTGACATTATGGTATAGAAAAATGTAAGGAGATTAATATTTTGGCACATGTTTTTTCTTTTATTTTCTTATTTTTATATTTCTATTTTTATGAAGCAAAATGATTACTTTACAATTTTAAAAGCTTAAATATACCTACTACTCTATCCATAGATCCAATAATGATTTATTAACTATGAATATTGGCGATGTCAAACAGGCAAGTGAGGTGTGTAAGAATAAGCCTAAATGGCACTCTGTTGTTCGTGCCTACTCCGCAAGGGAACTGGCGTGAAGTTATGTATGTATGTATGTATGTAATATTGGCGAATAATTTTGTTCATTATATTACGTATGACATAACTTAAATTATTTAAAATAATGAAAAGATAGAAACTACTTATTATTATTATCTTTGTATGTTTATCGTTTTTTAGCTTTATAAGTGCAAAAATATGTTTCGAATTTTTAAGCGAACTACATAATATATGTATAATACGCCGATTTTCTTAACCTTCAATAAAGTTCGGATAAAACTCTGAAAGTTTTTTATCTGAGTTATAATTATAACTTAGATACATTTAGTTAACGAGTGTTAAAATATAAATTTTAATTTTAAAAGTGCCTTAGCGGTATTACCCAAAACATGGCGTTATAAGTAGGAAATTTCGTGTCACACGTAATTGTAATTCCAAGTTGCCTACATGAGAGTGCCGTGTTTCACATAAGCAGGGATTTGCCAAAAAGGTGGTAATAAGGTATGCAAGCCCTTTTTTTCTTTGTCGGCCACTCGCTCGCAACGTGACGAGAATCACCTCACGAGATTTGCTAACTCTATGCAAAGAATCCGAGAGGTGAAATGTGGACGACACAATTCGTAAAAGTGTTTACTCATTCATACATTTCGAGTCTGAGCTTTTCTGAGCTATTTTCTACTACTTTCTTGGAGTTCGAATAGATTCATCGATGTGAAAACGTGCAATACTTCTATTCCCTAAATAATGGGAGTCCTTAGCCCGCTTTCATTTATTATAGAAATTCAAATTTTGTACGAGAGCGTAAAGGTAAAAGGCGGGTGTAGAAGGCAGACGGGGTCGAACGGCCGCATCATTGTGCGGGCGAGTCGCGGGTGCGCGATTACAATGCCGTCGTTGTGACATTTTCGCTAATGGTTCCAGGGTAGGCACAATAAAACGACAGTACGACGGGAGATAAGGTGGCAAGTGAAATTTTACAACAAGATTAATTTAATTCCCTCTCCCGTGTTCTCTAGATACCGGCTGCTCAGCTAGATTTTAGGCCTTATTAAACAGATTTGAAACTTAGATTTAATTTCAAAATTTCTGCTGGTAAAGTTTTGCTTTGCAATGGGTTTCGAAGTCGCTGTTGCTACATTCGTATAGTACAATTTTCAACATCGTAAATATTGTTATCTATGAGATTACATGGCTCTTCGCATTAATACATATTATAATATTCCTATGGTACTTGTAGTATCTATACATGACTAAGACAAGTGTGTTTTACTTGACGCTCTGACATTTTGACCTATGCGTGGTTTTTGCTTGCGAATTGCGAGCATTACTTAAAGTTTTGAAAAGGTTATTCAAATGTTTGTATTTAATCATCGTTGAAATATTTTTAAAATCTAAAACTAGGATATTCTCGCGACTTCGTCCACGATTGACTTGAAATTCCCGCGGGATTCCCGGACACAAAGTACCGCAGCTATTGTTTTAGTGAAAACTGTATTGGAATAAGCTAATTTTTATGCACCAAAACAACTACAAACCGCTCCCAGGAAAATTCCAGCGGGATTCCAGAAATAAAAAATATCACACATTTTGTTACATATTTGCTATCGATCAGTGAAAAAATCACTTTGGAATTCGATTGTTTTTTTAATCTAGCCATTTTAAATCATTTCCCGAAAAATTCTCGCCGGACTTCCAGGACAAAAAGTAGCGCTGATTTTAAGTCTATGAATTTGTTGTCGATCAGCGAAAACCGCATCGAAATCGACCGAGCAGTTTTTACGTCCCATCCCAACAGACAAGAAATCTAAAAAAAATTACATTGAGTTCTCCATCGTGTATATAGTCTATTCCAGTTGTTTTTTTAAATAGCTTCAATGTAAAGATACGGCGTTTTTAGAATTTTATAATACTGTAGATTAAAAAAAATACACTTCTTTTGGGACCTAAAAAAATCAGAATTGTAAAGAGATCTAACTTAATTTTAAAATAAAATTAGGTTTTATTTCTGTACGTAAAAAGATTTCAATATCGTTTTTAATCTTGCTAAAGAATTATATGTTTCATTAAAAGCCAACATACATTGAAGGTTTTTTAAGGCTGTTTTTAATGTAAAATGAAACCAACTACAAATACAAGCTATTTTGGTCAGGACGTATTAACCACAAATGTGTCCTAAAAGCTGACACTATGTACATATATAGCCGTCCCAACTGCTTAGCTTAGGCATTGGCTTTGATGTGGTCCATACAATGTAGTAGGCAAACAGATGCCTTATTTCAATTTACTTAAATCCACTACCGAAGTAAAATAATTCTCACTAAGTAACTACGTGGTTTTATCCATTACGGAATTGAAAGACCAGAATAGAGCTTAGACAATCAGACGCTGTAAAACAAACTAAATGTCAGCCTCTTTAGAATTGATAACGTTATCTTCAAAGTACTTACTATAAGGTATTTACGCGACTTCCTTCTCGAATACTTTAGATCCGTATCCCGTGAAAACGATGAGTAAAAAACAAAATTGTTTGTATGTGCAGTTCACATGGAGTAGCAGTGAAGCAGTGTGATAATGGGCGGGAAAGATTCTAAATTTCGTGACGTCACATTTCATATATATCATTATAATTAATATATTTAAGTTTTTAAGCACGAAATCTAAAGTATTACTGTAAAACTTCGAAACATTTCCATCTGTATCTGTATGAATTCTATCTCATTCTCTCGCAGGCTTAGTCTTATAGATTTCTGTGTTTATCTCTTTTAGTGTCGCTATTTCGTTTCATCGAGTTTCAAATCACAACGATTCTAAAGTTTCACTTCAAAAACTGTCAGTCGTAGGACGACGTAGGAAGTGAAGACTTCTTTGTGCTCAGTGCTTTTTCCCCATTTCAAAAGAGCGATATAGATGTGAATTTTTCAAGTAGGCCTTTAGGGCTAAATCCTAAACTATGCTAAATAGCGAGGAACAATCAAAGGAGTATCGAGGCCGATTTTGACGAAACCTAAAATGGTATTATTAATGGTATACATTGGAGTTTAAAAAAAATCGATTACGCTTGTCAGGGACCAAGTGGGCTAATTTTGACAAAAAAACAACACCTGTATTTTTATACCAAATTATAGTGTAGTGTAGTAATTATAGCTAGCTTATAAGGATCAGTTAATGTCAAGGAATGTGAAACAGCAAACCAAGAAAAGGGTTGTTTTTGAATAAAATGATCTATTTTCCATACTTAATGTATGGAAAATATAATGTTTCGTAATTGAAAGTACATAATACATATTCAGGATTTCATTTTATGTAATTGAGCCAATTCTGAAAGTAAGCTATGTTTTTCTATTATACCATTACAAAGAACATTTAGGTACATATGAAAACACTGTTTTTTTAATTTTTATTTAATTAAAGGGGGTTTTCCACGATGATTTAATTTGTATGTACTTTGGCGAGTTTTGAACTAACGACTACTAAGTTATAATGTCCTTATTGTAAATTATATATTAGCTTTTATAAATTACTTTTTGTGGTATTTTCTTTAAGCAAGGATTATCTCAGTGATGAATATGCTCTTCAAAGCGAAAGTAAGTTTTATAAAAACAATATCGATGTAGGCCACTCAAAGTTTGAATTGATCCAGACCGAGAAAGAAATTTCGATTTAACTTTTGATTAAGTTTTAATTGCTCTTGAAGTTTTTTGTTACTTACCTCCCCAGTTGTTAGTCTAATGGCTTAAAGTGTCGGATTTAAAAGTGAAGGCTTTTGTGTTGAAGCAGGATCACGTACACTTAGCTTAGAATATTCTAGAGAAGTTATTATATCATTATGAACCTATTGTTTATTTTTCTTGTCTATCGCTATTACACCAAATCAGTCAAAAGTTTTAAATAAGACGGTATGGCTGACACATGCATACAACGTATTTTGTAGCATTATCGTAAACTTTGCTACATATAAATATTAATTTTAATTATATAAAAATATATTTAATTCTGTTAGTATGTCATGCTTTAATTCACGATGTTTATTTATCTATTTAGGATACACACATGAAAAAAAAATGACAAAAACATTTTTGAATTTGAATATTAACTTACCAACAAAATTGACGTGGAAAATGGCGAGAACTAGAAGGCGTGCGAGTGGGCCGCCTCCGCTCGCTTGCGCGCCCGCTGCCATTGTGTCTCAACGCGTCACTGCCCTGTACTGCCGTCTACTGCTCCTCAGTTTCGTTATCAACCCTGCCTTCTTCATATTGTGTTATTTTTCTACGACATGAATGAACCTAGTCGAGACCTGGGGACAAGAGATCAATATCAGTTTCTTGATGAATAAACCGAGAATAATAATAATAATTATCGGCATTGTATGAATACAACACACTAATGAAATTATGCTGGTGTTAAGGCTAATATACGAGGACTTCTGGGGTCTATACCAGAGCATAGTAAATAATGGCGAGTTCGTTTACGAAATATAGCATAATAAGACCCAAATCTGTGACCTCTGCGTTCATAGGCGGCCAAAAGCTTAACCACTTAACCATAGAGACCATCTGAATAGACATAATAATTTTATAAGGCTTTCATTTCTATCAAAATAGCTACGTAATTGTAAATTATACACTTTACGTATAACGTCGTTAATAAATCATTGAAATTACTTAAAGCTTACAAAGTTAGTTGAATATTTTTAATATAATCCTGAATTAGCTTTGATGATTATTCATGGAGCATTCGAATCCTAACATATTCGAATATTCATAACAAAATGTATGAAACAAAATTTGAGTATTTCCACACGATTCACTGAAATGATATAAACATTTGTATTTTTATTCACATTTCGTTCACAGAGAGCAAAACAAACAGTCGAACATTATCTGAAATATGAGCGAATGCGGGATGCCACGTGCGGTCTGTTCTGAAAGAATTTGATATCAAAGATTTCGCGTCAGGCATCCCAAAACGTTGCTTACAAAATGAAAGTGAACCTTTTATATGAATTTTGAAATGCAAAAAACATATATTACTTCAAGAGACGAGATATTTTGTTTACAAATACCCATTACAAATACAAATGTAATTTTGCACTGGGTTAGAATTTAACATAGTTTTTACTTTTACTTATAAACATCGCTCTACAATCATTACTGTTTACCCTCATTTTTTGTATGAGGTGACGACCAAGGCAAAGTGGAGAAATGACAGCTAAATAAATTCAATAAACTGGTGTTCACCAGCATCAGGCGGAAGAGGCTGTGGATATATGCTAACGATTGCGTATGAATGTGCGATCAAAGATAAATAGTGATACCTACACCATCACTGCCCGTACGTTCAACCCTTATAAGCTGGTAACCGGGCATGGTGTAAGGTGTTGAGGGGAGACAAGGTTTCAGCTAGAACTCTGAAACTAATATAGCATGTATATTTATTGACTAAACGACGCCAACATATCTATAAACTGAGTTGGAATACTCTGTGCATTTATGTGAACTACGTTGAAGTTAGGTGTAACATTTGAAAAGGGGCGCCTCAATAAGATCGTTTAAAGATGGGTTGCTGTCACTATAAAAACTGTCAGAAGAGCAAGACATATATTCAGCCTCACGTTCATTATCGCTTGAAATGTTCATTATAATATAAAAATAATTATATATTATATAATGCAAAAATTGTAAACAATTAATAGTAAATAAATGATATGATATATTGCTAGAAAAATTATATAATAAAAATTAAAAAAGCTACACATGTAGCTCTCATTTCGCCTGCCAGTTACAGACTAATAAAAAAACTAAGTTAATATAAATTAGACAACACAAACATCAAATAGAAAAACCATAAAAATAATTATAATGTGTCACTTTCAAAAGAATTTACTAATTTATTTTGTAGATTTCTGAACGCACCACCAATTATCGATACCACAGAATACATTAATATGAGATTGACACAGAAAAAAGTAAACAATAATAACATAAATATAAGCCAATAAAATATAAAAAGAAAGAAACATAAATATAACCTATAAAATAGAAAACAAAAATATGAAATAAATACATCTAAACTTTCTAAACTAAGCAAGTTTTTGAAAAAGTATACTCCTTTCTTAAATATTAATAATGTAAACCATAAAAACTGTGACGAAAAGTAGGAAAAATAATAATTGAAGTATCACAAATTTAGATATGACGTATAAAAATATTGAGTGAGAACAAAATTAGCTACAGAAATCGATCAAGGATCACTTTTTGGATGTCGTCGCACCCCTTCGCGTTTTTATAGCAGCAGCATTAGCGTCCTTGCTTGATTGCGGCTCGTCCCTTGGCAGAAGAACAAAATTTTCCAACTCAGCCAACTGTTTAATACGATGTCAATTATCATCGGCAGCCGTCATAAAGTACCATTTTGCGTCCAACATTTGGATACATCAAAGCGTTTTCTGGCCTCTATAAAAGTAATATGTCTCATCTTCGTAAGGAATTCAAAAACTGTCACTCTGGAGTCTTTGAGTTTAGATTTAGCTGACCAAACTGTATTCTGAACTAAGATATCACTTAACTTAACTAGAATACGTCTGAGTCTCGTGGATGAAGTTGGGGGCTTGCTCATCCTGTGACAACGACGGATATGTTCAGGACTAAAATCACCCAGCTTTAACTTAGTGACAACTAACTTTCAAACTATGGCAACAAGATCCTCTTGTTTGTCTTCGTTTACTCCATGAATCAGTAGTATCTTCCTCCTGCTATACATTTCCTTGTTATCATTAGATTGTTGGAGAAGTTCAATTTGCTGTTGCAGTACCTTTAAAGTATTTAGAGTAAACGCTTTGAACGAGGCAAATTCTGCTGCTAGGGAGGATATAGCTGTTGAAGAGTTCTCTCTCTATAGCTCCCCCTCAAAGTTGTAACACACATAAAACATAAATACAGATGTAACAAGTTGTGACGTGGTATCTTGCAAAGAATCCATTATGATCCAATAGTGTTAAATCTCAACAAATATTTGTGTTGTTATTAAGAAAACACTGGCGCAGGTGAGTTAGCTTTATATACACTATGTTTATGCATATACTATCACAAACTGTTATGATAATAGAACAATATAATTTAATTTTGAAGAGTTCTTTCTAAAACGTCTCACTTTTTCAACACCTACCCACAATCTATCCCCAACTAATAATTTCTCCCGATGTACGCAGGTACAGTAGACCAATTTTAGCTACTAGTATACTTTTTAGCGCAGTAGACCAATTTTAGTAGCGCGGGCAACTTCAATCTACTAATAGCAAATCAGAGTATTATAAATAAGCCTAAATCTTGCACTACGATTGATTGATTGATTTGATTGTCTGATAGCGTACGAATCGTGTAAGCTGAACTGAGCTAAAAATGCATAACAAGCAATACTCTGCTATTTTTGCTTGTATACGTATAGATTTTTTATATATCCTGGTCAATGGGACAGTTTCCACAATAAAAAGTAAAGTAAACCTCTAATGATGTAAACATATACCTCTAAAGTTAACTTATCGGCTTAGTGACAAATCGCCTGAATGCAACACAGCAACACATGTAGGTGCGATAACAACGTGATCGCCATCGGAACTTGTAATTAATGCTGCCACCACATTATGCGTTTCCTTTCTGCCTGAATGAATTCAGTGACAGCATGGCTTGTGCAGAATGTAACTATTGTGTATTGACCTCAAACACTGATTAAACGAACATATAATTTTACAAAATAACGCTTCTTTAAGTAATGGTGAAAATATCTTTTTCAGATTAATTACTAAGATAAGATTCGTTCTTTCCAAGTTGTCCTAACTAATATTATATATGTGAATGTGACTTTGTTTGTTTGTGACGATTTCAATCCTTAAATACGCAACAGATCGTCACAAAATTTTGCATACACATTATCAGAGATACTTTCATCCAGAAAAATTACTTTAATAGTTACTGAAGGATAAACAAATATAGCCTTAAGATGGCGCTTCAACTGCGTTTTATTTGGCGCCACCGCTGCAATTCACAAACAAATACATCGCCATGGTAACGACAATAACATGACAGCGACAATTTTAACATGTTTCTTTCATGGTAAACCACAAACATACCAAACCCGCTCACCCGCCGACCTATGTTGGCAACTTTTTTTCGATGGGCTAGTTGGCGGCTTCACTCATTGGCAGTCGGAAAACTTTGTCGTTGACATGTTGGCGGCTCGAGATGAGGAACAAAAAATACAGCACGTCACTACAGCTTGAGTATCGCCTCGACTGAGTGCTTGCATACACAAGCCGCCGACATGCTGTCCACATGTCGGCGGGCAATACGCCCGGGCACGTGTTGCCGACATGATTCTTTTCATATAGGCCACCGGGTTATGTCGTCGGGCTCTGTCGGCCGGTCAGCAGCTTTGGTGTATATTGCGCTTTAGTACCATCTTTGCTTTTCTAGAAGGCATTACGGGTATCTATCTTTAGGCATTTTTAAATAAAAATCAAGTTCGATATATCTAAGAATTATAATATGAACCCTTCATGGCATACATATACATATATTTTTCTAACACTAGCGACGCCACGGGCTAAAGTTAGTTTCGTACAAAATCGTGGAGAATATCAATTAAGTACAATTTTATTGCTCTAAATTAGAACCAAGCTAAAGTTTTTAACTGTTTGTTTACAGGTGGGACTTTATCTGGAATAATGTTAGAGATTTAGGCCGTTTCACGCAGATATGACGATGGGTTTAAGGCGTTAAATGAGTTGTGAAATTGTTAATGACGTTAAATATTGACAGATAATGTATGTAATACACTAATGTGGCTATGCGTTAACGGCGTGATAAGACGCATTCGGCCACAGCCTAACGGTCTTATTCATATTAAGTTAGAGTAAGTTTGAAGTATTCTTTAAGAACCGTAAAGAAGCCTTCAAACTTATTGTAACTCAATATGAATAAATCTTTAAAACTAACGTAAATGAAGCCCCAGCATACTACTAAATTTAATATCGATCGAATGATGTAATTAGTTCTAAATAGTGTTGGTAGTTTATAGTCATTTGCACAGTTCAATAGGATATTCAAACAAATCAACGCTGATTGTAGTTTCAGTTTAATCAGGCAAATGTCAGATTGACACAATATGCTCAAATTAATGAATGATCGAGTGAAAACATTTATACATTGGTGAATTGGCAGTTGGGCTCATTTGTAAGAGCGGCAATTATAATTCGACGTAATCAGGCCGCGGATGCGTGGACGGGGTGCACTTCACAACGTATTTGATGATTTGATTAGTGGCGAAGCGAATTTGCATGAAAACGTTATAATTTGGAATAATTAATCTAACTTGTTGATTAATTAATCTAACTCCTCCTATAATGGAAGGTCCGAGCTCAGCAGTGGGACATGTATGGGCTGAATTATAAATCTTTTTTTATTTTTTATTGCATGAGTTCAGCAGACAGGCAGACGGCCCACTTGATGGAAAGCGGTTACCATCGCCTATGGACATTTGCAACACCAAAAGTGCTACAAATGCGCTGCTGCTCTCTTAAGGGAGACTGGAACCTGGTCACTAATGCCAGAACACAACTCGAGGTTGTTATGGCGGCATAGTCTAGACGGGCAAATACCCTACCACCTGGCTGTGGGTTGTTGTGTCGCCTCTTACGATAGGCCGCCGGGCCGCAGGAAATTGTATTCTTTCTCCTTTCCTGCACGTATAGAATCTAATAAATCTAACTTGTTGACGTCATTTAGTAATGCAATGATTTTTGTTGCTAATACATATAACAAGCTTCTGCCCGCGGTTTCGCGCGCTTTAATATTTTCCCACAGGAACCGTACATTTTTCCGCAATAAAAAGTAGCCTATGTGCTATTTCAGACTATAATCTATTTCTGTGCCAAATTTCATCCAGATCCGTTGTCGTTCTGGCGCGATTGAGCAAAACATCCACCCAAACTTTTGCATTTTTAACAGACCTTTATATATGTATAATGTTATAGTCCCTAAGCATACCTGTTAGCGTGAAATGGGTGTGGATAATAATAGTAATTGCAAAACATTTCTTTAAATATTAATTTGTTAGCGAGCTCTAAATATTTTAACAATTAAAACTACACCAGCAATAATATCATTTGGAAGAAAAAAATTAACACAAGAAAAAACAAAAGGACATCAACATTAGACAAAAAATCTGATAAATATATAGAAATTGACATGCTGAATTTAGATCTGCTTTTAGTTTCTTGCTATCACGTATATTTTTTTTAATTTTTGCTCCTAACGCAATATTTTTTTGCAAAACTTTTTTCTTCTTATCAAGCTCCAAAGTACCAACATGTCTGTAGATTTCTTTTCCGCAAATCTTTAAGTAATATCTTATGAATATGATGAAAGATTCTAGCAAGATATATTATATATAGAGAAAATTATAAGAAAAATCACAATAGTTAGAAGGAGTGATATTTTTGCCGACAAAGTGAATAAGTTAATATCCCTTACGAGTTGGGAGAAGCATTATAAGAGATATACAAGTGTGCCTTGAAAACAGAAGTTTGTAGTCGTTTTGGATTAAAAAAATAAAATTGTGGAAATGTTTGAAGAAAAGCAACGTAATTAATTCCGTTTGATATTTTTATGAAGATATAGGTACTATGTCCATTTCAAATATTTTGAACGTAAAGAGTAAGAGAAACGTAAATGGTAAATAATTCATAATTAAAATTCTTCTAATATATTTCTACAGGTTCAATATACAACAAAAACTTTTGAGATATTCCAGACCTGATAAAGCTAATCCCATATCATGTTAACATTGTCTTGAACACGTGTATCTCTAATTTGGGAAATGGCAAAATATTTAATTTATAAGAAAGCAAATTGGGGTTGTTATATATTCTAAAACTTTTACATAACAAGTCATGTAAATTTAGCTAGAAGTATTTCTTAGACAGTTACTGATCTTACTTATTTGCTATTGTTATTATTTATAAATCCAGTTTTGCTAATTACTTATTTTGTTATTGTGTGCGAATTATAATCCGCAGTATAGTGATCGTAAAGTAGCGATGTAATTTATGTATGCAATAAAGAACATTCATTCATTTATTCATTCATTCATTCTTAATTGTGCAGCTCGAGTATGTCCTGTTTAATTATATATATATATATCTTCTATTATATATATTATTATATTATATCGTACACTATTTATACCCTACACTCTTCCTTGCCTTAAGGAATGTTTCAACTTCTTTCATACATCACACACCTTCGATTTGCGCTCCTCTAATAACCTTCTGTTAAAGGCCCCTGCACATTCTTCAACATTTTACTCCAAATCTTTCGCTGTGCAGGCTATCTGCCTTTGGAACTCTTTACCCGTAGATGACAGAAAAGCTAAAAAAAACACTTGCCATATTTAAAAAATCTGTCTAAAACCATTACCTTACTTTATATTAAAATATATTTTTTCTATTCTTCTTAACTTAGCTGTTTACTGTCCACATTGTATTGTTCTTCCTTTTTTATTTTACTTCTTATTAATTTCATTATACCTAGACATAAGTTGTTAAAAGTATCCTCTTAGTCAGGTTGCCTGGAAGAGATCGCTTTAAGCGATAAGGCCGCCTTTTGTTTTGCCGCTAAATTATTGTAATTATTTATTCTGTAATTGTTTATTTGGTGAACAATAAAGTGTTTTCTATTATATGAGATAATAATTATGTTGGGTTTACATGCTCACGCTGCCCACTTCCCTTGCTAGTTTAGTTTTGTGCTTATTCAGTTATTCTAATGAGCGCTCTTTTCAAGTACAATTTGGTTACTGAACTGGTTCATCTTAATATTACTATATGGTCAGAACTTTTTGATCTCCTTTCGAATCGAATCGAATCATGGTTCTTCATAGTTCATCGATCATGAACTACACAAGACTCGAATCACAAACTGCCGCCCTAAGCGCTGACCGAGTGCACTAATAGACCGATTAACGTTTGGTAATATGAAACGTTTTTTTAATGGTTCGTTCCTCTAACGCCTCACTATCGGTTAAAATTTGACATAAACTCCATATAATCTAATATTATAATTTCAAAAATCAACCGATGGTAAGGCAAGTGAATGGATAGCAAGATATAGGAACCGATCATTAGTAGGTACAATGTAGGGAACTGGTTCCCAATAGTACATGGTTCATGAATTACACAAGATTATGTAGTAAGGATAATACAGAATAAAGTGTATTTGTTTTGATTTCTATTCATTCGAGTAATGACTCTGAGCTGTCAATGTAGTTATGAATACCGTGAGTTGAAATTTCCTGTCATTCGTCAGAGGCATCCTGTAATTAATACGGACATGGACGGCACCGAAGGCCTAATGAATGGCGGTTGTAACGTGGTGCGCAAAAACTGGCCTGAAATAAGCAGCGTACGTACTGAGATAAGGTCAATGTCCTTTAAATAGCGGTTCGTAAACGGTAGGTATTCTAATTTAAAACACTTTACTTCGGGTTATTTTTTCATAATTATTTCACAGTTTTATAGATTTTATGGAATGCCAACAAAATCTTATTGGCTTCTTTCATCACTTCTCTTGTTAAAACCAGACTCAATTGTAGGTCTTTGAGTCATACTAAATAACGTGGTAACGTAATATCGAAAAGTCGTAATTCACTAAGCAGATGAAATGTTCCACAGAAAGCGTTAAAATTCTTACACAAAAACAATGAATATTTTGTTGCAAATCAACCACTCTTAAAGTTACTCCCAAAAGGCCCTCATTTGAGAGCTTTAACTTATTAAAATAGTATAATGCTGGCATATGTAGAAAAAGCAATAAATAATGGTATTTTAACTCGCTATTGATTGTGACTTGGACAGCACCTTATAGAGAGCCGTAAGCGGTGTTCGAAATTCTAGATATCATTGCAATATATTGGCTGGTTATTGATTTTCTGCGGACATTAAACGAGGGCTGCATGTTACATGTATGTTACATTATAATAGCAGCCCATAAACGTCCTATTGCTGGGCTCGAGCCTCCCACTATAGGGGATCAGACAATATACCGCCATGCTTGTCCAGGGCGGTTTGGCAGCTTCATCACGATTTTGCCTTCACTGTTGTTAACACGTGGTAATTGTAACATCTTACACGTAGAAAAAAAAATTTATTTAAGATATGTATATCTATTTTCATTTACTATTAGAATTTTTTCTTAAGAAAATGTTTTGATATAGTGGTATTATATCTATCTATTTTAAACTTATTTGAAATCCTATCCTAAAATAAATTTAATAAATTAGATTCAGTTTTTAAAGAACTTAAAATACTGTGTAAATTGTTGAAGAATATAGATCTCGTATCATAAATAAAATATTAGTACACTTAATTTAGAAAAAAAAACAATCAAAAATTAGATATAATATGAAAAGGTGCATTTTAAAGTTATCCAAATAATATGCAGCAGCTACACCATATATGTTACAAAATTTCATTCTTTTGTGTAGTGAAAGAATGGAAGAGGGGGAAGCATTCAACTGCAATAAATCTAGGTCTCAGTGGAGCCTGTAATTTTTATTACTCCAACATCGCCTATTAAACCGGTGACGTACGTGAAAAATGCGCTACGTGCTCGAATACTGCCGTGATAAACCGACGCCGGAGCGTATTGCTATTCAGCGTCATATAACACTCTTGAATTGTATACTTTCGCATTTTTAGTTCTAGCTCACAATATTTTTTACGGTTTGCTTGTGTCAGCGCTCATAAATAATTCGGATTATTTTATTCTGAAAGTTAGAAAGAAAATACATTTTTCATTTCTCATATTCTGAAAGTACGCTTGGAGTTGCCTCATTACAGGTATGAAAACCGCACTTTTCGTCCCTGGGAACCGATTTTCCCTACTGTCAAAAAAATTAGAAAACTATGCGAACCATAAATAACACATGCGACTCAAATTAAGTCACGTTAAATCGCGGCATAAATTGTAATAAAAAAATATCAACAATTTTATACTTATAAATTTCTTTTCACTGAATTATTATTATATAATTTACATAAATTTGAGCTAAATATTTACTATCATCAGTGAAAAAAAAAACACTGGCTGGTAGAATGCCACAGAAAAATAAATTTACTTGACGTTTCATATGTGACGTATTAAATGAGTTCATCATATTATTTAGTTAAATCTACGCCTGGATTCAATAGAAAAGTAGTTGTTTGTTTAATTAATTAGTTTTTATTTACTTTCCTCATACTTCAAATGAAAAGCAGAGTTAACCTCGGGTAAAAGGCCTATTTAGGTACTAGAACTATTAGCCTAAACCGACTCGTGATACCACTTTAGTATTCATCAAAATCGGTCTCAAGACTCCTATGAATATTTTTCTCTATTACGTATAGTTTAGGATTTACCCTTGAAGGCCCACTTGAAAAATTTATCCTGAACATTTACAATATTTTTTATACTTCGAGTGTTACTTCAATGGTGGCAGAAACAACTTAAGACAGCCACGCATTCCAATATTAAATTCAAATTTACCATATACAAAAAGTTTGTATATCCATCACGCCCCTATAAATTTTAATTTAATTACATAAAATATCCAGAAGACAAATTAACACAACTTAATACCTAAACCATCTAAACACTTATAGTGTTTAACACTAGTCAACGGCTTAGTAAGCACGTCTGCCAACATGGATTCAGTGGGCACATGTTTCAACACAATGTCGTTCATATCCCTTAAAACCTCCCTAATGTAATGATATCGAATATCAATATGCTTGCTACGCGCATGAAACATTGGGTCTTGAGCTAAAAACATAGCCCCTTGGTTATCGGCATGAACAATCACTCGAGCATACCTCATGAGCCCTACTTCCTTCATCAGACTATTTAGATACACTGCCTCCTTCATACTTTCAGAAAGGCTGACGTACTCTGCCTCACAAGTCGATGTCGCCACGCTACGTTGTTTCCTAGACTGCCAGGATATACACGCACCACCTAAAATAAATGCATAACCCGAATAAGATCGTCTATCTAGTAAACAATTCCCCCAATCTGCGTCCGAGAAACCCTGTATACAATTACTAGTCTTCTTGTATACGAGACTACGTTGTATGGTCCCTTTCAGGTAACGTAATACACGTTTTGCAGATTTCCAATCAGATTTTTCAGGATTCGTGACTTTTTGGCTTAGCTTACTCACCGCATTAGCAATATCTGGTCTAGTTGCATTGCTTAGGTAATTCAAACAACCTATCAATTCTCGATACGGCCAATTTGTATCGCTTTCGTCGTCATCGCATTTTTCTTCTGGTTTATGTTTGGAATTAATTTCCATCGGCGTTGCACATTTATTGCAATTTTCCATTGAAAAACGTTTCAATAAATCGTCAATATAACTTTGTTGTGACAAAATAATGACATTGTCATTATTATTCCTCCGTATGTCTATTCCTAAAATATATTTTGCCTGACCATAATCTTTTAATTCGAACTCCCTTGACAGCTCATCTTTAAATTTAATAATTAAACCTCTTTCTTGACTTGCCACCAAAATATCGTCTACGTAAACCAATACAAACAAATGGCTATTTGCACTTTGTTTAAAGTATAAACATGGCTCGTTCAGACTTTGCTTCAATCCCATAGCGATCAACTTTTTGTTGAGTTTGAGATTCCATTGACGTCCAGCTTGCTTCAAACCATACAATGATTTCCGCAATAAGCATGAATCGCAACCACTATCCAATTTATTCAGCATGATTTGCGCACGCTTTTTGACTATTGGATCTTCTCCCTCACGATTCATAAGCTTAATTAAACTTTCTCTTAATAGTTCTGGTATCTCCATGTAAATCTCTTCATCCAAGGATCCATTTAAATAAGCAGTGTTTATATCTAATTGGTGTATTTCCAAGTTCAATTCAACTGCGAGAGCCATTAACAATCTGACGGTGTCTAATCTAGCAACAGGTGCAAAGGTTTTCTCATAGTCGACCCCATATCGTTGGCTGAAACCTTGTGCTACAAGTCTCGCTTTCTTCTTTAGAGTCTTGTCGACGTTTTGCTTTGTCGTCAACACATAACGGCAGCCTACAACGTTCCTGTTTTTCGGTCTCTTTACTATCTCCCATGTACCTTTCTGAACTAAACTTCTAATTTCAGATAATATGGCTTTCTCCCAATCAGGTTTATCCTTACTTTTCAAAGCATTCTTCAAGGTGATCTCAGTTGAACCAGCAAAATCTTCAACCTCATTTGCATCAGTAGAAGTTACAGATCGCTCAACTTCCCTCGTTTGATAGATTTTCTTCGGTCGGCCTACGCTTCCTGTGCGTAATATTCTAGGTCTACCAGGAGCTCTCGTCGTCATCCTTAGCTGATCAAGTGTGTCATGCCTTGTTTCTTCGGCTTGTTGTTCCACTTGTAATCGTCTAGATGAAGACACATCTTCGTCAAACTCTGCAGGATATTCTTGACATTCACTCCATATGTCTTGCATATTGTCAACTTCTTCTGCGTCATGTCTATGTTTTTCAACTGGAACATTCGATTTTGTAAAGTCTATTTCTATGAAATCCTGATCGCCGTCTTTCGTAATGTTTAATAGACTCGGCTCTTGCTTCGAGATGTCCTTTCGTGTGTTTGGACTTTCGTGAAATTTCACATCTCTCGCAATCATGAACTGCCTTCGCTCAGGAATCCACACACGATATCCCTTGGCGTTCTTCGGGTATCCAACAAAGTTACCAGCAATACCTCTTGCTGCGAATTTATCTTTGTTTGGATCTTTATCAAGAATGTGTACCTTAGTTCCAAATCTTCGAAAGTATGCAATTTTCACCGATTTGTTTCGCCATTTTTCATAAGGAATTTCACCCTGTAGACTTCTAGTAGGACAACGGTTTCTGACATAACATGCAGTATCTACCGCTTCGGCCCAAAAACCTGAGGAAAGATCAGAACTCAATAGCATACACCTTGCCATTTCCACCAAGGTCCGGTTCATTCGTTCTGCAACTCCGTTCTGCTGCGGTGTTCGAGGTACAGTTAGTCTTCGCTGTATGCCTGCTTGTTTCAAAAATCGATCAAATTCCGAGTTACAATATTCTCCTCCATTGTCGGTTTGGAGATATTTGATCTTCAGTCCCGTCATGTTCTCAACGTAACTTTTATACACCTTAAAGGCTTCTAGTGCTTTATTTTTCGCACTTAGAAAATAAACTTCACACCAACGTGTACAATCGTCGATAAAAGTTATAAAATATTTTGCTCCCCCTATAGATTCACATCTCATAGGTCCTACAATATCAGAATAGACTATTTGTAATTTTTCAGTACAAGAACTATGGGAATCAGAAAAAGGTAACGCGGTCATTTTTCCTTTAGCACAAATATCGCAATCACGTAAGTTTCGTACTTCGGTCACATCAAACTTAGCACCTAATTTATCTAAAAGCTTAGCAACATCTTTACCATTCAAATGTCCTAATCGCTCGTGCCAACAACGTATATCAGCATTCGAATCACTCAAATTAAATATATATTCCGGGCTATTCAAACAATATAAATTACCTCTACGATATGCCGACAATTTAACTTCACCATTCTTATCAATAACCTGAGCTACATCGTTATTGAACAAAACATTATAGCCGTTATTTGTTATTTTGGCTACTGAAATTAAATTCGTCCTTAGATTAGGAACAAACAACGTATCACGTAGTTCAAATAAATCCCTCGAGTGTTCGCTCCATGCCGACAACCTCACAGTACCCTTACCTTTTATATCAGTACTTAC
This sequence comes from Dendrolimus kikuchii, assembly GCA_019925095.2. Classification (NCBI taxonomy): domain Eukaryota; kingdom Metazoa; phylum Arthropoda; class Insecta; order Lepidoptera; family Lasiocampidae; genus Dendrolimus; species Dendrolimus kikuchii. The sequence goes on from CM034389.1 coordinate 16,245,976, forward strand.
ATGCGTCGCTAAATTTAGTTCTCCGCTAGTCATTTCTAAAGTGTCCCCGAACTTACTCGCATCATTACAAAGGTGAGACGTGCACCCACTGTCCAAAATCCAGTCATGTTTTTGAACATTTACAGCATTAGAAACTTCTACATCTAAAACATTAAAAGTGGTTAGAATATTATTAATACAATGTGTTTCTTCTGCTTTCTGTGCTTTTCTACCTATTTTAATTTTGCACTCTGATGCTTTATGTCCACGTTCGTGACATTTGTAACATTTAAATCTAAAACCTTCTTTCTTTTCAGTTCTTCTCTTGTTGAGATCAGTTTTGTCTCCAACTGTACTTCTGTTCTTTGCGCCTTTCTTAAAATACCTTCTCGCTTTCGTGTACAAAACACCTTCATCCAGATTTTTGTTTGCGTCTCTGGATTCATGCTCTTCCAGTATTTTAATTTTCAAGGCCTCTGGTTTTGGCAACTCGTCTCTCGATTCAATCGCACATCTAAAGCTTTCGAAATTTACGGGTAAACTGTATAACAACATAATAGATACTAAATCTTCGTTGATACTTATATCCATCTCTGCAAGCTTGTCCACAGCGTCGAAAAAAGTATCCAAATGTTCTCTAACATTTCCTGTCTCCGACATTTTGTGCAGGATTAAACGCTTTAAAAGTGTAGCCTTCTTAGCGGGTCCTTTCGATGCGTATATTGACTCCAATTTCAGCCAAACATCTCTGGAAGTTTTACAACCTCTAATATGACGAAGTTCGCTTCCACTCATCGAAAGAATCAGATCGGCTTTGGCTTTTTCGTCCTCTTCCACCCAGCGTTCTGCTTCATTAATGTCAGCTGGTCTAAGAACTTTGCCATTTACGTACTTCCACTCATTATTTTTAATTAACAGAGCTTGTACCTGAATTCTCCAGCTATCATAATTATCCTTGCCCAAGGGCTCGATTCGCATCGACATACTGCTCATCGTTCTGCACCTTTTCGCAATTAATTACACTGCTTTTGAATATTTTCCAATCCGAATTCTTTCTGTTAATATAACAGCGCTATGGATTTGCGCTGCCTGGGCCCATAACCAATGTTGGGGGCTAAGAAGTCGCGATTAATAAATCCACGAGAGGTCTACGTTGTTACGAGATATATTTTCGAGTGTTACTTCAATGGTGGCAGAAACAACTTAAGACAGCCACGCATTCCAATATTAAATTCAAATTTACCATAGGTATAGCAAAGAGTGATAAAAAAACACACAATTTTTTATCAAAGCCCTCAAAATATTCCGTACACATAAAATGAATAGAATATTAAATTATGTTGCTCCGCATTTTGTAAAACTGACGAAGCTTCTTGTTAAGCTTTCAAGAAGCTTTTAAGTTAATGAACAAGTTATTAAAAAAATCTATTGACTCTCTATGTTTCGCACAAAGAAATGTTATCATAAAACGTTACAGCCGGCTTCTTTTAATTTGAAGCGTCGATGTTAAATTGCTGATTTTTTTTAATTTCTCACTTATTTTCGTCAAGCTTGATGAACTGAATAATTAAATCGGCCAAGTTCGTAATAAACCTAGCGCAAGAAAGGGATCCATAGAGACGAGGATAGAGAGTAAGGTTACTGAGATAGTTATAGTTTTAAAAACCTGTATGCATTATGCGAGGTTTTTTAATGCTCGCTCATGTTCAAATCAATACAAATTTTTTATGGGTGTGACTTAGCACCATTTCTTGAGCTGTAAGGGAAATATAAATCGTGCCATACAAAATTGCGTCAACTTGAACGCGATCGAGTGGTAAAAAAACTCGCACCCTGCTTAACGATATACCACATGTCAATATACAATGATGAAAAATTTAAATCCTCAGTATGTGTTTGCATTTGATTTGATACAATGACATGCATAGGATTGGGTACGGCTGTTAAGCTTAATTGTTATTTTTTTCTGCCATCTCATAACACCACTCTTTAACGGCATTTGAATTTCACCTTTTTGTCATAATTTTTTTTAAACAATCTAGTAGTTTTTCAGAAAAAATGTCTGAAACGTTTATAAATACAAATTAACAGACTGGTAATACGAAAGAATATGACTTTTTAATTATATCGAATTTGGGAAAATAATTACGATACGTTAAAAAGGATTTTTTTTATGACAGGAGATCAGCAGACGGCCCACTCGATGGAAAGCGGTTACCATCGCCTATAGACATTTGCAACACCAAAGCTGCTACAAATGCGCTGCTGCTCTCTTAAGGGAGACTGGAACCTAGTCACTAATGCCGGAACACAACTCAAGGTTGTTATGGCGACATACTTTAGACCAGGGGTGGTAGCCATCCAGTCGGGCAAATGCCCTACCACCTGGCTGTGGGTTGTTTTGTCGCCTCTTACGACAGGCCGCCCGGCCGCAGGAAATTGTATTCTTTCTCCGTTCCTGCACGGATAGATAATAGGATTTGTTTATATATATAAATGTTTCTTAATATATGATGCAACGTTTTTATAAGCTATCCATAAACCATCATTATTATCGAAGTACATTCCTTAATCTTTAACAAATTAATGGTTTACTGGCATATTAGTTTGATTTAAAAATACTTTGACTCAGTGATGGGTCAGTTTTGTTTTTTACCCAACGTTTTAGTTGAATTCCTTTAACATTGTAATAAATAATTTTGAATCAAGCCATAAACGCAGTAACTCATTAATATATATAATATTATAAAATTCTAAACATACCGTATCTGTACATTACAGCAATAAAAAATAATGTGTGTATGTGTGTGTGCAGTTCACACGCAGTAGAAGTGAAACTTCAGAGAATCTCCCAGATAATTCTTCTATAATTTTTATTAATATAACTCCTTTAGTTTACATCCGTCTACATATTATAGTTCAAAAAATTAAATCTCAGTTACACTTTATATCACTATAATAAAGATCAATATTCAAAACACTGTCACGCACATTGTCCTTTGATCTACATATAAAAGAATATTTGCCTTAAATGTATATAGACCTAAAATTCATTTGAAATTTTATTTAAATTGAAAATTAAGATTAACGGATAAAGAGAAAAGTGTTCTATTTCTAATTAAATAAGGTTGAATTATTTGTGTTTATCTCTTTTTAGTGTCACTTTTTCGTTTCATCATTTAAAATTACAACGTTTCTAAAGTAATGTAACTACAAATATAACTGGAATAGACTATATAAACGATGGAGAATGCGATGCAATTTTTTATTAATTTCTTCTTTGTTTCTTCCGGATTCACGTAAAAAATACTGGGACGATTTTGATGCGGTTTTCGTTGATCGACAGCAAATTCTTAGTGCTCGTGCTACTTTTTAATCCCGGAATTTTCTTGGACATGGTTTGAAGTTGTTCAGGTGCGTAAAAATTAGCTTATTCCGACACAGTTTTCATTAAAACCATAATTGTGGTACTTTGTGTCCCGGGTATCCTGCGGGAATTTCAAGTCAATCGTGAACGAAGTCGCGAGCATATTCTACTTAAAAATAAAAATGTTACCAGCCTATTAAAATTCTGCTACAAATGTAAACAGCTTGCTAAATATATTTTATTTTTGGAAAGAGTAAATTATTCAGAAACAGAGTAATGAAGTGACCAGTTATGAAAATGAGAATGAAATGGAATAAGCAGGAAGGGGAAAATCGAAAATTGTACCTTTTATTACTTACATTTTTAAGATTATTTTGAAGGACAAAAAGTAGATACTTAACGACCGAAATGTTACTGAAGTATATTGAAATCAAATACTTAATGACCAAATATGAGACTATGAAACTACTATATTAGCAATAAAAAACATATTTGGAAAGTGCATATTAATTTCCTAACAATAGAGGGTTTCGCTGAGCCGTTGAGTTGTGGTAGCGTAATGTGGCTAGTGCACGTGTCCCAAACTCAAAGGGCGCGGGTTCGATCCTGGTCGGAACACATGCACGACTTAGGCAGTATTCTGACCTAATGTGCATATTGTTATAATTGCCACGTGCTGATAACGGTGAAGGAAAATATCGTGATGCAACCTGCACATTGAGATAACCGATGTGTTTCCCGCCAAGCCGCCTTTGACAAGCGTGGCGGGTATACTATCCATTCCCCTATAGTGGGAGGCCCGAGCCTAGTGGTGGGACATTTATGGACTGTTATTATATTATTAGATATAAATAATCTTCGTTTAAAGTAGTCTTCACGCTCTAAAGTTCAATTTAATTTCAAAATTTACCACTGTATAGTTCAAAAGTTAGTGACATAATTTTTACAACTTGAGAAACTTTCTTTCCCCATTTACAATGTGAGTCAATTAATTAGACTTAAAAGTACATTAAACAATACCATTATGGTTTTAAGCTTTAACTAAAGGCACTACACACATTGAAAATAAAATTGTAACTTTAAATTTTATGAATAGCGGCAACCCCCCCTAATTTTTTGGTCATTTTGCAGCTTTACATAACATTATGTGGTGCCATATAGACTACACCTCCCTGTAATGTAAACCCTGTAAACCTTTGACCAGGTTCCAGTCTCCCTTAAGAGAGCAGCAGCGCATTTGTAGCAACTTTGGTGTTGCAAATGTCCATAGGCGATGGTAACCGCTTTCCATCAAGTGGGCCGTCTGCCTGTCTGCTGATCTCCTGCAATAAAAAAAAAATTATGCATGAGTGCATGATGGAAAGTGGTTACCATCGTCTATGGACATTTGCTACACCAAAGGTACTACAAATGCGCTGCTGCTCTCTTAAGGGATACTGGAACCTGGCCACCAATACCGGAACACAACTAAAGGTTGTTATGGCGGCATATTCTAGACCAGTGTTGATAACCATCCAGATGGGCAAATACCCTATCACCTGGCTGCGGTTTGTTTTTTCGTCTCTTACGACAGGCCGCCCGGCCGCAAGAAATTGTAGGTATTCTTCCTCCGTTCCTGCACGGATAAAATTTCATCCATATAAACCCAATAGATACTGAGAAAAATATTATGATATGCAGGAATAGACGGGCGGACATGATGTTGGCATTTCTTACGAGTTCTGCTTATGCTAAAATGGTTAGAGAATCCTAAAAATAATTCATGCCTATAAATACAAATAAATATTCTAATCGATGAAATTAACAGAAACCGATACGCTCCCGTTTGTAATAACTACTTTTTTATTTATTAAATTTGAAGCAAATATGAATCCAATATTTGATTATTTTTACAAAAAACTTTTTTTCAGACAACTTTTTCTAATCTTAACTACTATGCTGTAATATTTACTTGATTTATTTGCAATGTTTGCAACATGGAGGTTTTGATTCTGTGGTGCTGTTAAGATCTGGAGGCGAAAATGATCACTCCGCTAATGTGTTAGGTGCTAACAGGTTACCAATTCTACATAGCCTCTATAAGCTACTTCAAATAAAATGGTGACAGCTATCATTGTCGATTATGAAAGACGACGACACTGCGTATCAAGAGATATATTAAATTAAAGACTTTGATTGTGAGTTGTCATAACATTCGATTTCATGAAAATGTTTTCAACTGCACAAATGGTAAAAGTAATTATATACATTTAAGTAATTTATTATAACGTTACAAGTTACGTCTTGGATATATAGCTATACTATCATATTATAATAGATTATAATAAATAATAATTAAATGTTATTTCTTTATACAATTTCATACTGAGTTAAAAATCATATGTCATGTGATATAAATATACCAATGCAGAATATAAAGTACGCTTAGAGTGAATCAAGTAACTTTCGTCACACGAATATTTTTTTATTCTACTGCTTCATCTGGGATAGTGTTATAGTTGTTGACCGTATCACAGACATGTGGAGAAGGGTTTAATGCGATATTATTATTAATTGTTAATGACGTTAGAAATTGTCAGAGAACGTATGTAAATAGATTAATATAACTATTAGTTAACGGCGTTATTTTAAGCGATATAAATAAGACGCATTTGGCCACAGTCAGTAACTAAATAAAATTAATAAAAAAATCATTAATTCATAATTACAGCACATATGAATAATAAAACGATTACTTTGTGCAGTTCGACATGTACCAAGCTCAGACATTTAAGTTTGGCAACTTTCGATTGCAACAGAATACAAACTAAAATAATGGCTAATAAAATAAATTGCGAAAAATTAAAATGCTCAAGCCTGTGCTACATAACTGTACTAATAGACTACCTAACTATAACATTATCGCAGGTGAAGCCGGAGCATTAGTGGGAACCGAACCCACAACTCATGAACTCATGGCGACTACTGTAATCATAACATTAAGTATATCTAACTTGTTATCTATTTATTGGGAATAAATTGAAAACATTGCTAGATTAATATTTAATTTTCATTATTCAAATTATCTATCAATATTGAATTACAATTTCCAGGAAAAGACCCTTATTTGCTTTACAAAGTTATTAATAGAATAGGTACCCGACAAGTAATCAATATTTCTATAAAGTAGAAGATAACAAAGATGAGTTAAGTATATGTAAAAGCAGAAATCGTACTGAATTTACTATACCAAAAGAAAAATAGTACTTACATAATTTCTATAACGTGATTAAATAGTTTAATTGTGATGAATTAGAAACTAAACTTACCTATATAAAAATTAACTTACCCTTCTTATTTTTTATCGAAAGTTAACTTTTTAAAAGGCATAATTGTTTTGTAATATTTATCCATTGAATAATCAGTACCTCAGCCACAGTCACTAAACAAACATAGCACTAAAAACACGATATCTTACGATATATCGAATATGCACTCGAAGCATTTAAAAAATATATTTCTAAACGTCTCCAAAGTTAGTTCGTGGTTTCTAAAGTGGCAAAGTGTTAATAGAAGTAAGCTCGTCGTGTAGAGTGCGAAGTTAACAAGTGGACCGACACAAACTCACCGCGCGGTTCGTTTCGGACTGACTTGGCTCTGTGCGACACATGCCGAAGCCGAGCGACTTGAGAGCTACAACCGCGATTCATGCGCGGCTCGTCGCGTAGGAGGAGTCTTCATGCCAAAACCACGCCTACCAAGGAGCTACACATTTCTTTTTCAATATGTGTAATTCAATTTCGCTTATGTCTTCGCTGGGAAAGTTGATGCCCCGTTGTCGTTCAACACGATGTTTTTATGTAAACTGTAATGTAGTTCGCGAACCGAGGCGGCCCGTGATGCTACGCTCCGTGTGATTTCTCTTTTCTCTTTTGTAGCCAATTTCACGTGCTGCTGCCTGTTTGTATATGTATTGGAACGATACAATATAGATAAACTCGAGAGATGACTGAAAGTACATGATGAATATACTGGGATTGTTCTATGGCTAACTTCGTGTGTAAATACATATGTCGGTGTTTCGCAGCATTTCCATTTACGGTCTTTAATACATTTCATGAAAATCACTTCACAAAGGAAGGAACAATAATTCAATAAATCGCTAAGGACGTCCTAATACATACAGCCAAGGGTTCTGAGTCGAATTTTTCTTCTATATAGCCCCAGTAGTTTCTTTTTGCAGATTATTGTAATCTAGATAGATAAACAGACAGTCAAAATAACTACCCTAAAGCAATCACTTTTCATATTCTTGATTGTACAATAACAATACCGATAGCAAATTTATGTAATCTATTTAGGAGCTCTTGAGAGCCTTCACAGTATTTATTTCATAAACAAATTAATTTGCTACGTTTATTATTTTAGTATAAAATAGACGATGAGACTCTCATTCAACAGCATAAATATCTTGTTTACGCTGTGAGTGTACGATTTAGAATGTAAAGGAATTCGCTAAATTATAAACAGTAAATTAAACGCTAGTTTCATTTGCGTTACAAAGTGAATTATGTGTCTTAGTTCTGTCACCACCTAAGATACGACGGTTCAAAATTAATACAGTGCCATAAGCCTGCTCTAATACCCTACGTCCTCAGGCCACATTAACCGTATCAAATTTTAACTTAACATTCTAAGTAAACACAGCTCTATCACATTTAAAATAAGAAATAAATTGAAACTGACTTGTGCCGGGTAAATATGTCTTTCTATTTACGGTAAATTATTATTAAGTGTACACCTATTTGTTTGGTGTCGTATGTAACTAAAGCCTAATGACGAGTGACGTCTATGAATTAAATCGTGCAATATGACTACCTGCCCCGAAAGCGACCAATTAATCTACATTTGGACTTAACTAGTGTCACATTAAACAAAGGAGACGGGGATTTTTGGGCCAAAGAAATATAATTAGATTTTTTTTTATAGGTATGTCTTAAAAATGTTATATTTTCTATTACAAAATTGAAAAAAAAACACCTGTAAATTCTATCTAGAAGACGAGGTAAAAACAAGGTCATAAATAAAGTCGGTAAAAGTTATCGACTACCATAGTAGACCACACGATTAATTCATTAAAAAGAAATAAACCTACGAAAATTAAAAAAAAGCCAACATAATAACTATCATCTTTTTACAATCTGGAACCAAGAATATATGAAAGCGTATCTGTCTCCTTTATGCTGAAAACAAAAACTTTTCATAAATTATATAATGTTAAGATACAGTTGATAAAGAAAAACATTGTAATGAAACTTATACACCATGGTTTACGATATGTAAAATCAATATCTACCATTGAAATATTTTTGAATATAATTTAACATCGATAGCGTTTACTATAGTTATACTTTTTTTAATAAAACAATATAAAGAAAACAATCCTTTTGTATTTTTAAATCTAATCTAAATACGATCAATTCAAATTCAAAAAATTTTATGCAAACTATGTTCCACCGAAGAACATTTTTTGAAGATCATGCATGCAGGGTATTAAATAAATAAATTATTACCCTTTAAAGCAGAACATTAAATTACAATACATCATGAAGGAAAATTATACAATTCCATCTGAAAATCTATCTATAGACAACTAGTTGCTACCCAATTACCCATCCTACATACATAATATATATAATATATTAGGTTAAAATTTAAATCTACTTTCTATTCAATGTACACCGCTTCGCAACGTGTTAGCGCTGTTTAAGGAGAAAAAGTAAGAAACTCCTCAGCAATACGTATTTATAATAAAAATTAAGTGTCTTAGCCTGAGACGGTGTCAATCAAAGACCTACAATTTGGCTGAGGTTTATAATTTATAATAAATTATTCTAATTCTTGAGTATTCATAGATACTTGATACTAGATAGATACACAACCCGTGCAGATCCATGTTTAAAGAGAGAAGAGAGAGAAAATTTAGTTAAGAGTGGAGCTAAGCTTGTGGTAATCCGGTAAGTTTCGTAGATGGGCTCAAAGTTAAAGAAAGCAAAAGAAGGCCGATAGCCGGGACGTCTCTGGGGGCTCGTTTAGACCGAAGCGGTTTTCACGGCTCGTTCTTATGATTAAGTCTACTCCTGTGGGATTCGAAATCGACGTTGTTGCGAATGATGCTTATTTCGACCAACTATTGGAAAATAAAGTGCTTTTTAAACAAGCTGAATTGTAACTTAAAACAATACTATGTTGATTATTAAAGATTAGAGAAAAAATGTTTTCTAACAATAGGGATCTGGACACATGTTACAATAAATTCTACAATTTTGACATATAAACGAACACGTCTTAAAATTGTATACCATCTTATCATGTAAGTTTTAAAATGCCCTGATAGAAATAATTTTAATTAAGTTTTCAACAATAATGAATCCACTATTTGACTGCTTTTAGTTGTAGCTACTTTTTAACCGACTGGAAAAAAAGGAGGAGGTTCTCAATTCGTCGGGATCATGTTTTTTTGTTTTTCTTTTATGTATGTTCACCGATTACTCCGAGATTTATGATCCGATTTACGTGATTCTTTTTTGTTCGACGCGGAATAGCTTCCCTTTGGTCCCCTAAAAATTTGACATAGTTTGGCCCAGTAGTTTTCATTTTATGAACATTTTTTATGAAAAAAATTCTATTTCGTTCCATATGTACATCAATTATTCTGGGAGTTATTATCCGATTTACGTGATTCTTTTTTGATCGACGCGGAATAGCTTCCATTTGGTCTCCTAAAAATTAATTAATTCTTGGGACCTATAAATTAATCTAAAAATTAATTACCTAAAAATTACCTAAAAATTAATTAATACTTAGGACCTATATTTTTTAAGGAGCGCAGCACCTTTCGTAGGTCTACCCGTAGATAGCTAGACAGTGAAAAGTAACAAATAAAATAAAAAAAGTTCGTTTATAAAAACCGACTTCAAAAACTAAAAAGTATAAAATAACTTATTTCTAAAGCTATTATTATTAATATATATTATCTGAAACATCTTGAAGTCGGTGCAAAGTAAAACATAAAAAATACTATATTTTTTTGAAAATTACTAAGCACCGACTTTAAGATGTTTTAGATAATAAACTCAAAAAGTACTCGACATAAGTAAAAATGTTAAAATTAAAGCTAAACATACTTACAAATAAAACCTTAAAAATAAATAAACTAAACTATACTATAAATAAAGCTACATACACCTACAAAATAATATAAATCTATAAATAAAAAAATAATATATATTAATAATAATAGCTTTAGAAATAAGTTATTTTATACTTTTTAGTTTTTGAAGTCGGTTTTTTTAAACGAAGTTTTTTTGACATAATAGGTACATTCGTAAAAAATCATAGAGGCTGCGACGTTTTGTAAGATGATAAAAACTATCTAAGCTGATTTGATTCTCCGCTATTCTAAGCATTTATGACAACCTCGATGAAGGTAAATTTTCAAATATTTAAGCGATACTAAAACTTTTATTACAGACACAGACGTACTAGTAGAAAATACATAAAACGCGTGGGCAAAATTGTTAGATTTCACATACAATGGAGGCTTTTTAAAGACAACAAACGTTCATTGTTTATAATTGTCTCAAAAACTACTGACCGAATTTAGTTCAAATAGTTTTTTCTTGATAGCTTTTTAAAGTTATACCACCTTGACTTCGTCAGAATATTTCTCTTTCTTTATAGTTCAAACATCAGAAGGCGGGACATAATTTTAGGTAAAACTTATCGACAAACGGACTGTAAAGTAGATATCTACTACGCTTTAATTTCCACGAATAGATTTTCTCACGATGTTATCCTTCAGCATCAGCATGTGATAATTGTAGCAATATGCGTATTAGGTTAGAAAACTGTCTAAGTAATGCATGTTCCTCCGCCAACATTTAAACCCAAGTCATTAGAATGGCCTCTCAGCAACTAAAACTTACGTTTACATACATACGTACATACATAACTTCACGCCAGTTCCCTTGCGGGGTAGGCACGAACAACAGAGCGCCATTTAGGCCTATTCTTACACACCTCACTTGCTTCTTTGACATTCATAACTCTTGTCATGCACGCTCGTCTGTTCTTAAGGCTCCTGACATCACCCTCTGCTAGTACATGATCAATTTGATCATGGAAGGTGTGTCGTGGTCTTCCACGACTTCTGCATCCATTTTTGCATTGTATATCTGTTTAGTCATTCTTTCATCATGCATTCTTTCCACATGCCCGAACCACCGGAGCATTCCTTTCCTCACCTTCACCCCGACACTTTCTTTCAGACCAACTCTCTTATGTTTACAGGTCACATAAATTACCTTGGCGGGTCATATTATTGGCCTCCGTGGTTTGGCGGTCTTAGCTTTAGCTTTAGCTTGTCTAGTTATCTGGAATGCAGTGGTTCGATTTCTGACAAAGTAACTCGATAAAATATGAACTTTTCGATAGTTACGTATTACGTGGCCAAATTGTAAACGTTATCCTGACAGCTCTTAGGGCTTCAGCTGGCTCAATTGGTGTAATATGATGCTCTCACAGAATATCGGCGTGTAATGGTTAGCCTTGAGCTAGTCGTGTTTCGTGCGATGAGTGCATCCGGTGGACCTCTTCCACCTCCCTCTATCCCCCTTCTCGCCATTGGCCTATACATCATGTCTGATCCCTCTGTCTCATCCCCCTGTCCCATATCTGTACTACATCCTTTCCAGTGACGGAAACCACCTTTCGTCCGTCTGCGTGTTTGTCAACTACGCAACAAGTAAATCTAGTCAATCTGTCTATGTGAAATGGACTTCAAGGCTTTCGGTTATATATACTATTCATAACACAAACGTGGTTTGGTCAGCTTGACGATAAACAATGTTTTTGTCTGCCGATTTATGTAGATATTTTTTTTATGTTACCATAAAGACAAAAAAGAATGAATAAAACTGACATCTATACTAATATTATAAAGAGGACAGATTTGTATTTTTGTGTGTTTGTAACGAATAAACTTAAAAACTAATGAACTGATTTAAAAAATTCTTTCACCATTAGGATGCTATATTAGATTAATATAAGCTATATTTATTACTACAAAAATTTAGTAATCTGTACTAAAACTTCAATAATGTAACCCAAGGTGTAAAAAAATAGTATTTGAGTGGGTTCGGGGATGGTTTAGATTCAAAATTAGACCTGGTAGGTGGCGCTGGAATCAGGTTCTAGATTTAATTTTTTTCAGGGCAGGGCAACGTCTGCCGAAACCGCTAGTAAGTTATATAATAAGTCGGAACAGGAAAATACAATAAAGGGGGAAAAGCCTTCTATTTGAACGGAAAGTTGTTTTATATTAAGCAAATTTTCTTTATTTATATTACCGTAAAAAGAAAACTTCACCTGTACTCGTGCGACGTTGAATTCCTGCTTTTTATGAAAGAATTTGTATTTCAAAAGAATATTTTCATATGTGATATTTTCGTAACTTGAAAAAGCCTTTGCGGCATCTCACTTTAATTGTGTTTCGTGTCATTGTAATTAATTACACTCTTTTCACAATTACATTAATCAGCTTATGTTTTTCATTTATTGTTGACATATTAATATAGATGTTACAGTCCAGAGCATCGACATCAGAACCTAGGGTGTGTTTTCCTACACTTTCTTCTCCATTTCGCGTAGTGTTCAGCATTTATTTTGAGGCCATTGGCATAATATCACCCATCATGACATCTAGCCAGCATTACTTCAACCTACCTTTTCTTCCGGAACATATCTAAGGCAGCATGTTAACCATGCCGCCTTAGATATTACCTTTATTCCCCACACAATTAGCAGGTTCTCGTAAAACGTGATCATACCGGAATAGGCTTCTTTCTTATCAACTATATTTCTTTGTATGTCCCTATAAACTTGGGCTTCCCCGTATAAGAGTCATTTATCCAAACCGAATTGGTAGGTTTCACACATACCGATGATAAAAAAAATCTAATATGATTTTCATCAACATGTTAATCGCTGGGCTTTGATGTCAATACTTCCTCACAATGTTTTTCTTTTTCTCAGAACTTGGCAATTAAAGAAAAGAAAGAAAGAAAGAAAATATTTATTTCTAATTGCAATTTAAGAAATGAGGCACTCAGTCTTTTGCTGTGCCGACACAGCACTGGTTTTTAGTGACCACGTCCAAAACATATATGTCCTAAGACCCCAAGTATCTGGGTAACCTTAAACTATTACATGAATAAAAAACTGTATACGAATTATACAATAATATACCCAAACAAAACCATTAAATAATAAAAACCCAATAACTAACTGTTTATGAATTTATACTTTAAGATACGTCAAGTATTACTTGAACTTTCAAATAATAGATATAAAACGAATAACAAATTTCATTCGTTTTTGTCCCCAGGTAAGTAAAATGATATGTTTTTATATAGAAGATTGACAAATAAACTATAAAAGTCATCAGAATTAAATTAAGTAAAAAAAGAAAAGTATACGTATAATGATTATATCGACTCTACATAGTTATAATGGGAATTACTTAGCTATTAATCTGCTTGTAGTACTACTACTTAGGTTAATTACTCTACAGTTTATTAAAACTCATAAAATAAATACAGATAAAAATTAAATTTTAAAGCGACTTATGTAAATGAGAACAATTATTACGAGATAAATTTAAACTGAAACATTGTATTTTTGAAGAGACCCGCTCCATTACTTTTGCCCTAATGTAAGCTTTTCGAAAACAATAGAGAAACAGGGTCGCGTTAACGTCGCGAGATCTTATTGTTTCAAGCAATGTGCGGTCGGGAGTTCGGTATTGTTGTTATCAACGCACTGAAGCTAAGCCTCACTGTTTTGCAAGAAATTTAAATTTATTATACAACCAAAACTATGGTATCGAGACCAAGAGACCGCCGTAAATGATACTAAAGTTTTATTGTATAATAATAATAATAATCGGCAGACAAACACACATATTGTATATCCCCAAATTAAGCAAGTTACGCTTGTGTTATGGGTAATACACAACGTGCTACTCTGGGGCCAATCCCAGACACCCACCCAGACCTAAGTAAATAACCGAGAAAATACGTTTCCGAAATTTACTATACCAGGAATTTGACCCGGAGCCTCTGCGTTGCAGTGAGGTAGGCCAGCAAAGACTTAGCCCGCTCAACCACAAAGGCCGTGAATTATATGTAGTCCATATATTAATAGATTTTAGGTGTCGTGCTAATTTGAATAATAAACATTTTACTTATTTCTTTCTTTCTAAAATCGTCATGTCAGTCCATGTGTTTTTCTCGGAAACTACTAGGTCTTTATGGATGAAATTTGGCTTAAAATTCCATGCATTGCTATAGTAAAATTGCGAAAACAATAATGGTGGGCGGACAATGGGATTATTATAGGTTTGTTTATAATAAATTATCGCATCCCCCTCTGACGTTTACTAAACGAAACTGGTCATTTAATTCTGTGGTTTACATCCCCGTGGATAATTAAACTATTGTTTGCCATTTTGCATAAATTAATCTTGTTGTGTTGATTTAACATAATTATTATCATTTTGCATTAATAAAATTATTTATTCATTTGCATTACATTATATTACAGCTCTATATTAATGTAAACAATTTAGGGTAAAACATATTATAATAATACAAAACGAACGTTCGTTCTTCGTTCGAATCCTTACGTCATAATAGTAGTCCGCCTGTCTAGTGTCTATGTATGTTACAGCGATGTTGCTTCAAAACCACTCACTGGAAAACTAGAATGAGGTGAAGATTTCTAGAATAGTTTTGTGTTCTGAAGAGCTTAAAAAATTTGTTAACCAAATATACTTTACACAAGATTCTTCGAGTAATATTTCTGATATTATGGGGTATTTTAGATTAAAATAAACAAAGACAGAAGATATCCGTTATTACTACGGAATCCTTCTCTGTGTATGGAAAGACAAATGCACTTTGCCGATGTTTATTACAGACAACAGAAGAAAGGTTTACGGTCTAATTTTATTGCATGAGTTTAGAAGGCAGGCAGAAGTCCCACGTGATGGAAAGCGGTTACTATCACCTATTTGTAACACCAAAGGTGCTACCAATGTGTTGCCGCTCGCTAAAGGGGAGACTGGAACCTGGCCACTAATACCGGAATATAACTCAAGGTTGTTATGGCGGCATACTTTAGACCAGGGGCCTTCCAGTCGGGTAAATACGCTACCACCTGACTGCGGGTTGTTTTTGTCGCCTCTTACGACTGGCCGTCCGGCTGCAGAAAATTGTATTCTTTTTCCGTTCCTGCACGGATAATCCACTTGATGAAAAGTGATTACTGTCATTTACGGACATACAACTTTACAACATAAGCAGTGTCACTACACTGACTACTACTGACATTTTAAGGATGGTCTATGTCGTAGTGCTCTTGTAAAAAAAATCATAAATGGTTATTTTTGTTTGCACTAAATACGGTATATAACAAAATATAGTGTAGTATATTAATACGTCCATTGCGTCTTTCATAATTTGCAAAATCCCTTTAATTACACTTTTGATTGTAATTGTATATCAAAATTTGTCAAGTACCTACTATAAGTGATTTACACACTCTGTAATGCGATTTTAAATCATATCGCATTTCCAAATTAATCCTGTAACAATTTCTGATCTCAATTTATATTATTTCACTGTCACAGCTTGAAATATGTACCGTTTTGCTTTTGTTACATTTTAATTAATACTATCTTTCCAACTGTTATAATGTTTAATGACGGTAGAATACAAAAACAGTAGTGCTAGCCTGTTATTTAAAGTAGTTCAATTCATGGAGGAAACTAGTCACCGGTGTGTTTTGCTTCTTCGGTTAGCTAACTTAATTAGTAGTGGACACTCTCATATCTACCAGAAAACTATAAATTGGTGGGTTAAACGAATTCTAACGTTTTTGACAAAGGCTACTGGATTGAATGAGCCGAAATTTGAGCTCAATGATATACCATGAGAAAATCTAGTTATGCTCTTCAACATGATAATTAGGATAATAAGTTACTCATATAAAATATATTATTTAATAGTGTTGATAGATCACAGCGTAGGGGAGACCGAGGAGAGTTGTGACATAGTTGATTTCTCGGAACCTATAACCGCTAATAATGTGATAACAACTCGCATTTGTTGCTTTTGAGATGCGCTATTTAACGCAGTGCGAACCAATGGCGTATGGGAAGTTTTGACTCAATGACATTTGCATACAAAAAGTTGCAAGAAGTACATTTTTCATAATAATTTTGATTACATATATATTGTTATGTATTATGTTTGCATCTTTATGATAATTTTTCTCGTATACTTTAGTTTTTCAAGTTTTATAACGTGGTAATGTTTTTTAGGTTGGCATCTTATTTATTAATTATGAATTAGTATTCTGATTGGTTCACGAATTTTTGCACCTAGGCGAGTTGTGATAGCTTGTCACAACGCTCTTATTTAACCGACTTCTTTTGTAAATTAAATAGAATTGCCGCATACTTCCAATGTCAACTAGGTACATTTACTTGAAATCTAAGTATGAAAAGACATATTAAGTTAATTTAGATGTAACACGATGACTGACACACCTACTAAGTATGAAATAACTGCCGTAGGAAAAGAAGTTTAAGCAATAAAAAAGAAGAGTAATAAGAAAATTATCGTTTATGACTAAGAAGAAGCAGAAAATGATTGGTTTTGCTTTTGTTACCTTGAACCCTTGGTTACGCAAATTCAAAGTCTATGATAATTGTTTGTCAGATTAAACCTTGATTTTTAAACTGTTTTATATACAACAGGTCTCAAAGAGATGCTATACTATATTATTTGGTATATTAATGTTTTTTTATGTTAATGTGACATTTTATTTTCGTTCTTAAATGAGTGTCACAACTTACCTAAGTATTTGTTACAATTTACCTCGGTATTAGGAGGGTTGTGACACGAGGAGTAGTTTTTGTTTTTGTCTATTTTTTCAGAAACCTTAATTTTGCCATTAATTTTCATGATAATTTTTTAAAGCCTATGTATTAAGGTACATATATTTATAAAGCTCATAGATGTAGAATGTTTGTGGACTGAGATATGTTAGTTAAAGTAAAAATTGACACAACTCTCCTCGGTCTCCCCTACCTACCGTGTTCAAAACTTATACATTTTGAACAAAGGCCAGGTAAAAATCACCTCAAAGAGAAGTGATTGTAGAAAGATATTAAATAAAGTAACACGTCAACCTACTCCGAAAGATGTGTGCTAAAATCGTAGCAAGTGGAGATCCATTGTCTGTACCTATTTTCATGGGAAACAGGCGTCATCGAATAACTCTTTTGTTCTAGTAGACTTATTACGTTATCAGATAAATACTTATTGTCACTGAGAAAGAGTTTTTTTAAAGATTTTATAATGCTTTTATCATATTGTTAGTTTAACAGACAGACCTTTAAGTTTTAATACTTGCTCCAGTATGCATTATTTAAATTGTACAATAAGGGAAATACGTATGTATTTTTTATTTCATCGGGCGAAATGTCGACTCTTGTAAACACAAACATATTAAAATCAACCTGTATTTTGTTTTCATTCGTCTCATAATTCTATTTTCTCGCAGAAAGAATGCGCTACGTTAGGAATTTCTTTTCTTTTATATTCCTAAGGTGTACTTGTGTCTTTATTCGTACAGATTTTAAAGGACAATAAGTACAATTAAAATTAAAATTCATACAAGCCTAGCAAGTAGTTTAATCATAATTTAATTTCGACGGCATCACTGCGGGACCTTGTAACTAAATTTTTGATTATATTTTTTTTTTTTTAAATTATTAACAGTTGATTGACCCGAAAGAAAAGAGATTTTTTTGATCTTAAATATTTAAAAAAATATAACAACTCTATTTTTCGCCTTATCTAGGTTCTTAAATATACATTTTAAAAATTAAGACCAGATTCATAGACGGATCCTTTATATTTTTTGTTGCTGGAGTACCTGTACCTGTTTTTGCAACATTTGCAACCCCATAAGGTTACCAATGAATTGCCACCTTTGAACGGGACTGGAACCTAGACACTAATGGCGGAAGATAATCCAAGATTATTATGATGGTAACTCTCGTAGGTGGCAGCTATTATACTAGACGAGGAAGAACTTGACGAGCTGGCTAGGAACAGTTACGGCAGGCTACCGGCCGCAGAAAATTGTATTCTTTCTCTGTGTGTAATAAAATTTTAACTCGTATATTAACTCTGTTTTTAAACTTTAAAATACATTTACAATATTTTCTATTCCACATAACGTGACAGTTGCTGTGTGGTCGAGTACTAAATTTTTTCCGGGTAAAATCAAGAAGTCGTAGTTTACACTATAAAAAGTGTACCATAATATTGATATATACAAAGATAGAGACAAAGAAATTTAGGCCGTCGTAGTTGAGGCGAGTAACAGTTTTTGTTCTCCACTCCTTCCAACATATAGTTTCGTAAGTTGCATTATTAGTTTTCAACTTCACGAGTTTAGCATTTTCGGTTCACTTTGGCTCGCTTAAATTAGAGGGTACTTCTATAATATTAGGACTTATTTGATGTTTACTTGTAAGTCATTTTTGACTTTGTTACTTATCTTTTTTTATCGCAGAGTTTCGGGTATTTCGTATTTTTTACTTAGATACTTATGATTAAATATCTTTTGTGCCAATGGTAAATGATATAAGGATGTATTGTATTCTTTGTACCTACTAATGTCTCAATATCATAAATTGGGGATAGTCTTATTATTACCATATTGATAGATATATAAATGTGAAAGCGAGTTTTATTACATTTTTATTCTATTTAGTCATACAATTAAATTTAGTACACTTAAATATTTTTAAGATGAAAGATTAACATAAAAAATAAAAGAGATTCCGCAGGGCATAAATTTTCATAGACAAATTCTTACAAGTTATAAAAAAGTTAAAACATATAAATATACTTTATGCTATTTATCGAAATAAATATGTGTAGTATCCGGAAGAAAGCAATACAAGCACTCTATCGAAAATTGTGCATGAAGGCTGCTGGCTCATACGAGGAGGTGCTCTGGCGCAATTAACTTGATTTATACGAGGCATTTACTTATTCACTGCTACGGTTTCTACGTTAGGGAAACACGCAACTCACTTCTTGAAAATTCTCGTTCTAACTTCACCAGTAAGTCATACAATTTTCAACTCTAAAAGAACGCTACTTGAGTTCTGTCATAATTCACGTTAGTAAATATTTAAGGCTCAAAGTTTCATTTTTTAAAACAATAGTTTCCGTGGCGCATCTTTCCCCAGGCAGGCACGTTTAAATAAATAGTTTATTTCAGAAAGGGAACTTGGATTTTGGGTTATGAATTGGATCCTAAATTGCATAAAAGCTCTGTTGTGAATATGTTAATAATTTGGTATGTAGGCTAGGCGTGCTGCTTTTATCATGAAATTGTGAATTGAGTTACTCGATCAGAAATTATCTTGGAGGTTTAATTAATAGTGTGGCGACCGAGGGTAAAACTTTCCGGCAACGTAAGCCGGTCTGAAGACTTATAGAAAAAGGTAGAAGATTCTGGAATGAAAAGACAAGGACGGATACATTTTAGAAAGGGATTAACGATGAACGAAAGTTCTAGAATAGAAAGTTCGTGAAGAAATAAATAAAGACAAATAGATGTTAGAAAGGGATAGATGATAAACGAAAGTTCTGGAATAGAAGGTTCGAGAGGGAAAAGACAGAGAAAGATAGATGTTTAGAAGGGGACAGATAGTAAATAAAAGAATAACGAAATTATGGGTTCTAGAAGATTCTTCCGGGTATATAAGCAGCGTAAGGCGCGCCTACAGGGCAATTTAAACTTGAGTTCAGTTCAAGACAGCAAAGCAACAAGTGCGATGCGAAACAGTTGGAAGAGAAGTGTAATAGAAGTCAGTAACGAGTTTAGTGGTGAATTTAGTGAAAAGTTTAGTGGACAGTTCAGTGAAGGAGGAGTGTAGCGTAGTTTGAGAGAAGATTCGGAAGCGAGCTATACGCGATAAATTGGAAGGCGAGCACTGCAGTAGCAGGAGGTGGTCTACGCAGTATCAGCGACGGTATTGTGAGTGAGATATCTTATTGTTGGGACAGTGCGTCGTTAGTTGTTAAGTTAATAAAAGCGTTTAGTTAAAAACTGGTGTTTTCTTCCAATTCTAAGTGCGTACCCCCGCTCGCACGTAGCAATAGTAATGATTAAACCGTTTTACGCCAATATTTTCTGTACGTAGTTTTACTTCTTAGTGTACTGTTAAATAATTACACAAATCAGTTTTTACGGTTTTGGAGCTATTCGACAAAAACAAATCGTTCTGAAACCGTCATGTCCTTATTTCCGTCTGTCCATAGTTTCATTTCACTATCAAATTTTACTTTTTTATATTTTTTATTGCATGAGTTCAGCCGACAGGCTGACGGCCCACTTGATGGAAAGCAGTTACCATCGCCTATGGACATTTGCAACACCAAAAGTGCTACAAATGCGCTGCTGCTCTCTTAAGGGAGACTGGAACCTGGTCACTAATGCCGGAACACAACTCAAGGTTGTTATGGCGGCATACTCTAGACCAGGGGTGGTAGCCATCCAGTCGGGCAAATACCCTACCACCTGGCTGTGGGTTATTTTGTCGCCTCTTACGACTGGCCGCCCGGCCGCAGGAAATTGTATTCTTTCTCCGTTCCTGCACGGATAAAACTTCTTCACTTTACTTCAGGCGTATTACCATATTTAATTTAATATGATGAAAAAGAAATTATTACGGATTCTAATTAGTTTCCTGAGGAATTTTCTTTAATGAAACATGATAGGTATACCTAGAGGTAAAAGTTTTGAGAAATCTTGACAATCTATTTTCGAAAAACCTTATTAAATTTACTCGCTTGACGGCTACATAAACCACATAGTTTATGTAGTCGTCAAAGATGTGCTATTACACTTAGGACAAGTTTAACAACACCACCATACTCACAAGTCATGGCAATAGACGCGTGGTCATATATTTCGTTATGCCGAATAGTCAACTTTTTTATCATCTTTCTTCGAAGCTAAAGGTAAGGCTAAGCTTACTTGTCAAGAAGCTACCAGTCTAACCTGTTGGTGGGTAACACTTATATTACTAATTAATATTAATTTAAAACATCTTTTCGAACATGTTTTAATCTAAACACTATCCACGATGCATTCATCTGTTACTGTCAGTCTTTATCTGAAAGCGGCGTTTATCTAGTCTGTTATTAGGCGTCGTAGAGTCCTGACCTAACTGAGTATATAACCAGTATTAGCTACGTTTCGATGCAATTACTATCGAACTAGCTCGTAATAGTATTTAGGTATTTCTTCTGCGTTTGGACTCGTAAATATATTATGTGCATATAGTTATCTCAAATTTAGCACATATGAAATCAATTCAAAATGGGAATATGCTAGTATATACATCATAAGAACTGCCAGAAAAAGGCTATGAAGTAGCTAGATCAACCCTTCAGTGATACACAGAGGATGTTTTAAAACGGTGTAAGCGTGCGCCCCCAGTGAATTTGTCAAGTACCGTCGTGAAATTAACACTTGGCGAACATAAGTTAAATGCAGCCAGTGTCGCTAGCGTTATCACACACTATTTTATCGATAAAATTACCATTTTCGTTTTTTGTCTAAAGTATCATAGACAAGCTAATGTCCCATGTTATAAAATGTGCACCAGAGATATAAGTTAATAGGCAAGTTCACAAGCTTAAAGATGCCTGAGAAATAAAATGTCAAGAAAAGGAGCTTGGCTAAGAGTTCCAGTTCATCTCTTTTATGGTGCGAGTGATGAAAGAAACCTAAGATTATTAATTTGTTAAAAGTATAAGGGCGATAAGGAATTTAAATAATTAACTGGCACCGCTGGGATGATGAATATATTTCTAAACTATGACTACGCTCTGACATATCAGAAATATATGAAAAAAGAAATGGCCAATTCCGTGTCATTCTACCCACAGTTAGGAGTTCCATAGAGTTGACAAAGTATCACTCCTTCGCCATTTGAGTAAAAAACAATGGATTATGTTTAAAGTAGTTTCAGATGAAAATGTTTATTAAGTTCTACCAAGGATCTATCACTCTGATTTTTCTGGATACTTCACCTCATTATTCAGAAGTCAAAGGAATATGACACCTATTAGACTATATTTTATATGCTGCTACACTATCGTAATAGCGTATTAGAATATTATTTTTGGCAATTTTCATCCATATAACACATCACTTAGAAAAATGACTGCGTCATTCACAGACAGACTTTACTATTCTATAAAGGTTCTATTTTTGCAAAAATGTCTTGAGGAACTTAAAAAGGCAGAATTAGTAATTAATGGAGCATTTATTGTTTGTTTCTTATTCCTATATTATTAAACTCACGCAAATATCGATGGTTCTTTTGATACTCGTTAATATTATTTCGTGAGCTCAGATAGGTGACAAGAGCTTATCAAATTGAAAATACTTTTGATATTAAACTTCTTTAGAATCGTTGTGATTTGAAACTCGATGAAACGAAAAAGCGCCACTAAAAAGCGATAATCACCTTTATAGGACTAAGCCTGCGAGAGAATGAGATACGAGTTTTACATTGTGAAGCACAGATTACGGTCAATAAGACCGATGTTTAAACATAGGTCCAATTTGGACAGAAATAAAACTGATATAATATTTTTTAGACTAAAACAGTGAAAAATTAAAAGTGATACTTGAGAAGTTTATTTTGAATTATAATATGTTGACGGATGTAGGCTAAGGGAATTGTATTTATATTAATAAAAGTTAGAGAAGAATTATCTGTGAGTATATTCTCTGAAGTTTCACTTCTACTGCGTGTAAACTGGACTGCACACACACAATTTTATTTTATTTGGACCAATTAATATCCGAAACATAAGGTTTCGTATGAATATTCTTTAAGAATTCGGGTTTGCATTTTAGTAAAATGCTAATAAAAACACCAAATTGCGTTGAGTACAGCACTAAAGCTGTTTAGGGTGTAGCAATAATTGCAGAGACATCCCGGTCTGTAGCGACGATGTTATTAAGTTGAACAGGCATTACAGCAGCTATGCACCGCCTCCGATGCGGTAGCCGGAAATACTTCGCTACAAAATGAATTTCCAGCAAAGAAATGGAATTTCATGAAAGGGAATTAAATTTAGCTCCTTATTCTGCTTGACACGGCCGTTGTTAATTTTTGCGATATTTTTTGCATTATTATAGAACCATTTTTCATTGCATTGAAACTTGTTACTAAATATTGTATTGAATACGAATACCTACTGTTAATTTTACTAGTATTATACATAAGAACGTTTGTATTTTTTTCCCACTTAGTCAAAAATTACGCAAACGGTGCGGCTTCATCGGCGATAGTGTTACAGATGTAGGCTTTTTCACGCAGATATAGCGATTGGCAATTGGTTTAATGCGTTATTTGAGATGCGACATTGTTAATGATATTAAATATTGACAGATAACATATGTAACTAATGTGGCTACGCGTCAACGGTGCTATTTTTAACGCTGTGAATAAGACGCATCCGGCTATAGTCTAAATCTTTGGCACAAACAGATGAAGCCGTACCAAAAGAGTAAGGACATATTTGACGCACATATGTTTGGAAACGCACAAAAATCTATCACAGTTTGCATAAGTAAAGCATAAAGGAGTGAGCACCGCGTAGACTGGACAACTTCCACATGTCGCGGAAAAGTGGACCTACTCCAATCGCTAACTATCTACAGCTACATCTTTTATTAGAATAGAACAGAAAACACTTTATTGTTCGCCAAAGTAAACAATTACAGAATGAATAATTTAACGGCAAAACAAAAGGCGGCCTTATCGCTTAAAGCGGTCTCTTCCAGGCAACCTGACTAAGAGGATACTTCTAACAACCTATATTTATATATAATTAAATTAAAAAGAATTAAAATAAAAAAGGAAGAATAGTACAATGTGGACAGTAAAGAGCAACGCAAGAGCAAGAATAGAAAAATAATTAATTGTATTGTAAACTAAGGTAATGATTTTTGATAGATTATATTACCAGATGTATCTATCGCCAGGCGTGATCACGCGACCTACGCATTTCAATAATTAAAGAAAAAAACTAGTCTAGTATATTTTGAGAAAATATAATGAGTAAATGTCGTAGTATGAGAATAGTCTGTCCTTTGAACTTCCGTGGGACGTCGCTTTTGGAGTCAAACCTAATAATTCTGATAAGGTTGACAATCATTCTTGGAAAATTACTTATTAGTATGTTTGGACAGTTCTGTACTTAAAGCATGTTGTAGTTTAATTTAACTTTTAATACAAAATATAGCAGTCGCCTTTTCACGGAGTAAATGGATTGTTGAAGAAAAACACGAAGCGTAAATAAGAACATTGGGAGCGAGTTTAATAGGTGTTCTTGTTTTGCAATGGAAAGTTTTCTTATTCGATAGCAATACCTTTCTAGAGGAGTTGGAAGTTAAAAAAAAATAATACTAAATTTAATATCGATTGAAGCATAATCATTCTTGAGTTTTCTTACTGTTCATTTTATTAGCCTGCCTTAGCCACTTTGCTAAAAGCCGAACCGCTAAGGAATCATTATGTCCATTCGCCCGTTTATACGTCTGTCTTTGTATGTTACAGACATTTAGATGACGAAATTAATTTTAACTTAATTTTACAATTGATTTATCCTTAAAACGCACTAATGACAAATAATTATACTATATATACAAATTAAAATTAAACTATAAAATTTAGTGCCAGAATTTATCTAGAATTTTACAAATCAAAAAGTAATAGAAATGACAATCACCTAGTAAAAATCTGATTCTGGAAAAATATCTGAATTCCAGATTGCTAGAAAGCCATTTATCATTCTACAATCAATCCTATATTCAATCAAATATTAAATTTTACATTTTAGCACAGAAAAAAAACTTCATTTAAAAAAAACCGACTTCAAAAACTATTATAAAAAGTATAAAATAACTTAATAAAGATTTTAGAGTAAGAATTTATTTAGTTTATTAAGAAACAAAATAATATAAAATTTTCTACATCTTGAAGTCGGTGCCAAGTAAATCATAAATTTAAATATTTTGCATCATTTTGTTGTTACAACAGTGGTAATTTTTATGGTTTGTTCGGCACCGACTTCAAGATGTAGAAAATTTTATATTATTTTGTCTTTAATAAACTAAATAAATTTTTAGTCAAAAATCTTTATTAAGTTATTTTATACTTTTTAATTTTTGCAGTCGGTTTTTTTAAACGATTTTTTTATCTGTTACTTTTTAGTGTCTAGCTATGGGTAGACCTACGAAAGGTGCCGCGCGACTTAGAAAATATAGGTCCCAAGAAACGGGAACGGAAAATTTTCATAAAAAAATATTCATAAAATGAAAACAACTGGGCCAAACTATATTAAATTTTTAGGGGACCAAATGGCAAATATTCTGCATCAAACCAAACAAGAATCACGCAAATCGGATCATAAATCTCAGCGTAATCGGTGTACATACATAAAAAAAATACCAATCAAGTTGAGAACTTCCTCCTTTTTGAAGTCGTTAAAAATACCATTGGACTTTCACCAATATTTTATTATTTAAAACGTATATAGATCAAGTAAGTTAAACTTATCAGGACTTTGAATTTGTGATAGAGATTATTTAAATATATGTTTTTTTTATTGCATGAATTCAGCAGATAGGTAGACGGCCCACCTGAGGGAAAGTGGTTGCCATCGCCTATAAACATTTACAACACGAAAGGTGATACAAATGCTCTGCTCTGCTCTCTAAAGGGAGACTGGAGCCTGGACACTAATACCGGAACACAACTCAAGGTTGTTATGGCGACATACTCTAGACCAGGGGTGGTAGTCATAAAGACAGGTAAATACCCTATCACCTGGCTGTGGATTATTTTGTCGACTCTTACGATAAGCCGTCCGGCCGTAGGAAATTGTATTCTTTCTCCGTTTCTGCACGGATAAACAATATGTTTGGAGTAATTAAATACCCGTGGCGTATTTCTTTACAATAACTTAAGAAAGTAATTATTTTCAGCGCCATCTGGAGACGTCAGACTTTTCCAGTACAGTGTTACATTTTTTACTGAGTGATATCATACTTAGTATGCGCCCTCCATGGTTTTATAGCAAACAAGTGAGAGAACCGTTACACGTTTCAGTATAGTGTTAAGGAAAAACACCAATAGATGGCATAATTTTGTACCTAATTAATGTTTTCTAAAGTAAACTACTATTATTTTTAATGTGTAGACTGATATTTTAAGATTAGGTATTATTTTTTGATTTTAACTTTATAAAGGCAGGCCTAAATCTTTATGCTCTTTTTAATGCGTCATCTTGCAATGACTTTAACTAACAGAAAAAGTGGCCTCGAATCGCTTGTAGCCAGAGCTGGAAAATATGATAGGATTATAATTAGATTCAACATGGAACTTTTGGAAGAGTTTTATCTATATTTGTGACATCTCAGGTTGAAACATTTTGCCCGGGGTCTACATTGGCAAAGAGATTTTTTTTATGACATTTGTAAGGAACTCTTTGAGATTATCCATCGCCAGAAAGCAGACTCGTATTGCGCGCAGCGAATAAACATTTACTTTGCCATACAGTGTGACAGATTTCTGGGTAGGAAGCGTAACCAGAAATCTGGCAGTGATCTACACATAAGCTATAACTTTAGGATTTAATTTATTTCATAATTACGCACCTAGTATTTGTTATTAAGAAACAATTTAAAAAAAGTCGATCATCACTTATTCATTTCTTTGTGTCACATAATTATGTGACATCTACATTCTAACCACACAATCATATTTTCGTAGGTTTATAATAGTCTCTAGTCCTCAAAAGGTTTGTTACATTGATGATCCTCTCGAACACAACCTTTTCACTCCACAAAGTTTTCCTTTAAAAGATGGCGTTGCTTTCTTCTAGAATAGCGTTCTGTCCGCACTAAAACGTGTTGAAGGAACAAAATGATATTTACCAAATTCAGTTGTCATTAAGCATGTCTAGATGGAGTTAGAGATTCTTATAGATTATGAAAAATTATGATCGTACAATTATTTATAACACTTTAATGTGTAATCATTCAATGCTACTTCGTCATTACTACATACTCCAAAATCTCTAACCCAGGCTGGGTAAGATATAATACCCACTTTTAAGGCAATATAACTTAAACTTTTGCCGTAAACAGTTTAATCTGGTGCTGAATACAGGCCTCCCAAAGATGCAGTACATAAGCTAAATGACTGTTAAATGATTTCTAACGGAAGTTTTTCTTGTCGCTTCTATTGCATTTATTGAAGTGAAACTTCTATATAGACGGGGTCTTACGATTTTTTGCTCACGAAAAAGCGTCACGGCCGCGTGTTCTAATACTTACATTTTTAAACTCGTGAAATCTTTCGAATGGGATGTCCGAATTGAATAATTCAAAAAGTTATATAAAGGTATTGAAGCAGTCTTGAATATGAAATAATTTATTTTGATAAGGATGAATACCAAGATACAAATAAAGAGCCTTTTCTAGCGGCCGCATTTTAATTAAATTTTTAAAATAAAAGAACACTTATTGTGGCATAACTATAATAATTAGACATATTTTATGCTGTCACGACACTTTTTATGAACAATGATGTGTTCTGCAAAGTTGTAGTATATTATTTTATTCTATCATCAATAGTTTTCGCAGCGCACGCGATTTTAGGTATTTTTTACACCTTGGGTTACATTATTGGAGTTTTAGTAAGGATCCCTAATTTTAAAAAAAATATAATATAGCCTATGTCACCCAGGGATAGTGTAGCTTGCCAACAGTGAAATAATTTTTCAAATCAGTTTAGTAATTTCGGAGCCTCTTCAATGCAAACAAACAATCTAATATTTCCTCTTTATAATATTAGTATAAATATTCATATATATTTATTATAAAATAATTTAGATATTTGCTTATTATAAAAAGCGCAAGATTTTGCGCTGGAAGTTGTTTAATAAAATTGGGAGCTGGGTTGCCCTAAAAAGCGCTATATCTAGCTCCGAAAGCGCTAAATTGGCAGATCTGGTGAGCCAAGTGCCGGGGAAGTCCCGTAAACGAGAGAGCGAGCGAGGATATACCTCGTCCTCCGACGACCTCGTCCCTCTAATACCTAAAATCGCGTTCTGTGCATCGGGAAGTGCGATGTTCCGAGACGCCATTAATGGAGGCAAACTTAAGTTTGCATCGAACTATACCTCTGCTCTCCACGTAGCTGGGCATCGCTGCCTCTATTTGTGGTCTGTGTAAAAAATATTAATAAATAATTTTAGAGTAGACTATGGATGTTTTTTTGGTTCCGGAACGATGAATTCGTCGTTTTTTTGTTTGATAAAATAAAATATGTTACATAAAAAATGCATTCATTAAAATGCACCTAACCTAACCAAACCATAATTTGCAGTAAACCTGCGAAAAATCGAAATATGTGCTGGGACACATTAGATGTGAAACTTCAACGAACAAGTGGAAAGACGAATGGCGACGGACGAGTGGAGAAACGAATCGCAACGGACAAGTGTAAAAACGAATGGCAACGGATAAGTGTAAAAACGAATGGCAACGGATAAGTGGAAAAACGAATCGCAACGGACAAGTGGAAAAACGAATCGCAACGGACAAGTGGAAAAACTTCAACTGACAAGTGACAAAATGAATCGCAATAAAATTTTAACTTGAAGTTTTACGGGTAGATTGTTAATGTACTTGTCCAATTTGAAAACCTGCCCGTAAAACTTCAAGTTAAAATTTTGTTACGATTCATTTTGTCACTTGTCACTTGAAGTTTTTCCACTTGTCCGTTGCGATTCGTTTTTCCTCTTGTCCGTTGCGATACGTTTTTCCACTTAGCCGTTGCCATTCGTTTTTACACTTATCCGTTGCTATTCGTTTTTACACTTGTCCGTTGCGATTCGTTTTTCCACTCGTCCGTCGCCATTCGTCTTTCCACTTGTCCGTTTTTTAATGTCGTTTCTTACGAAACTATACCATTCCATAGGGTAAAACTACCACATAATCATCATCATGTCACAACATGTAATCATCTTATTGGTCTTTTCTAGACTCATAGTAAAATAACATCATCTCATGGAATAAGTGACAAATGCATCGTGTGTTGCTCGCAAGTGATTCATCTATCTGCAGAGTAGAAAGGTCTACCACACCTAATACGCCAAAATAACACTTATGTAGAGGTAACAAGGGCTTTTGTATAAAATGAAGTTTGTTTTAGAATGGTATACACCGGGGGCTTGTATATACGTGCCGTGGTCGCGTAAAGTTCACTCGTCTTGTTCCGGACCGCTTTTGCCAGATTGGATTTGTTTCCCCGCATGCTAATAACATAGGTACGTGAGGACTGACACCAACGGATTATCAGGATAAACGAAAATATGAACCCAGTGTCTGTTTTGAAAGAGCAGCGAAAAATATTATAAAATTTACACTTCACTGACACATTTCAGGGGGAAGCCTTTTTATTTAAATACTATGGCATACCTGGAGCTTTATATGTCATTTTTAAGGTTCTTTAGCTATTTTGGAAAAAATGGAATACATTAAGTCATCATGTCTGTATTCATCCATCTGTCTATGGGTGCTACAGCAATTTTCATCAATAAAGAAAGAAAGAAAAGGTGTATTTGTTGAAAGCAACAGACACACAAATAAATTAAATTAAAGGTAATATATATTTCTAAGTTGTATGCCGCATTTAGAAACTGAAGAACTATTATTACTGTGCCGCATGTTATTTCGACACATCGCTGTTTTTCAGCGTCCATCTACTAAACCACGCAGATTTTCTAGAGACCTCAAAGAATGTTATTATTCTAGTAATCATTAAATACTTAAACGTAATATAAAAATGACCGCGCGTATTAAAATTTTGTAAAATTGTTAAGAAAAGAAAATAACCCATCACTTCGAGTAATTAGTGCTTCATTGATGACTTCCTGTAACTTCAGAGCATATTATAAACCTAAAAGGCTTGTTTTTACAGTGTGCACTGTGCATATGGCAGCCGTAAATTCTATCTTAGGTAGAGTGGGATGAGTTTAATTTTCTCTCCTATCCTTTGAGTTACGAGTAGAATACGAGCAATATGCAAGCGACGACTGCATGAGCGTGTAAATTGTTAGAGTTGGTTGTGCGGTTGCAATTTTCGCAGTTGTATAAAATATTATCAGACGAAGCACTAGACTCGGTTACGAAGGGATGGGTGCGCTTCTCTTCGATAGTTAGGCACGTTTCATCACGTGATAAGATTGTATTGCTACATACATACGCTTATATCATATAAAGTATTTAATGTTGATTTAGGAATTATATTCTATAAATAGGATCGGAAGTGTATCATAGATACTTACAATAATGGTATCTATGTTGAGTGGTCTTTTGCTCCCTTTGTTTAGTGAAACAACAGGCTCCAGGCTGAGTATGACTTCTAGAAACGTAAATTTCGTAGATGAAGTTTCTGTTACTTTCTGCGGTGTGGGTGTCTGGGATCGGCCTCATAGTTATTCATTATATATACCAAAAGTGTAACTGGTTAAGCTTACAGCTGTAATAAGGCTTACGGTTTATAAACTTACAGAATGTCGTAGCCTCATAAAGTTTGTACGAGCATACCTAACTATAACGTCGTAAGTTGGTACAAATAAAGGGAGTCAAGCAGCGCATTGCTGTACTTTAAATAATTTTCTTTTTTAAATTGTATAACAAACGAGTTGGCTGGAGGTGGGCGCTAACAACTGCTATACAGTATTATACTACAGCAGTTTACGATACCAAATTGTTTCTGTATATTATGTTAATGGTTTCGAATAAATTCTTTAATAACTGTTTAAACGTGAAAATCGACAAGATTATCAATGTATGACATCCGTCAGATCATCAAAGCAGTTTGCCTAGTATCTTTAAAATGTAAATCTTCAAAAGTAAAAGAATTTTAAGAAATTATTCATTTGGAAATATTCAGTTAAGTTATTCATTATATTTTATGCAAAATAAGTTTCTCATAGTAAACATTATAACACATTTCAATGTTTAACGACTTTATTTAGAATTTTTTATTTAGGTAGTATTAGATTCCAGTAATAGTATTCCAAAGAAGATATATTTTTGTTTTCAGGCAAGCAACCTGGCACATAATCTACCTAATGATTAGCGATTCTTATCGCCCATAGACTTCTACTATGTGCTACACCAACGGTTGCCGTCCTTAATGGAACTGTACAAGTCTGTTTACACCCATTTTAAAAATATATGGTCAGATTACAATTTTCGAAAACATATTATATCCAAATTCAAGTCGTAGACAGTAGAGAAACCTTACATAAAAAATAATATAGCAATTACCTTATATGCTGGCAAAACTAAATATTTCAGAATAAATGTATTCGGCGAATGTAAATTCATTTCTGTTTAGCACAAATTTGGATCTGGAATTACGTTAAACTATTTCGTAGAACGTTTGGTATTAGCTACAGCTGTCAGATTTAGGCAAACAGTCGTGGAGCTCGTTTGGGTCGGAACTAGGATCCGCTCTGTTTCTCACATTAGTTCAATTCCGATGAATTGGTGCACTTGCCTGGGGAGCGGATGGATTTCGTTAGACGTTGCACGCTGTTGTATTTGTAATGGACCTAGTTGCATGCGACACGTTTCAAACTGAAGTATTTTGTATTAAGTTCTAGTAACAACTGTATTCTATTTAATGAATTTGCTTAATAAATGTAGGATAGGATTAAGTTTTACACTATTAACTTCTTTTCTTCATATTTATTATTATATTATAAGAAAAGTTGCCTTTTTGATCCTTTTCTATTGCAAGAGTTTAATTAAATAAGCTTTAGCTTACAGTTGATATTATGAGTACTATACGGACTATTATTTATATGCCACAGTATTTTTTCGTATTGTTTGAAGTATTAATTTTAATTCGTTAATATTTATAATTTTTTTGAACATGTGGGCTGAGGTCGTAAAGCGTTAACCATTCTCTAACTTTTAAAGTATGAAGCGAAAAATTCTAAAAATATGAGGTGGCGGAGCTTAAAAAAAACTTTTATTAAAAATTAGTTTTAATAAGTTACGTTGAATTGAATTAGATATGGAGTATTTACTTTTTTTTATCATTCTTTTTTAAAACATGGAACTAAATGATCAAAGCAATGGGCATTTTTCATCCCCAAACAATCCTTGTTCCATGAACGCGCAATTTGTTTTCAACAAATTGCACGATTTTTATTTAATATCATCAACGTACACGTTTTTTGAGGAAAATGATATCTGAATTCACATATACTAAGCACACACACACCAACACTTGATATATAAAACCCCATTTTCACCGATATTATAATCACATAAAATATATTGCCCAATATCCACCACGTATCTGGATTAATCAATATTTCATCCTACTTCGTACATAAAAGAAGATAATGAGGTCAATTACTTTATCACAAATGAATAGGTATTGCTATTACCACAAAAATAGACTGAAATTATTTATGCGATGTGTTTCTTCGAGAAAATCTGTATTATCTGTGAATAGCCCTATTCTTTGTTACTTAGAAATCATAAATAATAGCAAAGAAGAAATATATGAAAAAATTAGCTAAATGTCTATTGTCTGTGTTCCGAGGTGACAACGAACATCAGTTATTATTTCTTTTAGCTACGGAATCGTAAAACATAATAATCTACATAGGGGAAACTATATAATTGTTGGCACAATGATTGCCGTTTTATTATTTCATTCAACACGTTTACAAATCTTAACCATTATTTTTTATTTTGTAGCCATACAATAGTAATAATAATGCTATTATATAGCAACTAAATAGAAAATAGTAAGATTTTTTCATATTCATACTTATATTATAAAGAGGAAAGGTTTGTATTTTTATGTTTTGTAACGAATAAACTCAAAAACTTTTGGACCGATTTCAAAAATTCATTCAACATTAGAATGATACATTATTCCAGATTAATATATTTTAGCTATTTTTAATTATTTATTGTTAAAAATAATTGGAATCGCTACTGAAACTTAAATAACATAACCCTAGCTGTTAAAAAAATTAGTGTTTCAGTGGGTCAGAGGATGATTTAGATTCACAATTAGACCCGGTATATGGCGCTGCAATTGGGTTGTATATTATATTTTTATTTTTTCAGGGCAGAGCAACGTTTGGCGGAACCTAGTCTAGCTAGTCTTGAATAATTTGGTTGGGTACCAATTAAGGGGTGGGGTGCTAACAATGGTATAGTTTTTACCCTATTGCGTACTGTATTACAGAATTAGAAACTTTTATAGATGCTAAATAGCTGAATATGGCGAATTATACTCGAAGATACGTAAACTGAATCAAAGTACAAGAAAACTTCTAATTAAAACCAACTTACTGAACACAGTAATTATTATATTTATTTAAATTAAAAAAAAAACAAAAGCTGATGCTTTACTACAATGAAATTATATTATCCTTACTGATATTAAATGGATCAATCAAATTGAACCATTTTGATTGAAAAGCACAGAACTGAAAGGACATGACGGTATTCAATGACGCAATAAATACAAACTTGAATCATTCAATATGAACATTCAATGATTCAAGTTTGTGTTTATATATATATCGATCTCTATGTTTGGTTCACCCAAATTGAAAAACAGAAATGAATATCGTCTTATATCGGCTTTACGTGTAGATTAAGTTTAATGAGTCAATTTAACTTTTTTTGAATAAAACAATAAAATTCCCATTTAACAAAATAGATACTATAAATCTAGTGTCATGCTTTACCATTGATGTTGGGTACATGTCAGTTGGCATATATTTAAATTTAACAACTATTTGTGGTATCAATATTGGCATTATAAATAAATAAATAATCGGCAGACAAACACACATATTGTATATCACCAAATTAAACAAGTTACGTTTATGTTACGGGTAATATACAACAGACTGCTCTGGGGCCGATCCCAGGCACCCAGATCATAAATAACGGAGAAAATACGTTTCTGAAATTGACTATACCAGGAATCGAACCCAGAGCCTCTGCGTTGCAGTGATGTAGGCTGGCAAAGGCTTAGCCCGCTCATCCACAGAGACCGTCAAATATATTATACCAACCTTTATTTCTTTGCGAGTCTGCTGCACAGTTCCTTGCAGGAACGGAGAGACTATAATTTTCTGCGACCGGGTGGCCTATAGTAAGGAGCGACAAAACAACCCACAGCCAGGTGGTAGGGTACTTTCCAGTCTGGATGGCTACAACCCCTGGTCTAAAGTATCTCGCAATAATAACCTTTAGTAGTATTCCGACATTAGTGGCCAGGTTCCAGTCCCCCTTTAGAGAGCGGCAGCACATTGGTAGCATCTTTGGTGATACAAATGTCCATAACCTGTCCGTAACCTGTTTGCATTAGGTGGGCCGTCTGCCTGTCTTCTGAACTCATGCAATAAAAAAAACTGTTGTGTGGCGGATTATAGTATAAAAAGATACGTTTTTGCCCAGTTTCATTCTATACAATCAGTAGTTTCGTACAGTAATGTGTGTATTGTGTGCTGTGACATACATAGACAGTTGGACTTGACAATGATATAAATGTTGTGTTTTTACTAAAATGGTTAGGGAACCCTGATAAATTGAAAGTGTCTGATTATTTTTTAAATATTTATTGAAATTTTTATCCATTTATTATAATTATCCTACATTTTTATTTATGACGTCATGTATCATCTGTAAATAATAATAGGTAAGTATGAAAATTGGTGAAATTAAAACTAGTTCAAATTTTTTTTATTGCAGGAGTTCAGCAGACAGGCAGACGGCCCACTTGATGGAAAGAGGTCACCGTCGCCTATGGACATTTGCAACACCAAAGGTGCTACAAATGCGCTGCTGCTCTCTTAAGGGAGACTGGAACCTGGCCACTAATGCCGGAACACAACTCAAGGTTGTTATGGCGGCATACTCTAGACCAGGGGTGGTAGCCATCCAGTCGGGCAAATACCCTACCACCTGGTTGTGGGTTGTTTTGTCGCCTCTTACGACAGGCCACCCGGCCGCAGGAAATTGTATTCTTTCTCCGTTCCTGCTCGGATAGAAATATTAACAAAGACTAAAGATTTTAATTGTATAAACAGAAGACCTTGAATTATTTCCTTACTTAAATATACGTAATATAGGAGGGAACTCCTTACTACAATATACCACTTTTGATATTAGAGTCATTAAATCAAATATTTATTAGAAGGAACAGTGTCTTGCAAGTGCTGCATAATTCTCCAGAAAGTACGCATGTTCTACGCAAGTCCCTATATACGTATCGGTACAAAATAGGGGTATCCTTGCTTTGAAAGTGTCGCCTCGGGCACTAGACGGGGCTTTTAACACGTAATTGCATTAATATGTCCCGACATACGACACCTACGAAATTAGATGAGCCTACACCCCCTGCGTTGATTATGTTTCTTTCACGGGGACCTTATATTACGAGAGGTAGAGGGACATCCCTCTGGAAGTAAAAATTTAACAACGTACGTATACAAGAATAAAATGCCGTGAGTTGCTATCAATAATTCCTGTTTTCTTAGTTAGACTAAATGAATCAAAACTTTAAAAAACCTATTTAATTTCTTTATTATTGACTTTCCAGTATTAGCAATTAATATGGTCCAAAAAATATAAAAAATAAATAAAACCTCAAAAAGTGTGTGGAATGCAAAGCATCATAGCGCTTTTAAAAGCTTTTTAGATTTATGTTTTGCCTGGTGGGATTTTATTCCTAGTATTTTTCTTTCATGATATTACGTTTTCCAATATATTGACTTCGTATCAAATTTTTGGAAAAAAGGATTACAGCTTAAGTGAGAACATAAAAATATACAATAAATGCTTTTTACATTTGTCCATAATAACAGTCCCTACGCGTTCCTCTTCTAGAATCGAGCCTACCCAATTTTTATGTGAACGGATGGAATAACCGCTACTCTTGTTTAAGGCGGATTGGCAGGTTGATTATCTCGATGTGCAACCTGCACATCACGATATTTTTTTCACAATGAGCAAATTGTGATGAAATGCTAAAAAAAGTAAAGCTAAAGTAATTCATGCCGGTTGACTCGCAGATGCGTTAGATTATAATAATAAAAATTACATAATAATATATGAGTCCCAAATCGCCGTCAGATAGGATCATTCCCAAAACGCGGGCCGCATTCCCTCGTTGAATGGCAGCGCTAATGCGCTGCCCTGTATATTATATAAAAAACAAAATAATATTGTTTCAACTGAACACTAATATATATGAATAATAATAGTCAATATATATTGACTATTATTATTGAAATATGAATATTACTTTATTTTTAAAATATGTTCCGTCAATATTTGAGTTTCAAGTGATATTGCATCCGGCTGGAAGTCTGCAGATCGCAGTATCGATTTACGCCGACATCGCAGCCTCTGTTGTTGACATACTCCATCGTTTTCTGCAGTGTCGTAGGCCTGTAGCTCAATCCTATTTTCATTTTCGATTTGCTGCCTCCAAGAGATAGCACATTGGTCAGTAATTGAACCACGGGCGTCTTTGATATATCGCTTCTTTTATCGGATTGGACGGACGCAATAACAGACCGTTGATTGCTTCGAAGTGGACTCGGGAGATTGATTATTTTCTCATTACGCCGTCCAGGCACAGTTGTTTCCCTGACATTGTCACCTATATTCTGTTAATTTTTACATCTACCTTTCATTTATAGCTATCAAATTAATTTGATCTTACATTGTGTTTTTGTAGACATGTAACATTAGCCCCTAAATTACCCATCGATGAGTTATAACTCCCAATATCAGAATGGGAAAAAAATGATAACCAACCACAACTGTCAAAGGATTGGCGAGTTTCACACTTTAGATATCGCCATATACACAGGTTTTCTCGCGATGTATACCTTCACTACTAATATAATTATGGTAATATAAATAATACATTTAATAGACATGTATATTCGACCAAAAAACTACTTAAAGGGTGAAAGACCTATTAGTCTTAAGTGATGCTGAAGATCGACCTTCACCCATTTCATAATCAGAATAAATTTAAGATTGAAACATTATTAATAATAATTAAAACCAAATAAATATTGAAATAAGTATGTACCTATATAATATAAGTTTCAAAAAAAATTGTACGCCCAACCGGAAAAAAACATGTGCTCAGTATAAAATAACAAGACCTATTTGTATAACCATGTTTTTATGCAATAAATTATTTGATTTGATTGCACATATTTTTTATCAAATTATATTGATTTATGAACTCGCATGTGATAGCTTACCAAACGAAAAGTGTTCATGACTATTTTTGAAGTCTTCAAAGTATGGCAATCTTTGATTATATAACCTCAAAGATGGTAATAATATTCCATGAATGACTTTTTGCAGGCAAGCCTATACGGTTATTTCTTTAATTAAATTATCTTTCTCATGATACCATTTTTTAATCGGTTAATAGGACAATGTAGTACCTATATTGACTTACCTATTCATAACTACCTGCCAGGTAGCCATGAACAAAAATACGTAGGCAGGACTATCAAGGGATATTCTCCATGTTAAAAACTCTCAGTTGAAACTATGTTCAGTTATCAAGAGAGCAAACGTTATTAAAAAAAATGATTAAAATAATTTAATTAAAAATAGCCGTGAGCATTTTTCGATTGGTAAGCTATCACAAGCATGTTTATAAATCAATATAATTTGATAAACAATATGTCGCATTTGGTTATCAGATAGATGAAGGTCGATCTTCACCGTCTTCTCTACTATATTCTATAAATAAGATTTGATTATTATCCTCTATTTCTTACCCTACTAATTTCGAGTAGAATCGTAGAAAATAAACCTCATGAAGGTAGCTCAGTTGATTTAGCTATTTTTTTCACTGCATCTAGTATTTCTTTTATTTTAGAATCAATTCGAACTCACGTCACTAGAATGAGATGTGAATGCTTTAATTCTGTATAGATAGATCCTTTTTCTGTTTAGAAAAAAGCGCGTATTTATATAAAAGCCTATGAATAAAAAAATTAAGTGAATTTTGATATAAAGTAATACAGTACAGTGAAGAAAACTTAGGTTATATTATATTCTACCTATAATACTAAGGTATAGTCTACTAAGGTACAGAAATAGTCTTAAGGTATTATAGGTCATAGAAATCCATGGATAATGTTCCTAGAAGGCTGGCTACGTTACTTCGCTGGATCATCAGAACCAGCCCTCTGATCTCCCGATGAATCTATAAGTCGTTTTGAAATATCTATGTAGAGGCTCGTGACCTCAGGGCCCCACGGTCTAAATAAAACATAAGAAATATTGTTATTTATATGTAACTTGTTAGAAATATTATTTTAAGTTAGCCTTGAACAATGGTTGTCTACGGACACTGTATGTCTACGCCGCTAAATCGGTATTGCAAAAAGCAAGCATTAATGTGAAAATATTGTCGGTCAAGCCGGTCGTCCGTCCACAACGGCCAAAGCTCATAAATAAACAAAACTGGATGGTGTGTCGAAAAGTTCCCAAAAAAACTCTCGAAAACGTAAAATTTACAGCCGGGAATTTCAGTCGAGTTTTAATTAACCATATGGTGGACTGCTAGGTGGACTGCTGTGGGAATATTATTTTAATACTTTCTAGAATCCAAATCTGATAATATCATATAATAGTTATTTAAGTTGTATTTAGTGATATACCTAAGTATATAATAAGACGGAATGAAAATCATCTAACAAAATTATAATGTTAAAGGTAGGTTAAAAAAGTGATGAATGGATTTTGTATGAAGGATGATATGAAATTTTGTGGTGTGACAGAGAACGTATGCCAAAGAAAAATGTAAAAGAAAACAAGATATTGCGCAAAACTCAAATGATCAAAAACAGTCGAAAAGAGAGGAGTGAATAGGATATTTATGGATGAATAAATACTCTTATTAATCAATATGTATACTAAATTAGATCAATAAGTTTTCTTTTCTGTCATTTATTCTGAAATAATCCTTAATATTTCCTTATTAATTCCTCGCCACACAGGTGAAGGAGGAGCTTACGGTAGACGTAACGAAATAAGGGCCCTATTGCATAACCAATGTTGTATCATATTAATAATTGTATAAACAGTAGTTTAAAATATTTTAATATTATATTTTAAAAGGAACAGCAAAATATTTTGGCCCGCTGTTCTTTTATAATAAATATACTTGTAAAGTTTACTGCAGCAGTATATATTCTATTATATCCAATATCATGAAGAACTAGCTATTACCAGTGGCTTGGTACGTGTTATTTTTTACTACACGGTAGATATTGGGTGTGTTTATGGGTGTAATTGCAGATTGCAAACAAGGAGCCTCTTGTAGCAACTTGAAACACATTTCAATGAATTGAAACAATAAATAACCTTAAAAATACATCGCACTATATTCCTTCTTTACCTTGGGATAGATGATTTTGCTAAAATTTAAAAACAATATATTTTCTTAATTTTTTACCACATACCTAAGTGTGAAATTTTATATCCTAACTTCAGGATCTGTAGCTAGGCTTCTATTTAACCCCTTGGTGTATTGTTGTATTGTGTATTATTTTCAAAACAATACCTAGGTAGTCTATATCGGTCCCCAAGTAATCATAGTATTTTTTTGTCAAATTTTATCAGCCGTTACCTTCACGTTTATATTATTATATCGGTTATACAATAACATGTGTATAATATGAGGCACAAGCATATCTAATTACGACTCACTCTGACAAAATTATATTCATGTAAAACTCATTCATATTTTCTACCATTATCATCTGTAAACATACCCAAATATTCCACAATTTCCTTTTTTCACAATCATACCTATATAACCTCACTTTCTCAATATTGTTTTAGGACAGCAAGACCAAAATAATACAATTATACTGTATTAAGTCAACATTTCAGTATAACCAAAAAGTTTATTTGTTTGTTGAACTTTGCGTGGCTCATTTGCATATATAGCAACAAAACAGTCGTGTGTGAGTTGGCAAACGTGGAATGGCAAAGTTCCCTTCGTATAATGAAGATGAGCAAAGATGTTGAGTAATCCGCCACGTAGGAGCAGAAAGTTGAAACAAACCGCAATCCAGGCCGTCTTCGAACTTCGCTTGTACGACTTGACGCTTTTTCAGCTGGGACGTGTGTCGCTACTTACCCTTACTTTGTTACACATATTTGTGAAAAGAACATAAGTAACTCAACTAACACTTACCATAAAACGTGAGCATCTTACAATTTATTTCACATTGTCTTTACAATTTTTTGACTACCGTTGCTTCTGTAGATTCTTGTGTCTATAAGGTAACTTATCTGATTTCTATTAAGGTCGGGCCTCATCTGGGAAAATGTTATAGTTTTTAGCTGTTCCACGCAGATGTGGTATAATACGCATTTTAGCACATCTGTGTGATTTGTGATGCGATATTGTTTTTAATTGTTAATGACGTATACATATTGAGAGATAGCATATGTGTATACTGGATAACGGCCTTATTATAACGCTTTAAATAAGACACATTTGGTCACAGTCAATATCTTCTATCTATACCATTATTGCAGGTACGGCCTCAGCTTTCAGCAA
Source organism: Dendrolimus kikuchii (assembly GCA_019925095.2). Lineage (NCBI taxonomy): Eukaryota > Metazoa > Arthropoda > Insecta > Lepidoptera > Lasiocampidae > Dendrolimus > Dendrolimus kikuchii. Next base: position 16,287,222 of record CM034389.1, read on the forward strand.
GGTTTCCAAATATTGCTATTATACCTAATTATAACGGTTTTTTTTAATTTCATTATTAACATAATATTTTAGTAGAATGGATAATATTTTGGTGTATTTTAGATTTTATAGTGATAATTATGGAAGTTTTAAAAGAATTATTGTAGTTTTTAACTTTATGAATATGTTGTTTTTAGGCACAAAAATGTTTTTGATAATAAATTTATAAATAGAAAATCGTCCTCCTAGGCTTTTAAAAGCTTAGTGTATATGTTAGTAATTAAATTTTAAAATCAATTTGCCATATATTATGTCTACGAAGTAGCTTAAGCAATGGTGCTTTAGATGCAAGTGAGTTATACAAATCAATACTAGGTCTTATTGTTCTAGGGCATCTTTTAATTCATAACTACACATGATTGGTACTTTCAGTGAAAATATATAATACATTATAGGGTGCTACAAATAATTACAAGTAATATCCAACAATTTTTAATATTATATAATTAATATCTCGATTATACACATATGGATGATTATTTAACTATGTATTAACATTTCAACGTTATGTTATGAGGTTAATAATAAATTACTTGTACAATGTGGTTTCGTGTAATAACGTTATTCCGAAATGGATTTATTTACACAGAACTTGATGAATTTTCATCGGAATGAAAATATCAAAAACATGATGTCTTTTAATAAAAAGTTGAACTAAACGTGGTTATAATAACAACCGCTAAACATCCCACAGATTAATCGTTGTGCAGGATCTCAGATGATTATTAGATCCTTGATTTTATTAAAAGAGTCAAACCACTTGGTTGGAAACTTTCTCGATTCCCACAAATGCTTATAAAAAATAACTAGTTAATAGTTGTTCTCGCGATTTCAATCGCCCGGAATTGACAATAATCTTTATATTTTGGCTAATTTAAACACCATCTTTATAATTCTAGCCTATGAATTATTAAGCTATATATTACGGTAAACTTTCATTAAAATTCATTATGTAGTTTTTGCATGCAAAAGTAACAAACATCCTCAAAAACTTTCTCATTTATACATTTACATGATTTTTTCAATAATAAAGTTTTATAATATTCTTTCGACTTAATTATTATTTTCTTTCAGGATTTTTCTTTGATAAATATTTGTTACTTTATGCGAATCTATTTGAAATGCTATAAATATTAATAAACATCGAGAGGTATATACAAACTTAATAAATACAACAAACTTTACATTCCTTTTAAAAACTACGTATAGAATATGTGTTATACTGTATACATGACCCGGTATCACGGTTATAGAATATTAATATCCACAGCAACGGAACTTCGTCGTCAATATCAATTTTCGATTAACTAATAAATTTTCTATACACTTCTGAAACTGTTATAAGGGCAAACCCCTAGTATAATAAATAACATTAAAAGACCCAGTAATTTTAACCTCGTGTAATGTAAATATGTAGAGTTATTCAAATAAGAAACACTGTATTTTAGTCTTTGAAGAATCATATCTTCATCAAATAGGCTACTGAAAATGAGGTTAGATATTAAATGTTTCATTTAATTTAAGGCGTAATTTAGTCTATCTACGAGTATGACCTAATTTATTCTTATGTATGAAATATTTACTTTAAAATTTCTATATGATGTGGATTTCAAAAATTTAAACAATATTTATGCCATTCAAAACATTATTTTTCAGTCTGACCGAGTTATGCATATCGGAATTACCCAACAGGATGACAATTTGGCAGTTCTTATATTACATATATTTAGATGAGTATAGAACCTGTGTTGAATGGCCAAGGAAATGTAGTAACACGATAATATTATTTTTGTCAACGTGTATTGTTGGTTCAGATTTACATAACTACATCCAAATGTTACATGCTCGTATTAAAAATATACATATATAACTTTCAAAGAACGAGATTCTTAAAGTAATTAACTATGTCTTTCCATGCAGCTATACTAGCGTCTCGAGTCCATATTCCTTGGAATGTATCTATATGATCTTATGGGATATAAATTATCCTATAGCCATCCTCATTGTAAAAATACTTACATTGAAATTACAATATTGAATAAAGTTCACATTAACAGATTCATTTGCACGGCAATAGAGAAAGAACAACCACACAAAGTCCATAACAATACAATTTTACATTTATATACTAGCGGACCCAGCAGACGTTGTCCTGCAATAAAAAAATAAAATTGCATCAACATCGATCCAGGGGTTTAGGAGGAGTTCAGTGACATACACACTGACAACATAAGAATTTTATATATAAAGATAGACAAAAGACATAAATAAGCATATAGAATATTTGCAGCATAAAACCTGAAAATCAAGCCCTTGTTTTACGTACAATCTAAAATTGTACTTAACACATTTATAAAAATTACAATATGTAATATTACAAACGAGGAATTTAGCTTGTAACTATTAGCATCAAAGTTGGTGTCTCCTATTTCAAATTTGTTAATAATTTTGCGAACTTTGTTGCTTAGTTTCTGCTCATATAAGGATTTGGTAGTTGAATAATGTATAGTTCTATTTCTAGTCCCATTATCGTACGATTTGTAGGCGTTTAGAGGTTTATCAGATATATAAGCAAAGTCGTCTTCGTCGTCCGAACGATCAGCTGATCCAAACTGATTGTCGGGACCCTCGATGGGTGTTGAAAATCTATATTCTTCTCTTTTATTTGCTGGGCTTGTATTTTTGATTGTCGGTCCTGGGATTTCTGGAACATAGAAAATTAATTTGACTAATCTGAAAGGAAGAAGGGAAATAAAAGACCAACAAAAATCGTAACTCTGAAATGGTCCTAAATCTTAAACCGATATTAGACGGTTCATTTCTGTCTTTCAATTTGGATGAATCCACCAAATTAATCTATATAAACACAAACTTGAAATTTCAGTTCTGTTCTTTTCAAATTGATGCATTCAATTTGGTTGATCCGTCTAATATCAGCACTATATATCCAGATTATGATAATGGCTTGCAACTATTTTAATTGTTATTATTTAAAACTAATTTTAGACCAAATAAGAGACAAAAAAGTCTTGAAAAGGTTTAGAGTTCTCGAGTATGCCGCCCCAAGATTTCTTTATTTTTTTCTGGCTTCACTGGCCAGGTTTTAGTCTCCACTTGCAGGTCGACAGCACATTAGAATCACCTTTATATAGTATTGAAAATATCTATAGACGACGGTAACTCTTTTATATCAGGAGTCAGCTTGTTTTTGATTCTTTAAAGTAATAGGAGATATACAGAGTTACGTTATCTATTGTGCGATTCCTAGCAGTCTTCTTCTATTTCAAAGAGGAGGAATTAGAATCAACAATTGTATTATGATTTACCTATACTCAACAGAGTAACTAGCCTTAAATTACCCTATTTATTTAGGTTTTAACGTGCTATTAAATATACTTTGTGAATAACACAAAAAGAATATCTCAAATTTATAAAATATTCAAAAGATTGAATTTATCATTTGGAAAATGCACTTGCTATAAAACATACACAGATATATCAGAATTACGTCAATAAAGTATACGAATAGAATTAGAGCTTACTATTACAGCGGTAATAGTAATAACATAGGTAATAATAACTATGTATATAATATTTCATCGCAACTCACCATAAAGTCTGATAACACTGTCAACTTCCCCCAGAGAGTTCTTAGCTACACATCTATAGCCACCGACATCTGAAGATGTTAGTCCTCTTACAGTCAAAGCCATACGACTCTCGAAGGAACTGACTACTGTATTCACCACTTCGTACTTGCTTGATGAAATTACCATTTCATCTAAAGAAGACGAAAAAAACATCAATAACTTTCAGTATGTATAAAACGGTGCTTATCAAACTCGTGTTTCTTAAATTTTTATTCCTAATGGTTTGTGCAACCTTTGGGATGTTAATATCTATTAGTTACACCAATCTAGTTATGCGCTGCGATTTCATATTCGTTAAATTTCTACGGTCCTTCAGGTACCTTTTGGATTCCTTCTAAAAACCCTGTCTTTAACGCTTAGAATTCCACGGACAAAACTAATATCATATAATATGTATATACCCTCAATGAATGGGCTATTTTGAAGCAAATTTTTTTTTTTATAATTATTAAAATTAGTGCTTTCATACATAAGTACAACTTATTTAAAGTTTGTTTTTCTAAGTATAAATGTGTATTTGTAAACGTATTTATAGTGATAAAGTAAAAAGATAAGGTCCCATCTGTCCCTAACAAAAGTCCTTTGTGGGAGAAACGATATTTTCAGGGAGCGCCAAATCGACGACATTTCCTGGTAGACCCCTTTAGCTGTAGCCCAAACAATCCTTACACAGCGGTATGTCGTTCGCCTCCTTGGAGCCATAGTAAGCCTCGAGTGACTGTTGTCCACAAATGATAAAGCGACTAGCTTTCTTCCGTCGGGGCACTGCACCTCCCCATATTGTAACCCTTTTCATGCCATTGACACCGTGAATATAAGGAATAGCGTTATAACATTTGATTTTAAAGCAACTATAAATAAACTTGTTTCAAAATATTTTAACTTGAAAGCGCATTAATTTAAGTCACACAGTTCATTCGCTATCAACTTTACAAGGAAACGATAACACCGGTAACGCCTTTCCTAATCTTCATTTCGATCGGAACTTTGGTTTGCTTACTCTCCGCTATACTTCGACTTTACGATGTGCGGCAAAGATGGCCTTCGAACAAAATTACTCGACAAACCCGAAACTCCCTCCCTCCCACCCGTTTCATTATAACAAGAAATTTCATCTCAATTAATGTCTAAAATAACACTGTAACACTCTTAATTACGCTCGAGTGAGGCCTGCTTAATTAATACTTACATGTCAGCCGCCCTAACATAGATTGATGACAAACGAAAATGACGATCCAGTACTGTTCGCCCTTTCGGGTTGGTATTTGCAATGGGCTTGGCGGAAAGCGCGAGTCACTCGGCACAAGTTTTCAGGACAACAATGGCTCGCCACCAGCACTGTGACGGCCGACAATACCCACCACGGATCATAACGCTAACTTTAAACAAGTCGTGACCTTAATGCGTTTTACTTATTATCGACTAATAACTAACAGCGCCCGGCAGACTTTGTCTTACCAGTGTACATTTAACATATTTCCTTCTATATTTAAATATAGAATGGATGACAATATATATCAAGGAAAAAGGATGCTAGAAATTTCCAATCATACAATGACAAACAGAACTGTGAAGAACTTATTCATAACTAAATAGCGCTACGGGTTATTCTTCTTTCACATTTAAAGGTATTATTTTGTTTTTTAATTACAAAATATCAAAAATTGAAATAAAAATGACTTGCACCACTATGTAGTCATATAAGATTTAAAAGTTTATCAGAGTTCCAAAACGAATTAAAGAAAATAAAATTCCTAATTTTATTAAATTTCACGGCCATACGTAGAATTGTAGTTAAAGTTATTGCACTGCAGCGCCATTTGTTGGCGAAAGGGAACTAAATGGACATAATAAAAACCTTCTCTGTGAAAGTAAAATAATTAAGATGTGCTTACATTTATAGAAATCAATAAAACATATTAGACCTCGAATAATTTCTCGCTGTTTCTTAAAAGATGGCGTTAACACTACTCCGTGCCTGCAATGTCGAATTGTAACGGATCTGCAGGGAAGTACTGTACGTAACCTTGAATTTTAGTGTATGGACTAGTCTATAGTGTAAACCAGGGATTTCCAAAGTAGTCGATATCGACCCCGTGGGGTCGAAATCGACCACTGAATCCCTGGTGTAAAGAACGGTTTTATTTATTGGTTTTAAATTTTTCTAGTTATGAGCCAAATTTATTATTAAATGTATTTGCGGGGAATTGTAGTGCACTATTTTTTTTTAAATCTGCATCTGAAGCACACAAAATTCTTCTTGAGACTTACGTCACCGTACTGACAGTCGGATACGATATTCAAAGACTGGCTTCGACGCTTCATAAATAATGATTTTAAACTTGAGAATTGACGTTTTGACGCACCAAAAAAGTTAGAAGCCAAAAAATTAGAAGAATTCTTTGATCAAGACCCATTTCAGACGATAGCAGAACTTGGAAAACAATACAAGTAGTCTACAGGTTCAAAACGTTTTAAAGCGTTAGAAATGATCCAGAAGTAAGGACATTGGGTGCCGTATAAGTTAGAGTAGAGACTCGTCGAACGACGTTTTCTCACGTATGAACTAGGTACTGCTTCAAAGACAGAATAGAAAAGGTTAGTTAGTCAGGTTAGATAAAAAGGTGTTTGCACCGTATCGTGACTGACGATGAAAAGTGGATAGATTACGATAATCCAAAGCGTAAAAATCATGGGTAAGCCCAGCCATGCATCAATATTATCCAGAAAACCAGATATCCATGGCTCACAAGCTTCTTCTCTGCATCTGGTGGGACCAGCAGGGTGTAAATTATTACGAGCTGCTCAAAGCGAATGAGACTATCACGGGAAATCACTATCGAATTCAACATCGCTTTCAACTTCATTGATGCTTTTGAGTAGAGTAGAGCTCTAATAGAAAAACGTCCGCTATACGAGCAGTCACGTGAACCAAGTGATTTTGTTATACGTCAACGCTCAGCCCCGTTCCATGTTGCATTGTTGCAAAACCGGTGAAAACGTACTTGGAAACTCTTAAATGGGAAGTTAACACACCCGCCATATTCACCGGATATAGATTTTTCGGATTAACATGTATTCTGTTCGATGGCATCTGGTCTGCCTGATTAGCGCTTCCATTCTTACAAAGATACTAAAAAATAGAAAGATACTTGGATAGCCTCAAAATACATATTATTCCCCAACGCGAAATTCATATACTGCCAGTAAGGCGGAAGAAAGTGGTCTCTAGTGATGGGCAATACATTGAGTGTAATCTTTTTGTACATTATATTTTAAATAAAGCTTTTATTTAAAAAAACAGCGAGAACTTATTCAAGGGTATTTAACAATAAACACACGCATATATATATATATATATATATATATATATACATATATATATATATATATATATATATATATATAATTATACAGTTATATGATCAAGAGGTTAGTGCCTACGTCGGATAGCGGGTCAGTATGAAATTCGAGCAAGTAAATGTAGCCAGCATTCTTGGCAACTTACCTACGGAGAGGTGATCTAGGTTCAGTATTGTTCTTATAGTCCTAAGGGACTATAGATAAAGAAAAAACTAATGTTAGTAAATTAGGTTTTCTTAAGATTAAGTTTTATTTATTGTATAAGTTTATAATATGCTAAAGGCGATAAAGCTATAACTTTTAATAATTTTATTAAAATCCGACATATAAAAGTCACAGGTAATTTTAAATTTTACTATGAAAGGGTTAATCAGGATTGAATTTAACTACCTGTTTATAACCAAAATAAACTTAAATAGCTCACTGCGACACGGATAAGGCCATAAAGATGTTTATTAGGCTTACATGCCCAAGTACAGTGTACTTTACACGTAAAATATACTGTATTCTATTAATTTACTGTTGTTTCAAAGAGATAAGATATAAGTAGGTAGTCATGTTGATTTTAGTTTACTGAAGACAATACTGCATACAAGATAACTGCTCGCCTGATAAAAGTTAGTAACCGTCATGTAAAGATACTTGTAATACAAGAAGATTTACTAACGTGCGCTAGAGTTCGTAGTAAGTATCAATTAAGAAACTTATATAATAGAGTTTAAAAAAAAGTCAAAGAACACTATCTATCTTAAATTATCCTTATATATCTATATTTTACATTATATATGTATGTATGTATATTAAGAGTATCTTGTATATAATTTATTTATTTGTGTTAATCTGTTTATATTTATATCTTATATCGTTAAATATCTTTTGTGTACACAACCCTGCCTTTTGCATCTCCCCTTCTCGCTAGATTCATAGATTTGCTGGAAGAAAACTATCTTAGGGTTAAAATCGCCTTTGTACATCAACACTATGCTATAATTTTGTGTGTAACTTTTTGTATATAATCAAGAATAAAGAAATAATAAAGAGTTGTAGGAAAAAAAAAGTCAGTCAAGTCAAAAGTCAGCTGAGAGGAAGCTTATTGAAATCCCTACACTGCGTAAGAGAAATCTTCCTGTTAACCTTTGCATACACGAACGTAGCAGCTCAAGGTATTGAGGAGAAAGAGCTCAGACGATGACGAGAGATACAGTGACAGAAAGAAAACCAAGAACAAGTTTACATAACGCTTTCCATTGGTGACATCCTAAAATATCTGGCAGAAAAAAAAATATATATATATATATTTATTTATTTATAGGAGAAGTTATGAATATATATTTGAAGTAATAACTCGTATAATAATGACATAATTTATTAGATTATATGAAACTATGTAAGTAATTGTATACGATTTATCAATCGCAATTTTGACAGTTGCGAAAACAAGTAGTTGTATTGTTACTAAAAAACTTGTTTCCGGGAACATTCGCTATTTAAAGATGTCGGGTGGTGGGTGGTGGTTTTAGCTCAAAAATGTAAAAACTGCTGGTGTTTGCTGGAGTCGGGTTATTCGACTGTGTTTTGTGTACCTACATGTAAAGATTAAAGTGTAGTATACAGTTGATGACTGGAATTGTGTTTAGGGTGAGGAAAGTGAAATAAAGTGTTGAAATCGTGCATTGCATTTTCTGAAGTGCGGTGTCCTACACATTATACATCAAAAAGTAACAAATTAAGTTTTGGTGATACTCTGTGTGATAATTAGTAAAACACTTACTTAATCATTTTAAGAACTTTTTATTATTTGACAGTGACATGTAAAACAGGTAATTAATAGTACAGATAAATGGACCAAAGCATACGTCACACTCTGTGTTTATTATTCGGTATTAAAATTTTCAGTTGTATTGTGCGCACCACGTAACAGTGCATGAGCTGATAAAGCTTTTGTAGTTTGTATATGACACGGTTCGACATTTTATTACCTCTATGGTTTTGATGTTAATACAAGCACCATGAAATCTAACTCTATTGTTTATAAACCTGAGACTCACGTAAAGGTAGATTAAATTAGATAAAACTTTATTGCTTACCAAAATAACAGAAATAAAACTTGAGTTACAATATTCTTCACGACAATAGGCGGCCTTGTCGCTTAGACTTTAGAGCAATCTCTTCCAGGTAACCTAACTTATAGGATATTCTTAGCTAATCTAGTGATGTAGGTGGTGCATAAATTCGGATTACATAACTAAATACGTATTATGAAATATATTTTAATCAATAGGTAAATAGTAAATTAATAATATTATATAAGTACAAAATAAAGTTTTACGCTGATATACCGTGTCAGCGTAAAATTAATGATAAGATAAGATAAGATAAGTTGAATTAAATCTACGTATGTATGTTCACGTGTCAATTCCTTAACCCCCAAACTAGGTTTGCACCTGTGTCTTGGGAGTTAGTTGTGGGTTCTCATGGGTGTATTTTACAATATTACTAAGTTAATTTATGACCAGATTAATATACAATTAGGCTCCAATTTTATTAAGCAGATATTCGGTTTCACAATACGTTAATTTTTGTAAGTACTCAGCAAGTTTCTTTTTAATTTTGAATGAAGTCAGGGAGTAAATAGATAATTTGTTATTTATTTTGTTATATAAAAGTGAACTTAGTGAGACATAATGTCGGCTGGCAAAGGTAGTACGTCTAGCAGGTATATCACATACTGAGTGACCTTGGCGCTTCAGAAAAACATTTGAGTCTAGGGGGAGGCCTGAGTGGCATCGCAGAACCACACGAAGTATGTATAATTGCCGCACTGTTAATACATTGGAGTCAACATAGAGTTGGGTAGTAGGATAGTCCATTCGTTTAAACTGCATTACTTTCAGTACTGCTCTCTGGGCCCGTTCTAACTGTATAAGAGTAGTTTTGCAAGCACCACCCCAGACAGGAATGCAGTAAGTAATTATAGATTCTGCTAGACTACAATATGCAAGAAATATAGTTTCCCTATCAGCAGAGTGTCGTAGAGATTTAAAAAGGTGAATTAAACGTCTCACTCGACCACACATGATTTCAATTTGTGGTCTCCAATTCAGCTTATCGTCAATGTGTACTCCAAGGTACTTCGTGTTAGACAGAAATGTTAATTTTTGACAATTACAACACGTTAAGAGGTTTGCACATGAATGAGCTTTAATTGGGTGATGGTAATTAGCTGTAATATGCGAATTTGGAAGAGTAAATCGAATGACGCTTGTCTTTTCTATATTAAGTGTTAGCAGATTCCTTGACAACCATTCCATGACAGTGCGAAGTGCAGATTCGGAATTTTCTCTAGCACGTTCCCAGTCTTTGTCATAAATTAGAAGTGCAGTATCATCTGCATATGTAAAAATGTTACAATTTTTAAGCTGGAGTTTACATAAATCATTAATATATATCAAAAAAAGGGTAGGACCTAAAATACTACCTTGGGGAACGCCAAATTCGACTACTTCCTCTGAACTAACAAGATTATTAATTTTAACACGTTGTGTGCGATCAGAAAGGTAATCTTCGAAGATTTTGAGCACGATCCCCCGAACACCAATGTTTTCTAGCTTATTTAGTAGAATTGGAATGGAGACAGTATCAAATGCTTTGGAGAGATCAAGGAAGACTCCGTAACATTTCAATTGATTATCTAATTTACTTACTAACGTGTTAGTGAAAGAGATTACGGCGTCTTCAGTTGATTTCCCTCTTACAAATCCAAATTGGTTATCGGCAATGATGTTATTACTAGTCAGAAAATTACAAAGGGAATTATTAAGAATCCGTTCGAGTATTTTTGATAAAGAACTAAGCACGGAGATTGGTCTGTAGTTCGTGACACTGCCTCTATCCCCACTTTTGTAAATCGGGCTTACAACGGCTTTTTTAAAAGCTTTAGGGAAAATACCTGAGTTAATAGCCAGGTTACATATATGAGTGATTAAAGGAACTAGAGTGTAACTGCATATTTTCAAAACTTTGGTAGGAATATTGTCCCATCCTGTTGCACTGTCGCTATTTAAACGGATAATTAATTTTTCAACATCACTATTATCAACGGGCAGGATAACAAGGGAGTCACGAGGTGAAGCGTGCAAGGATTCTGCAGTTGAAATTATATTAGTGCCAGAGGAAGTAATTTTACGAGCTAATTCCTTGCCAATATTAACGAAAAATTTATTTACAGTATCTAAGGATGTGGACAAGTCACTACTGAGTTCAAGTAATTCTTTGGGTTGGCGGGTCGGGGAATCTGTGTTAGTTATAGACTTAATTACTTTCCAGGTAGCTTTAGGGTTATTTTTAGCTTTTTCTAGTTCAGCCTTTTCATACGCTATCTTTTGTTTTCTAATCAGAGCATTACAAAAATTACGGTATCTGGAATAAGTTAATTTTAATATGGCATTATCAGGGTCTTTTCTGAGTTTTTTTGTGCATATTATCGCGATTTCGGACACAACGAATCAAACCAGGCGTCATTCATGGCTTAATAATTTTAAATTTTCTAGAATAGTTAATCGTCGTAACATTATTAGTGATAATATTTTGAATAATACTAATTAAGTTGTCTGTAGCAATGTTAGGATCACTTTCCTTTAAGACGAGACTAAAGTCAGTGGATTCTATTTCTTTCTTAACGGCAGTAAAGTTTATCCGTAGAGATGTTGTGCGAATTTCGGATTTGTTGTCATCAGCATGTAAAAATAGGAGAACTGGAAGGTGGTCAGTAAAATGAGAATCCAAAACAAGTATACGAGTACGTACCATCGAGTTGATTAAAACATGGTCAAAGCAGTTGTCAAATCTAGTGGGTAATAAGTGGGCGGGCCAGAGTCCTAAAGAGGCCATAGTGTTTAGATATTGACTACGATTAGCATCGGTACCAGTGGGCTTTATATCAACATTCATATCTCCTATTAAGATTACATTTTTGAATGATTGTAGGGTAAGTATTAAATTCTCAAGACTATTATAGAAGTTATTAAGATCTTTATAGGAAGGAGAACGGTATATACATAAAAAGGCGTTTTTACCTATGTATAATACCAAACAGTTAGCATTTACAAAATCTGGTTCCTGTACTATGTAACTTAGAGAGTCTTTAACATAAATAACAACTCCATCATTTTGAATTGGGTTATTTTTTGTAGCATGTAAAATATATCCTGGTAGTGTAGGTATTTGCACCATATTTTTAAGCCAACATTCGCTCAACACAATAACGTCAAAAGTGACTTTAGTCATAGTTAACGTAATAACAAATTGATCAAAATTTTTATTGATGCTACGAATAATAACATGAATAACTTTTAAAGATTTATAAGACTGGGTTATAAAGCTATGACACATGTCAGGTGAACATTGATTAACTGTAACGTTGGTTCTAAAATTGTCAATATTGTTTGAAAGATCCTTTAAACTAGCCATTATATTATATTAATTTAGTGACTTTGATGTAAAAGGGAACTTGCTTGAGAAGTTTCAGAATTATTGACTTTGAAAACGATATCTGCTTTTCCCAAATAACTAGTATAGTGAACACATATGATATGACAGATATTTACATATAAACATTGTTTAGAGACGTAAAAATACACCGTATTTTGTAGAGTATGTTGTACTAGGTAGATAACAAGTTCAGAAATTACAAGGGTAGACTGGCAATTACACAAAAAAATAATAATAACAGAAAAAAAAAAATGTGTTAGGTGAAAAGAATAGTTATTTTGACTTAACAGTAACGTAATAATAAGAAAAGTAACAAAATCAGTAACAATTACGGTTTTTTTACTAAAAAAGTGAGACATTTTTCTGATTTAATTTGGATTGGCTTCCCTTCCGGATGTGTGCGAACAAGAATCTTTCCATTTGCGTGCCAGCAAGAGTAATTATGAGCCTTTGCCATTAAGCGTGTTTCATACATGAGTTTTCTTAACATAGGAGTCAGGTGTTCGTCAATGTAAATTGCTTCCTTCGCTCCACTAATACCAAGAGTTTCTGTGTTCAGTTTTTCCGCAATAGGTTTGCTTTTATTATATTGACGAGCCGCTGATAACAATTGATTTCTTGTAGAAACAGAGACAAATTCAACTACAATAGGTTTTGAACCGGTTGACTTGCCTGGAATACGGTATATATCCCGAATGTCCGCATTAGTTATATTTAAATTCAGGACTTTACCAATATCGAAAACTAACATCTTGAGATCTTCAGGTTTTTCATGGAGTTTTGTCGGAACGTTGCGTAATTCCATGGTAGACAATCGTGATTGTAGGTTTACATCTTGGAGTTGCCTTTCAAGATTGACGATTCTCTCTTCACATTCTTTCTTTTCGTTTTCTAGACCGGATATTTTAGACTTTATCTCTTCATAGGCGTGATTAATATAATCCATACTTTTTTCAATTTCAAAATTGGATTTTTGTATTTCTTTGCATTGGGTTTTGAGATCTGAAACATCTCGAACAAGTACAGAAAGAGTAGAATCTAATTTAGTTTGCCAATTCGAAAAACGTTGATCTTGTTCCATTTTCCATGTAGATAGCTTTTCTAAAAGTTCACTTTTGAAGTCATCGAAAGATCCAGTCAATTGCATACTGTCCTTAACAGGTGACTCTTCCTCAGGACGTTGGCGTTTTAACCTTGAGTTTTTATTAGTTTTGGGTCTATCTTGTGAGGCCAGTAAATCGGAATCAGACGCTGATTTTTCTTGATTTAATGTCTTATTAGACAGCGCGACAGTACGCTGGGTTTTAGACATCATATATTCGCAAAATGAGTCTCAGTATTGTATAAGGAAGGTAATTTATAATTCTAAGCACCTGAGTAAAATAGCTTAGCAATAATAACAAAGCAAAGTGCCTGAATAAAAATTAAGAGCAAAATATAGTAGTTGTGCAGAGCAGCGTGTATCGTATTTTCGGCAGCAAGCGACCAGTGCAAATTAGCAGTGCGGGCAAAGAACACACAAGGCAAGCTCGGTGGACCCGGTTCGATCCCAATCTCAACACAACGTGTTTTAATTGTAAAAATTGTCTTGTCAAGACAAGCTCACGACAAGAATCCTCAACGGTGTGTTGTGAACAACATGCACAGCGCGAAAGGATCGGAGATATAGTCACCACAATATGGCCGCCATGGTATATGGAGATGTCTTGAAGATAAAACGAGAGGGTCCGATGCGCGGCGATCAGTGGACTCCAATGACAGCCCGAGCAAGCAGCACGGATATACACCAGCCGCCAATATGGCCCCCGGGCCAAATGGCAACCTCCCCAAGATAGTAAGAGAGGGTCCGATAATCACAAGCCAAAACCACTTTACACCGACTTTAAACGAATAAAAATAAACCAATTCTAAAAGCGCGAACACATCACACGACCGCTCACAATGACTTCACCCACGAGAATGATGAGATTATGCGTTGTTCATACGTAGGTATTTTTGAAAATAAAATTCCACAATACAATGACGCCTGTTAAAATCCCACCAAAAACTCTAAAATGTAAATTAAATTCCTATATTAATAATGTGAAAACTAAACATAATGTAAAACTCGAATTTTCGAAAAGCTCGCAACCAACTCCCATTGAAAATTAACCCGTAAATTTCAGGCGACAACTGTCGAATGGAGAACTTTGCGAAACCGCCGACGGCTGTGAAGCAGCGCGAATACCAAGTAACAGCTCACATCGCTCCATCTAGCTCATTACAGTTCGCGTTCGGTATAGGTCAGTGATTTCAACAACTTTTTGCTACCCGTTCTACATTTGCAACAACTGGGAATTGAAGTAAACAACCGATATTTTCGCATATTGTTTACCCACATTTACATGTTAACTACTGGGTATATATTGATGAAATTCAACAGGAATGTGTAATCTATTTAGCGCTACAAAGTTAGGTAATGAAATCTCTAAAAAGTAATCACAAACTTTGATCACCACACGTGAAACCAAGGGTTGAAATTTATTTGTCAGTGTACATAATTATTATGTAAGGTCTTTACTTTCAATTAAATCTTTTGAACGACATCAATTGAGTTTTTGGCATATGGGTTATTTTTTGATTAAATGCTTTCTTAGCTCTGTAATCAATCAACTAAGCAATAACTTAACTATTCGACGTTTGTCACCTCTACGGAATCCTTCGTTATGTATAGACTGCGAAGTACCTGCCTAATTTATTATTTAAATAAATATTGTTGTGTTAAGTATCTTTTCAGTTTCATAATTGAACAGTATAACAAGATTATTAAGTTTCCACATACGTAAAGGGTATAGCCGGGTTTCTAAGAGAAATCTGCCCCTGCGGCGTTTTGTATTCTTACTATGGGGTTCGTTTTGTTAACAAATGAAAATGTTTTTCCCACTTTTTCAGGTTTTTATCTTACGTAATTTTCGAGTTAAACAGACAATTTAAAAATATTAAAATTTATATATTTTTATTTCATAAGAAAACATACCCCATAGTAAGACTAGTAAATGTCGCGGGGTCAGATTTCTCTTTGAAACCTGGTTATATTCTTTACGATGGATCCATATTGTGACATTTATATCAGTACAGGAAAGGAGAAAGAATACAATTTCCTGAGGTCGGGTGGCCTGTCGTAAGAGGTAACATAAAACCCACAGCCAAGTAGTAGGGTAATTGCCCGTCTAGATGGCTACGACCCCTGGGCGAGAGTATACCGCCATAACAACCTTGAGTTTTGTTCTGACATTAATGACCAGGTTCCAGTCTCCCTTAAGAAAGCAGCAGCTCATTTGTAACGCCTTTGGTGTTGCAAATGTCCATAGTTTTCCATCAGGTGAGACGTTTGCCTATCGGCTGAATTTATGCAATAAAAAAAGACATCTAGCGAATAAATTTTAAACAAAAACTAAGTCAACATGTTAAAGGCAAGAAATTGTCATTCTTAGTATTGCTCTATCATATTTTACTCTACAAACTTCGACCTGCAACTTTTAATATATCAACTCACTTAACTTATTATTTAATAATAAGACTTTAAAGCTCCTCGTGAATGCGAATTTTGTGATAATATTTTATGTGAACGTAGAAGGAGAAATGTATCATGTCACTTATTACGTGCCATCTAAGTTACTTTGTTTTATTTTACGCTTGAGTAAGTGTTAATGGATTTCTCACATTGCTGCTCACGTGAGGTTTATGAAGGACTCTTTGCTGGTAATGTGTGTGCTTTTTAATGTTATTGAAACACATTTGGTTCTAGATACGGCAGAATTACGAGACAAGATTTGTGTGACTGTCTCCACTCATAATTTTTTTACTCGATTTCCAAAAGGAGGAGGTTCTCACTTCGACATATGTTTTTGAAGTGAAACTTCTTTAGAATCGTTATGATTTGAAAATCGATGAAACGAAAAAGTGACATTAAAAAGCGATAAACACATAAAATTCAACCTTATTTAATTAGAAATAAAACACATTTCTCTTTACCTTTTAGTATTAATTTTCAATTTAAATAAAATCTAATAAATTTAAAATTAATTTTAGCTCTATATCTATATACTTAAGGCAGATAATCTTTAATACATACATTGAAGGAAATTGTGCGTAACACTACATTGAATTTCGAACTTTATACTCGTGGTTTAAAGTGTAATGAAGAATGAATTTTTTGAATTACAATATATTGATGGATATAGGCTAAAGGAATTATATTTATATTATTAAAAGCTCGAGAAGAATTATCTGTGAGTATATTCTTTGAAGATTTATTTTTACTGCGTGTGAACTACACACACACACACACACACACACACACGCACACGCACACGCACACGCACACGCACACGCACACGCACACGCACACGCACACGCACACGCACACGCACACGCACACGCACACGCACACGCACACGCACACGCACACGCTTGTTTTTTTTTGTACGTGGGTTACGTGATTTCGCCGTTAATTCTAGACCAATATTAATTTTTTTTTCTTCATTCGAAAGATTATATTCCGGCGGTGGTCCCATTGTCAGCAAGTAAGAATCCGATGAATAGAATAGGGAAATTGATAGCAACCTTTGTTGAAGAGTGCTGAGCACCTCTTTTGAGAGGCAAAATTTGTATACACCTGCTAGTAGTACAATTTCTACAGGTGCTTATTTTATTATTACTTTTTAGTTGCTATTCAAGGAACTAAAAAGTAAAATATATTTTATTATTTAACAGACAGATGTTCTAGAAAATATATTTTTTCCTTGGTAGTTTGAAGTCGGTTTTGTTTTTGTTTCAATAGTATATTAAATACAGCTTTGTACTATTTAAATGTAAATATAATGGTTAGACCCAATGTCGAGGTTATATGTTGCTTAAGTACAGTAGACAGTCTGACTGCCCGCCCTCTTGACGGAAAGTGGTTACCATTTCTGGAAAAGTATATTCAAGTTTTAAAATAATTTAGCCAAACATAATCAAAGAACGGTTGAATCTATATAACAGAATCCTTCATCTAATTGTAAAGCTTTGATTGACGCAAAACGGGGGAGTTCTTATGGCGGTTTGTATCATCCTTCAAGTACTCACTAAAAGCTGTAATATTTAAAAGTGGGGCTTCCTCTGCGTAGTGTTAAAGATTTAGGCCTTTCACGAAGATATGGCGATGGGTTTAATGCGCTATTTTAGAAGCGACATTGTTTATGACGTAAATATTGACAGACAAGCTATCTTATCAAAACAAAATAAGGGCCACTTACAAATTTTGAAATTATGGGTAAATTCTGGATGGCATATTCATAAGATAAATAAGTACAACGTATCTTAAGTGTTCTTAATATTTTTTGCGGCATTCCGCTTGCGACTACCTATTTAATGTGGATGGATTCAATTTTTTTGCTGATACTTCACACACATTTTACCCTATTAATAACGTGAACTTGGAGCTCATTTAACATTTTTTTCTGCTGAAAAAACTTTGGTATTGCTGACATAGTACGTAGATTAACATCTTAAGAAGCAATGCCCCGAGTTCGACGCTATATGGACGCGATTACTACAGCGAACACGAATTTTTTATCCGTACAGGAACGAAGAAAAATTACAATTTCCTGCGGCCGGGCGGCCTCTCGTAAGAGGCGACAAAAGAACTCACAGCCATGTGGTAGGGTATTTGCTCGACTGACAATTAATCAGGAGGAAGGAATCAGGCGCGGTTAGAGTAACCACTGCCCAGGAATATCGCTACATACGTTTGACTGCACGCAGAGAGCGCACGGTTATCTCCTGCTCTTTTGTAATTATTATGCAACAAAGAAAAAAAAATGACATACATGGACAGCAGATTATTGTAAACTAGCGCATACATTATTGCGTTAGACTGACATAATGATTCCTGGGTGAATTTTTAAATATGGAAAAAGATTTAGCTTTTCTGACGTCAGTGGGTTGAAATATTCCTTAAGATAAGGAAGGGTATAAGGTATAAATAGTATATGATATAGTAAGTTGATAAGAAGATGAGCATTCCGGCGACGTGAGATAGGCAACCACTCGAGCTTTTTGCGATATTCAGAAACGTGGTCATATTTTTTTAAACAAAATATGAACCTTATGCAAACATTTTGAAGACGCTCGCGAGCTTAATAAGTTGCTCTTGAGTGAGATTAAGATAGCAAGCATCAGCATAGTCGAGTATTGGTAGTAGAATTGATTGAGCAAGCGAAATCCTAGTGGCAGTCGGAAGGAAATTTTTCAGCCTCCTAAGCGATGCATAGGATGCAAAAATCTTGCGGCTTAATTCAGTAATGTGGAGTCGCCAACACAATTCCTTGTCCATTCTTACGCCAAGATTCTTGACTTAATCACTGATAGGAATAGGCGTATCATGAAAGATTACATCGGGAAGCAGTGAAAAATCGATTTTAGCTATGGATCGCGACCTACCAATGATGATGGCCTGAGTTTTATTGGGATTGACTCTAAGTCCATGGGAGTTACTCCAATTGTATATGCGGTTCAATCATTGATAAGCGTAATAGCGTTATGTAAGTTGTCTTTATGCGCCTGAGTATAAATCTGCAAATCGTCTGCATAGAAATGGTAGGAAGAAGATAAATTTTTCGAGATAGAATTTATAAAAATAGAAAATAGAAGAGGAGATAAAACGCCGCTTTGAGGAACAAAGTTTTTTAGTGTTGATCATCGCATAAGGATGTAGAGAAGAAAAGGTGAGCTTTATTCAGATGTCTGCATTCAGGAAAGTGACCGTTTTGGGGGCCCAATGTTATGGCGTGGGGAGGCACTAGCCTATGTGTGTGAACTGAGCTGGTAATTCTTAACCAAGGCATAGTAACAGCTCAGCGATACATCGAGCAGCTAATAAGGCTTCACGTGGTGCCATTTGCACAACAAGTAGGGCCAGGGCTTCAGTTGATGCACGACAATGCACGCCCGCACGCTGCGAGGGCCACCAGACTGTTCCTAGCAGAGGCACATATTGAAGTACTGCTATGGCCAGCGACCAGCCCGAATTTAAAACCTATTGAATACATGTGGGATCTCTTAAAAAGAATCGTGAGAGAGACCAATCTGCCAGTCAATAACAAGAGACATCATAAACATCTTAAAATGAAGCAGGGAGCAAATACCTTAGGAAATAGTTCGGTATCTGGTAAAAATTATGCCCTCTAGGCTTTAAGAATGTCTAAAGAAAAGAGGAGGACATACTAGTTACTGACTAGATTTAAAAAAGAAAAAATCTATTGAATATATTTTTATGATTTTTTAGTCTACAATATTTTTTTGGTAAAAACTAAACTTTTCTTTAAAACATTGTAAACTTATTATTTTTTCAGAATAATGTGATAAATTTCAGTGAGTTTAATGAAAAAACAAATCGTTATAATAATTCAATTTTTTACATCCCCTAAAACCGCTCAACTTTCCAATGATAGCAAAAATATAAGGTAGCCCTTATTTTGTTTTAACTAGTATAAATATACTAATGTAGCTATGCGTTAACGTCGTTATTTTTAACGCTTTAAGTAAGACACATTCGGCCACAACCTAAATCTTTAACATTACCGTAGTTGGAGCCCCAACATAATAGTAAATCTCCAATAACTGGAAGACTACACAATGCTTATATAAAAAGCCGCCTAACTGCACCACTTAGAAAGCTTAAACAATAATTATTTGAAATACTAATTATAACTCATTATTAATCAAGTTTAATGTTGTTATGAGTCAGTCATCTGAAGTTTTTGTAAGTAATATTTACGGCTTAATCTTTACGTTCGTAAAATGCCTTGAAATACAGATTTAAATTAACAATTAATTCTTACATAATGTAATTTATAACTTCATAAATCTACCTTATAAATTATACAACAATGTGCCACTAAACAATCACAATATCACGAGTGTGTTTGCAGAAAGATTCATATAGATATATTATTTGACATCCCTAAAGATTTTTTTATGAAATTCTGAGAAAAGCATGAGGCCTCCTCACCTCATACATGACATTATGAATAAAATATGGATTCATCAGTTGAATAAACGAACATTTCGTGCCCGAATAACCTTCGCGCGGGGTGTGTAATGATCACTCGAGTCTCTTTGAATATAAGTTGATACTGATAAGCGAAGATTCTTGATATCTTTACATAAAAAGTCGAGAGTTTCATTTGTGACGCAGGTCTAGAAAATTATTTTTTAAATTGAAATATGCACTTAGGAGATTCGTTTAACTATTCTGTTCTAGGTCGTAGATGGCATCATGCTTGCTGCACTGATTTTGCCAATGTCATCTGCTTTAGATAAATACCTATGTTTTATGGATTTGTAGTCAAAAGATGTTACATTATTATTTCTTTCACACAAATACGAGCTACTCAAGTTTATTTAAAGAAATCACTTTCAACCGTACTATTTGTAGTATATTTATGATTAACTAGCGGCCCCGGCAAACGTTGTTCTGCTCTGAAAAAATAAAAATCTAGGACCCTATCCCAGCGCCACCTACCGGTTCCAATTGTGGGTTTAAACCATCAGGGACCCACTCAAACACACAAAAACCAAATCGCTCCAGGTGATTAGGAGGATTCTAGAACCCGATCTTAGCGCCATCTACCGGTTCCAACGGGATAAAATATGCTATGTCCGTTTCCTGATTTTAAACTACCTCCTCCACCAATTTTCAGCCAAATCGGTACAGCCGTTCTTGAGTTATAAATAGTGTAACTAACACGACTTTCTTTTATGTATATATTATAGATATAGAATATAAAAAATATGTGCTATAAATTCCTGACAAATGGATATAAATTATTTAATAAACTTTTACTTAATAACGCTTGTGGTAACAGGAGTTCCTAAAGATTGTACTACGTACATTATATAAGCTTGGAGGACCGTAGAAAACATTTCTCGAGTTCCGACTAAGTGTATCTACTAAGTATTCAGGGCGATAAAGTCTCTTAGTGTTAGTTCAGGCTAGTGTTTATAACGATGTAGTTTCAATAGTAAATCGCTTCGGCCAGTCCAGTTTCTTAGCTGGAAACTTGCAAAATCAAAAGCCAGATTCAAGTTTTAGGAATGTTTGCTTGTTCTCTGCTCTGTCAGAACTTAGTTTGCTGCTACTATGACATGCCTTGTGAGACATGTATCTTTAATACTTTAACTAATCAATTTATACATATTATAGATGTGGAATTTATTAGTCTTTTAAGATAGCTTAGTGATTTTAACTTAAAAAGCTAATAGTGCCAATTGCTATCAGACAAGCAAAATCGCTACCAATATTTAAAACGACGATCAGAAAATATTACCTGTCGTTGGAATATGATGATATTTAAATGTATGTATATATTTATTTATAAACATTTATTTTTTGGTAGATATGTATTTATACATACATACATAACTTCACGCCAGTTCCCTTGCGGGGTAGGCACGAACCTGATATGTATATTAAGTATATATTTATTTAATATATAGAACATCCGTATATACTGAATTTCTATGTTTATCACTAGAATGTAAAAAAATGTACTATGTATACCACCATCATCCTTATATTCTCAATTCATTCCTGGGGTTATCTGGAAGAGATCATTTTCTGTGCATAATGAGACATATTTTTAGTCTGTAAGTTCTTTTTTTGTATCAATCAGTGCACAACAAAGGAGTTATTGATTGATTGATAAAAGCGTATTAACAAAAATAAACTTAATATCTAATGCCACTTCTTTAGTGCGTAATAGACAGATGTTTACATATCTACTATTATTGTACGAAAACACGTCTATAAAACTAATTCAGTCTTCTGTAGCTAATTTGAAGAGGACAATATGTTTTGTTTGCATAAAAATATCACTGCACTATAATGAAAGCTATAGAGCCGTGCTGAAATAAAAACTGAGTAGGTAACAGCTCTTTTACAGTTTTGTACATGTAATATAGTAGTATACATAGTACAATACATGTACTTTTAAATGAAGTAAAAGAGGTTTTTGATTTCCATTGTTTCAGTTGAGTCACACGGTAAATTGGTAAGTAGTTCTAGTTCATGGTTTGGTTCTATTATAATACTAAATTAAAAATAATGCATGTGCATAATTGTTGTTTGTAAAATAAGACCAACTTAAAATGGTTGATAGATTATTATCTTGCTTTAAACTAGTGACGTATTTGTAAATAAGGAATATACGACGATATATTAATCCTTTTCCAACATGTTTGTAACGCCGTAAAAGAGAATATAGTTCGGATGTACGTTCGGGTGCATATACATATATACATATTTTGCAGCCATTTTAGTACGTTCTATATAGCTTTACTTGTTCTTTTAAGTTATTAACAATGTCGGTCAGAACAGTACACAGTCGTGGACAAAACAGTTTCATAATATTTAAAACCAACACGAGTTTTAAAAACGGTTAAAAATATTAAACTTAGATCTGTGTGTAATTGTTAGATATATTAAAGATAATAGCGGTGGCAATATCGCACATCCGTTGGAGATAAATTATAGAAGCATTGTTGGAGGTCCGCACGGAGGAGTCGTAAACGCGCCACGTCCGCTGACTCGGAACTAATGAGCATTGTCTTATTTCACCACAATGGGTCACTTTTCTTAAGACTAAAACCCGACGCACCCGTAAATTAAAAGTTAATATCTCATTACTTGCAAACGTTATCCCGCCCACCATTTTATATCATTTTAAATGACCAAGGTCCTTAGGTCTAAACTCAGCCTCTTTTATATGGTTTCGGCCATTCAACGGAATGTAGCTTATGATAATCGATTTCTGTGAAACAATTACAATATAAAGAAAAGGGTTAATTTTTAATAAATCGATTAATATTTTCAAATATTCATCGATGACAGGTAAAGAGAAGTTAAGGTATATTCACTTCAACTTATCAAATAATTCCAAGCGGTATTCAATTTTTTAACACTGATTTTGTGACGTGAAACTTCTTTAGAATCGTTGTGTTTTAAAAGTCGAGGAAACGAAAAAGCGACACTAAAAAGAGATAAAGACATAATCTATAGAAATAAACCTGCGAGATAATGAGATGGAATACATTATATTTAATAATTTAAACACTATGTACATACATATAAAGTTGGAAATGTTTTGAAGTTTTTCATTAATACTTCAAATTTCATGTTTTAAAGTTTAAATATATTATAACGATGTAATATATGAAATGTGACGTTACGAAATTTAGAATTCCCCCACCACTTATTACACTTAGTTTCACTTCTACTATGTGTGAACTACATAAACGCATATAATTTTTTGAATACTAGATAGTTATATGTAGAAAAAATTCAGAATATGAAAGTAAATTGGCGATATAAATAATAAAACAGTAACTGGTATTTTACATATTATGTTTTTTTTTAATGAATAGGTTTGATTCCTGCCTGTAAGTCCTATAATGGTGCCGCTTCATCTGCGTTAATGTCGCGTTGTACAGATATAGGCCGTTTCATCCATATATGGCAATGGGTTTTATGCGTTATTTGAGAAGCGACTTTGTTAATGGCATAAATTTTGACAGATAACGTATGTATATACACTAATGTGGCTATTTGTTAACTACGTTATTTTTAAAATTTTAATTAAGATGCATTCGGCCACAGTTTATCGCTCTTATTCATAGAGAGTTAGGGTAAGTTTGAACGCTACTTTATGATTCTTAAAGTAGCGTTTAAACTTGCTTTAACTATGAATAAGAACGCAGATCTTTAAAATTGTCGCAGATGAAGCCGCATTATAATTGATTTTTCAAAAGTATAAAAATGTCGTTTCTGTCTTCATGAACATCGACCCCGAGACTTCTTTGACTTTTCTCGCTATTTGTTATCGTCATTCCTCATTTAACCATCAAAAATGCACTTGAAAAATGCACCTATACGATATAGGTTCCACCTATGTATACAGTATGTATAGATAGATAGATAACTCTTTATTGTACATCAATACAAACATGAACTTAAAGACTAAAATTATATCTAGTTATGTACAAAGGGCGGTCTTATCGCTAAAAAGCGATCTCTTCCAGACAACAGATGTATGTACATACATTCTATAATATCTATGTATACCACCTTGGACAAATATAATCTGTTTTATTACTGCCACGGGTCGTCTGAAAGAGATCGCTTCTTAACGATAAGACCGCGCATTGTACATATTTAGAACATTTTTAGGCTATAAGTTTTTCTGTGTTTTCTGTAATGGTGTACAATAAAGTATTATCTCTCTCTCTCTCTCTCTCTCTCTCTCTCTCTCTCTCTCTCTCTCTCTCTCCCTCTCCCTCTCTCTACGTATGTATGTGTGTGTATATATATATATATACACATACACACACAATGTATATATATATATATATATATATATATATATACACACACACCTTCCATGATCAAATTGATCGTGTACTAGCAGAAGGTGATGTCAGGAGCCTTAAGAACAGACGAGCTTGCATGACAAGAGTTATGAATGTCAAAGAGGCAAGTGAGGTGTGTAAGAATAAGCCTAAATGGCACTCTGTTGTTCGTGCCTACCCCGCAAGGGAACTGGCGTGAAGTTATGTATATATGTATGTATGTATATATATATATATATATATATATATATATATACATACATATATATACACACACACATATATTTATATATACATAAATATATATATATATATATATATATATATATATATATATATATATATATATATATTTATATAACTATATATACATGAACCGAACATTGGAGTATGCCAGGACTAAATAGAGGTGTCTGTACTACTTCATACATATTAGGAGTAAGCTAACCTTTACATGACGGAAGCTTCCTAATTGGTCACTCTTCTTAAGTGGTTTCATCCTAAATTACTTTTGCAGTTAAACTGGTTATTTGAGGTTTCGCGTGCTGTTGCCATTGTGATCGAGCAAGAGTATCCTTAGGGGAAACTTAACTTGACACAAGACACGAAATGAGACTGCTTTTGTCATTTTGAATGTTTTGTTTTAATGGCTAAAAACTAAGGATCGCAACGGATGTTTGTTGCTTCAGCCGTTGGCAAATTTTAGATAACATAATGTAGATTGATATAATATGTTCAAAGTAGATTTCGAATTATTAGTATTAAAAAATCTCCACAACATTTATTGTCTTCAAGGAGGAAAGATCTACATAGACATGTTGTTATTATAAACAAAATACAACAAATTATGCATGAGAAAATAATACACGGTCTCTTAAATTTCAATTAACTGTTGATTTTTAGGTTTCCCTAGATATTCTAAGAAAACCAGAACTTTTTCAAAATCGTTATATTCGTCTGTGTATGTACGCGTATGTCATAGCGGTTTTTCCCGAAAGATACTGGATTTTTAGGACTGGCCACCGTACATGGAATTGATGTCTTTAAAAACCATACTTACACACTATAATATTGTAAAATAACTTTTTTATTTAATTCAATAGGATATGACATTTTCATTTCAAAAAATTTAAAAAAGTAGTTACCTATACTCTTGCCTCTAACTTTAAAATAGATTAGAATACAGAAAAGATATTGTGTTCTTTATTCGAACGATAGTTTAACTTTTGGAAAAATATAGGCAATTTGTAATATTACCTGCCTATTATAACATTGTTATTAACGTTACCTAATTAAAGTTCTGAAAAACATTCGAGTAGAAAAATAGAAGAATAGTACCGCATAGCTTAAAAATTGCTTACAACGAAAATTGAGTTGAATGTGATCTGTTAAATAATATTTGACATGTAAGTTTTCTTCAATGGAACCACGACCCTGGCAGGTGTAGGCCTCTGGCATATTACGGACGAGGATCAGCTCTGCCCGTGTATTAAAAGAAATAAAACTCTAAACACTTACTAGAATCCCTGACCCAGTAGTTGATGGATTTTGGCGACGACTCGACGTAACACTCGAGCGTAACATCTGTCCCGAGCGGCGCCCCCACCAGTTGGTTTGGAACTTGTATTACAGGATGAACTGTACAAATTAACCAGTACAAATTTAATATCACCTAAAATCATCTTCTAGCCAATCTTTGGAAAATAAATATTTTCATTTAAAATCAGTTTTTACTTTATCTAAACCATGGATGAAGATATCTTTTTTCCATGCCTACATGTAGCCAGTCTTACTTAGTTAGCAATATATGGCAACGCAGGAGACTATTTTTTATAATATTATATCCATTACTGCGCGTGATTTTCTAATTAATATAAATATGCCGTTGCATTTGGTACGAGCAATACTATCTCAAATACGACGGTATGGCTCACACACCCCATAGAACGTACCTTGTAGCAAAAAAAAAAAAAAAAACTAGTTGCGAATTCTTATATTGACCTATGAATTAGTGACAAATTTTAATTATAGAACTATTTTAATAGCTCTTACTGCTTATAATTAAATTGTACATTATAATTAAATTGTTCACGTTTTTAACTTCATTTATGTAATTTTCTCATGTACACTTTATTATTTACCACAACACACAGTTACAAAGTTACGTACTAAGAGCATTGAAAGTAGTGAAAGTATGCCATCATCATACATCTTGTTGACATCAGTATCCATCATGATGGTAACCTCGTAAAAAATTAAAAATTAAATTTTAACTTACATGTATGACCTTCAAAAAGTGTTCTCCAGTGGAACTTATTTTGAATAAAAACTTTTGAATTTGAATTTGAATTAAAAAAAATACAATCTTGAATACGTTACGTATCGAGACGGGGGAATTCTGTCTCTGGAACCCTAACCACATGTATTTTAAATTTTGATGTTTTGTCTTAAAATATAAGTAATGTTTTGTGGAAAGAAATGTTTAGGCGTTTAACCCTTTGTGATATTTATAAAAAAACATGTAAAATATAGAGAAAATGAAGCAAAATAAAAAACCATAATAGTTATTAGCGGTTTTCTTTGTACTCATAATTATTATACCTTGCCAAAAAAATCCCATTACTGTTCTCGGATTTCCTTACTTTAGGAGAATAGACAACTTACCAGCTGCACTTGTTCAAGTCGGATTAACTGGCTTGTTCTATTTATAACCTCAACACATGCTTATAGTGAACATTGAAATTAAACATTTCTATAATATAATATACCTTATAATTATAAGCCACAAAGATAAAATTCTTAAGAGCGTTTAAGTAAAAATAAGATTAATATAATTTAAGTTTAATCTTGCATGAAAGCAAAATGTCCGCTTGAGTTGTTACGAAGATACAAACAGTCTGAACCAAGAAAATAATTAAAAGCTAGTACTCGCTGACATTAAATAACACCATTAATAACAAGGAATCTCTGAAAGTTGCCGAGATAAACAGCAATTACCACGAATTTTGTGAGTATCTATTTTGAATCCTATCAGTGGTAGTCATTAAAAGTTTCCTTAGAAAATCTAGGTTGATATTTAAATTTCGGATAGTGGTAGAACTGTAGGTTTTTAGGGTTTCGTAACCAATTTAGAAAAAAACCATAGTATAATCATCGTGTCCGTATGACACAGGCATTTTTCTTAAAAAATACTTAGTTTATATGCATGAAATTTGATTACAGGATAGATTCTATATATAGTTACACTAACGTATAATGAAATGGGAAAAAACTAAAAGATACATTCCTAATAGGTACATATGTAAACGAGGGAGATTTTTTCAGTGTACATAGTTGTGTATGATATCACCATTACTCGAATCTTGAATTGTTGATAAATTTTATATTTCACTCAATAGATGTATTTGTTTTCAAAGTTAAAATATGTTTCTTCCTCTAACTTTTGAACTTTGTCTATGCAGCATATTTCTTGACAAACATTTGTTTTCGAATGCTGTCAATAAGGAGCAACAATATATAAACTAAGTTACTTTTATATTCGTATATTACATTAATATACAAAGATACGACAGTAAGAGTCAGAGGAGCGCCAGGTCATGCGCACACCCGTCTGGCCTGCCTTGTTCCGTGTGACGGCTGATTTTACGCCCTCAGGCCGTCACTTCTTATTACCTCGTGCACACAACTCCTATTACCATTGCAACCATGATTCTCACGTGTCCAGTAAATATAAGTATACCACCATTGCTAATTTTTAGGCCTATACGTATTTAGCATTACTAATATTATATTATATTTATACTTATGTGTATACTTACAATGTATATATGTATACTTACAATGAACTTTGATCATGATCCTTTTACTGACAGATGGCGGAACGCCGTTACTGGCAATGCAAAGATATGCACCCATATCTGAACGGGAGATTTTGTTTAACGTCAATACTTGTTCTTCGTGTACGGCAACTGTTAGAAGAAGTGGAAACATATTAGTTAGAACTTGAGATATTGTACCTATATCGTTCTTAGTCAATTGTCGTCTTCTGCTGGATATTAAGAAATAAAGACTTTATTTGAAGACTTGTTTATATGTTCCTATTCCTTTACTCTCCACACCCAGATTGAAAACATAATAATATGTAAAAACTTAAAGAGGTTGTGTTTTAATATTCTCCTCTTGACTTCCGAAAAAGTCGGGGCTTTGGACAGCTTTTTTATTTTTTTTCTCTTTTCCTAGAAACATTCATGTTTATAAAACGTATCAGTGGTAGATATTATTTAACTTGTAGATTATTTTAGCATATACAACATCGGGTATTTAGACGTACAACAATATATACATGTTGATTCACCTTTTGTTTTTGCGCCATTGGAATCTCTTATAACAATATCGGCCCCATCTTCTCGTCTCCAAAGGATACGCGGTTCAGGCATACCTCGAGCTCGGCATGAAACCCGTGCTGTACCGCCTTCAGGCACCATCACGTCTCCTGATGTCTCTTCGGGTACGAAATCAGGTGGAATCACCACGTCTAAATAACCCATCTGCAAGAAAATAATTTTTTAAAACATGTTTCGTTCAACTCGTAAATGTACCTATATTTTTATCTTTCGACAAATAAAATTCATGAATTCCTAAAATTCATATCTGTTAAAAATATATTTACACAATAGAGCTGCTCATGAAAGTCCTAATAAATAGTTTAACAAATATTACAACAAAAGTAATCTAATACCTGTATCATGCAACACAAAAACTGATTTTTTAGTGTAAGTAAACAACAAAGTATCACTCATATTAGGACCTTACCCTACGATTTTTCTTGTATAAATTCGGAGTTTATTTACATGGAATATTTTTATTTATTCTTAAAATCCTGATCTGCGTTCCATTTTCTAAATAACATCATTGCTAAATTTCATGGAAATTGTTTCGTGGCCATGAAAAACAAAATTTCCGCAAAATGTTTAAATATTTTTGTGAATAGGCTCAATTTAATTTGACCAAAAGTTGGTGTACTGTTAATGTAATTATTTTCCCGCCTGATGTCTTAAATACGAGAAGTTAACTATTAATTGATACAAATATATTGCGTCAAGTGGCGTCATGGCGCGTCAACGGCGTCTGTCGCTTTTCGGTACTGAAGCCTATGTCGCTGTCGCTGGTAGCGATTTATGCCGTTATCAGTCCGGGGTATAAATTACAGCGCGACGTAATAATTTAGGTGCACCATGCACGAATCATTACCCGCTGCGTCGGAAGCTCGCTTCTCCACAGCGTTGTTTAATTCATTTTATCTCCCCAATATTTACTGGAATATCTGCCCTGATATTTTTTTTAAATTTTATGTCTGATGGGTTTAATCGAATTAATTAAAACTATACTGTAACGTTTTTAATTATGTCTCTTTCCTAAAGTGACTTTTAGGAGCCTCCTTGTTTTTTGGTACATGTTTTATGTCTAGATGGTCTTGAAGGACATTGTTAATAATTGATATAATTTTTGTTCAACATGACAAGGCAAAAAAACAGTGCATCTTACTACTGTCCACCAATTAAATGTCGATGGAAAAACCAAACAAACTATAGATTAATATTATGGGCGTGGATGATGAACGAAACTGCGGTAATGTTCTCACCGATCGAGATATCCCACAACGGGTTTTATGTGCACACAGTGTTGCAGGTGCTAGCTGTAATTTTTGTTGGAATACCATTAGTGTATTCCGAGGTATGTATAGGACAGTACACAAACTGCAATGCAATTTCTATGTGGAATTTCATTCCACTTTTTCGAAATGTCGGATATGCAACATTCTTTTTGATTCTCATGAAAACAATTTACGTAATGGTTTTAACAAGTTGGTATTTAGATTATACATTTTATGCAGCGTTGGATCCTCCACCGTGGTATTCCTGTGATGATTTTAACACTACTAAATGTATGGTAAAGAAAAACAACATTTCCGTATTTCAACATTGCATAGAAGCTCAACTTCTGTTTGAAGATGACTGCGGCATGAAAACAGCCAGCAACTTTTTCTTCGAGAAGAAAATTGGTAATAACAACACTCAAATAGCTTCAAGCCATTGCTTTTGTTTATGGAGAGTTATCGTTCTCAGCTGTATAGTAGGTGTGTTTTTATTTCTAATGTCATTAAGAAGAGATAAATTTATACAAATTGGTGTGAAGCTTATAGTTTCCTACGTATGTATCGCAATATTTGTATTAATTTGCGTTGCTTTATCAACAAATGGCACCTGGTACGCAACAAAGATTAGCCTTAATTGGTCCAACTTTACCTTCAACAGTTGTTTTATCTCGATTGTTCGAGGGTTCCTGTCGGTTGGGACCGGATATGGTATCATTATTTTTATATCTCGTGATTGTCCTTTTCGTAGCCCAGCAACGATGTCTTCTATATCCACTCCATTACTTTCTTCATTTTCTATTATTATGTTAGCACTTATTGCATTTAGCGGCATAAAGACCATGTCATATTTTCACGGAGAAGAGGAAAATGTTATTGAAATTGGTAGTTCCAATTATTTTTCATATTTTGCATCACTATCGGAAATTATGATTTATTTTAATGTATCTATCTGGGGTTTCTTCTGGTTTTCAACAACACTGCTATGTCTGTTCACCAATTTATGGATATTGTTTATGTATTTGACAGACTTAGCTTTAAATATTAAAATCGTAAGAGAATATTACAACATATCTAATGTTATTCTGATTGCTTTACTATGTATATGTTCATGGCCTTTCTTCTGCTCAGATCTCACAACTGTTTTGACAGACAGTACTGAATTAATGCAATTAATAAACAGTTGTTTATTTGGTTTTTCTTTGTACTGGTTTTATGGATTTAATAATCACAACAATGATATCACATTTATGATTGGTATCAAGGCCAGTTATTATTGGAAAATATGCTGGGTACTCAATCCTGTTATAATACTCATTATGGTGCATAGCAAATGGCATGACCTAGATATATTTGAATTTGACGATTCTTTTTATATCGAATCTTTAGCAATTAATTTGGACGAATTTCTATTGTATATTGTGTTGGCTATCTATTTCTTTATTATAGTATTAGGTATCTTTATTCAGATAACTTTGTATTATTGGTCAGGCGAAATTAAAAATCTTATCAATCCAACAAAGGATTGGGGACCAAAAGATGACGTATTATTTAAAAGCAGAAAAATGTTTGTTCCTGAAATTATGACTAGAGAATTTCTATATAGACAAGTGAGAATACATGGTTATTTAAAAAAACGTATAAAAGATAAAGATCGTAGAATAAGTAGACGTTATAGAGAACCATCTGTTGTAGACATAGAATGGAGTGCTTTGACATCAAATTAGAGAAATGTTGTTACATGAAAATATGTTTACATACCTGGCTTTTCATTGGGTCAGTGTTTATTTGGCACATGTATTGCCCACGGTCGTCCTCTTGAACATTTCTTATATGTAAATTCCAAACGGTCTGACCATTGTGTGACACGTGAACACGTTGATTATTTGTTATTACGTGCACGTGTATTGCTTGAATTGCCTTAGTATCGGCCTTCACCCATCCGACCTTTGGAATGATAATGATAAAATATTTTAATAAAATCTTTCCAATGATTATTAAAAATATTTCTTTTATTTCAAACCTTAATCACTTAGTAGCCTTATTAACTTTTCTAATCTAGTTTGAAAATAATATAATTAAATACATTCTTACCCTGTAGCCACCAAGGTTCTGAACTAGGCATCTAAAAGTGGCATCTCGGCCAATTGGAACAGTTATATTCATCAGAGGTTCAGCAAATTCCGGTTGAAATGCTTCCCCTAAAAATAACCCACAATTTTTAGTATTAAGACAACCAAATTAACATATACATAGTTTGATAAGTATTCATACCATTTTATAAAGACTTTATCTTTCTTTATAATACTAGGATATACTAGGATTTGAAATTCCCGCGGAATTTTCGGGACACAAAATAACGCAGCATATAAAAAAGAATGCAAGCTATCGTTTTAGTGAAAACGGTGTCGGAATAAGCTAATTTTTATGCACCCGAAAAGTTAAAAATCCTCCCGGGATAACAATATCACACATTTTATTGCATTTACAATTAAAAATTTACTTAAAATATAAACGAAAATTTATTATTGATTACTGAAAAAATCAATTGAAATTAGTTTTTTTTTTAATCTGGTCATTTTACATAACTCCGAACAAAATCCTGCGGGATTCCAAGGATAAAAAGTAGTCATAGTAGTAGATTTTAAGTCTAAGAATTTTCTGTCGATTAGTGAAAACCGCATCAAAATCGGCCTAGTAGTTTTTGCGTGAATTACGAACAAACAGACAAGAAATTTCAAAAAATTATATCGTCTTCTCCATCATTTATATAGTCCATTTCAGTTGGTTTTTTTAATAGCTCCAATGTACAGACGTGGCTTCGATTCAGTAACCATCGGATTCATAGTACGTGTAAACTACACAATTTTGAGGAAAAATAATTTTTATCAGATGTTTATCCGCACTATTAAGAGTATATGCGTTCAAAATTTTATGTTATTTGGGCCTTATTCTCTAAGTCGTGAAGGAGAAACAAAAATATTCTCTTTCATATTTATGTTTTCGTTATAAGTAGTTTTAGTTAATGTATTGTTACAACCTAGACGCCGACAAAAACAAATTCACACCTACATACCTGTAAAAACACATTTTATTACCTTTCGCTATTTAGACTTCTTTTGTTTACTCATTTATTGACATGCGTTTACTAATTATTCTAGAGAACAGTCCATTATTTTATTGTACTCGTTTATGGCCGTTGCGGTCTACTCATTAGCCAGGTGTGTCGGATTTAAAGTACAAACTGATTCTAGGAAATTTAGTCCACGCGGCCGGACGGACATATTGCATCTGTGCAGTATAAAGCAATGGCCCGATAGAGGGACGAGGCAGTCGAGCGATAACCACAAGCAAAGCAAGACGTGTGTACTACAATCGGGAAACTTTTAGTGACGGACTTTGCGCGTTTTATGAAATTACGACTTTCTGCATTACGTTTGGACTTGTTGTGTTCGGTTATATTTGTACCTGTGTTATACATATTTGTATAGTTCGTATAAACTCTATAGTAATTCTGACGGCATTTTAATTCGAGTCTCGCGACTCGTAACAGCGTTAATATTCTTACCAACAAGCTTCGAGTCAAGTCCTAGCATAAATATGGCTAGCAGGCATATGGACCAACAAGGCTGCTGCATATTTCTAGTCACGCCGGTCCCTTGCCTCTATTAGGTAAAGAATCTCAGCGCATCCATCTTAAACTGTAACAAAGCCAAAGTATTACATTATATAACTTGTTTGAAAATCAAAATATGTTTTTTATGGCCTCTGTGGTCAGTATTTTGATCATTTCCATAGTTCAGTAAAACTTAGGGTACCATATGCATCAAAATAAATTTCAGAAAATTTTTCGTCGATAGTTTTGCTGCCAAAAATGTATGGATCGATCTAAGATTAAGGAGAGTTGAAAGTTATTTAAAATAGCAAAATAACGAAAAGTATAAAACGATATAATTATGTTTTCAAGCATGCACATACATATATAGGCACACACACACACACACAAACACACACACACACACACACACACACACATATATATATATATACATATACATATTAGTGTGTGTTCAGAGTTACCACAACAGTAATTTTCAAAAGAAAAATTTAGTTAGTTGAGATGACGAGGTACCAGAAATATTTGTGTGTGTGTGTTTTAC
Source organism: Dendrolimus kikuchii (assembly GCA_019925095.2). Lineage (NCBI taxonomy): Eukaryota > Metazoa > Arthropoda > Insecta > Lepidoptera > Lasiocampidae > Dendrolimus > Dendrolimus kikuchii. Next base: position 16,322,006 of record CM034389.1, read on the forward strand.
CAAAAATTTTAGTTTTGAAGTTATTAGTGAATTTTGGGAAATTTCAATCAGATCGGCTTTAAATATCCTTTGGGATTTTTTTATGTAACCAAGTCCTTATGAATTGTCTTCCACCTGTAAAATAATCAGCACCTTCAGACAAAAGCAAGTTACAAAATTATACTTGAAAGTGAAAAAAAATATTTTAAGCGAATCAAACTTGAGTTTTCAATCTTAAATTAAACATTGAAAAAGGCAACTTAATAGTTTTGGAGTATTTTTAAAAACATTTCAAGAGTCTAACTTTTATAATAATACAAAAACCCATTGTTTATTTTTACCGACCTTCAAACGTATTGAGGTTGAAATTTCCCAAGTCAAAAAATAAATAAATTCTTTTATAGCTGATTCCCAAAGCTACGTTCTGTTTCCGATAATATAAGAACTTGTGTTGTTCGCAAAAAACTATAATTTAAAAAGAAAATCGCTGAAATAAAAGCTTATTGTTTGATTTTTATCTCAATCTTTCGGCGAGTTTTCACTAAGACAAAGTTGTTTTACTGAAAAGTGGCCGAAACGTTAAATCAAATAAAAATAAAACCCAATTTCAAATAAAATCGATTTGAATAGAAATCAAATAAAACTCAATTTTAATTACGTGTACTGGCAGTAGTTGCTAAAGCTTATTGATCAGGTAATATTTACGCTTTGAAAGACCGAACACTTTCTTTATATATTATAATAAAAATGTACATAACACCAATATCGTTTTAACATTACATAACATCTATTGTGCATCCTACTATCATATCTATGAATATTTACGTCCATCCTTACTTCCATTTATTTTTATATACGTCGTATCTACACATCCTAACAAGGCGATACATGACATTGAATGAGCATACAATAAACCTGTTGTGTTACATCTACATAAAACCGCAAAGCTTTCACATTATGGATGTCGATATCACATTGTCACTCTATTTGCGACCGCACCGCAGCAATTATGAACCGTGTACGATGTGATGATACATAGAAATGCTATTCTGGGTCCCTTCCGTGTTACTTTTTTTAATATGTACTCGTATACCAATAAATAAAATTTAAGTGTGTGTTTGACATACGTATATACAGGTGACTTTTTAAAGTGGACTTCCATGGCCAAATTCGAAACTATAAGAGACAGCGAAAAATACTCAAAGGAGTTACGAAGCCGATATTGAAGAAAACTAGATCGGCATCATTATATTTATGATAAATCAATTAACCTAGTCAGGAATCGAAACGGCCGATTTAAAAAAAACACTCATGCTGTATTATTGTATCAAAACATAGAATAGCTTGTAACAATAAATTTCTGTAAAGAAATATCAAATGTCAAACTTAGGGAAAGGGTGGATTTTAACACACAAAACATTAGTTTTAAATAAATTAATAAGTTTCAAGAGGGGGTCCCAACAATGGTATAGGTGATCCTATACAAATACGTTATAATTTTGATGTTAATACTTTTAGTGTACACAAGTCTACCTTCTGTTGCCCTCTCTCACAAAGCTCACATAGATTTTCTCAAAAAAAACTTCTATAATAATGAAGGTCGCCTTTGTGTATTGCCATTATTTTGAATTATATACTAGTTTGAGATCAATAAAGAATTTATTTCCATCGTGGCAGAATAGACTACAACCAACGCAGGCGATCGATTCGAATGCTATTATAATTTATTTCAGGAAGGATGATGTGGGACCATCTCGGGGGTTATGCTTTCCTCTAGCAGTGCTTATGGCCATTGGTCTCCGCTTGTTAGGACACGCGTAGTTGGAAGACCACTTTTTGCAGTAGCCCTGGTATAAGACGGAGGAAGAAACACCAACATGTTTAAATGAGTATCTTCTACTCAGGTGGCAGCAGTACTTCTTCGGGGGTAGGTACTAGTGCCGTCCCAACGTGGCGAATCCTTCACGCCCCCGCCGCGCTTCCTTCGCGGCGGCTGGTCCTCAATCGGATTTTCCCTCACTAAAGAAAGGAGTGGACGATGAGAGTTTATTGCAATTTATGAATGCCGGTTTATAAACTTACTTTTAAAGTATGTTTTGTCTAGTTAAGTCAACTAATTTTTAGGTACTAAGCAAAATGTCGTGGTAGCGTAATGGCTAGAGCACGTGTCCCACACTCAAAAGGCGCAAGTTCGAATACTGGCCGGAACACATGCAACACTTAGGCAGTTTTCTGACCTAACGTGCATATTGTTACAATTAGCACGTTCTAATAACGGTGAAGGAAAACATCGTAATGAAACCTGGACGTCGAGATAATCGATGTGCCAAACATGCCAAACCGCTTAGGCCCCTATAGGGGGATGGAGGCCCGAGAACCAGCCGTGGGATGTTTATAGGCGGTTATTATTATTTATTACAAGTAAAATGTTAATATAATCAACTCCTACTTAACACTTCATTTTTAAAACTTGACTACGTATATGACCATCCTACATGTTTATGCGAAATAACACGAGCTGTGAAAATGTGTGAAATGAGCGTGCGGATGTGATCGCAAACCGGTAACTACTTTTCCGTGAATGATAAAACATGAGAAAAAATATCAGCGCAAGACCGGAGGGTATCGACTGTCGACCTTGTATTGATGGAAACTTTTTTGTATTGTAGTAAAGGGAATATCTGAAAAATATTTTTCTACAACATTTACTAAACACGATACGAGGTACTTGCTATGAAGGATCTTTATTGGAAAAATTTGGGACTATGGAACTATTTAGCTTATCGGATGAAGTCTTTATTTTACACTCGATATAATGTTTGTCTTTTAATCGACGAATCAGAACAACAAATCATTAGTTTCGATACTGTAATTAATTGTAGCGTATATAATGCAGCGCCAATTCTGTGATATTATTTACAACTGTAAGTATTAATGCTCTATTGAGGTTCTATGTATAGATCAACTTCAGAAGAAAACGCAATTTGCAAAAGATGCAGTATTGTTTTATTTTCAATAATGGTATTTACCGCATTGATAAAAACGTTAAGATTTAAGCTGGAGAAATCCTAGTGTGTTACTGTCTTACTATTCAAATCAAATAATGTGCAAAACTTAGGTATATGGAACTCGAGTTTTGGAACGGAATAGACCCATCATAATGTTCTTTTTATGATGATAGACCCATTCTGTAAGAAATATTTTTAAATCAGTACTTATCGATATTAAGACCAATTTAAGTTCTAATTCGAAAAACGAGTTAAAAAAGGATTAGTAGTAAAGGCTTTTTACATTTAAGTTGAGATAATATAAAGTTTGCTTTAAAAAGTGAAATATGAAATTATTGCCAGAATGGAACATGTGGACACTGGGACATTCACGTGGACGGATAATCCTGGAATCTCAATTTTTATTATCAACCCTCTTCGGTTCGTACTGTGAAAAGCTTTGCTCCAAAATTTTATATACATAATTGAAGGTAATATTTAAATACGGCAACAAAGATGCTCGTAATATTCACCCGCAATAATATTTTGAATCGTTTCAATTTTTTGTGGTTTCTAAACATAAGAAGTCAAGGATTTTATATAAATCCAGGTAAATATATTGATGTGTCCTGTGGACGTGATGCAAACTCGGCTGTTTTGTCATTTGGATATGAAACCGTAAAGAATACCCCATCCATATCTTAAAAACGACAATGGCTATTCTTGTATCTTGGTTACTCATAATTTTTTTATAAACTACTGGGCTTACGTGGATAAAATTTAACAGGAATGTGTAGCATCTATGGCGTTATACCATTGTGTACTGAAATTGTGAAGCAACTGGAAATTAAGAATAGCCGCTATGCATGTAACTGAGAGCTGAAAATATTTGTTCCAATGTACATACTCGTGTCATTAGCGAAATTTTAAGTCAAGATTTTTATTTATAAACCTTTTATTTAATTTAATAGGTAGTGAGATTGATGAGGTGAGACCTTTCAAGGTCGTCATAATTGTGATCCCCGTCATCTAACTTTTGAACTTTGAAGTGGGACTTTAAAAAAAAAAGGTTCTAAAGCTCCACATTCAAGAAAAAATGGTTCGTACGATATGTTTTTTTATGTTTTCACAGATGACGATAACAGTGACGTGTGTCTCCTCTACAGAACTCTTCATTGTGCACGGACTGTAAAGCACTTATTAAATTTTTATACAATACAATATAATACAATACACTTTATTGTACACCAACGTTACATAGAAAAAATACACAAAATCATCATAAAAAGTCACAGCAGTCTTTAATTTGTATCGATATACCACAATATTACGCTAAATTATAATAGTTTGTTGGTTACTTTGATAACAATAATTCAAATTATTTATATTACGAAATTTTGTAAGTTAGATGATAACAAGGTACTTAAAGGCACTTTTTTGCCTACATTGTTTCAGAATTTATAGCAAAATTAGCTGACTTGGCAAACTTCGTACCGCCTCAGAATAAATAAATAAAAAAGCTGAATGATAATTGCAGAATGTTTCAACTTTAGTAAAAAATGTGGTCTAAACTTAACCGGAACGAACATCAAACGTTCGACATTCAAAACCAAAAAAATCACTTTTAAATTTAATTTGATTTCTGAAAGTCAAATTTAATTGATTTCTAAACAACGGGACGAACATCAAATTTTTGGCAGGTAGCAATAGTTTCCAAGCATTTTTTTCATATTTACTCATCTTTTAACCCTTCCTTAGACTTTCACAAATAATTCAAAACCAAAATTAGCCACATCAGTACAGCCGTTCTCGAGTTTTAGCGAGACTAACGAACAGCAATTGATTTGTATATATATAGATGTATCAAATGAGTAAATATACATTTTGATTGCTCATTAAGTTAAAGTTCTTTAAACTCGCTAAAGTGCGGCAAGTAGGTAAATATTTATAATATCAATATATATAACTTAATCTGGATTTCGATATGTATTGTCTCAAGTCTTGCTTGTCTCAGTCGGAACGACTAACTTAGCCATGGAAACAAAGTTTACAAACATTGACGGAAATTTCATACCGGCCGGTTAACTTATTCCTTCCTAGACATTTATGATAACTAGATTCACAGTTTTCTAGATAGATATTGTTAGATTTATAGTACAAGTGGTTTCGACATACATTACAAAAGCCAACCAGAATTATGAGCCTGAGCTCAGAACAATAACTTGAGTTATTATTCTCAAGGTCTGGTTTCTAGATATAAATTTTTGATTTCTAAGGCCACTTTCTGACGTATCTATGCAGCAGCGGTTCGAAATCAGTTAGTATGCTCGGTATATACGCTAGACACCAAAAGTTTACCAAGCGTCTATATTTCTATGAGCGTTTCCTGATTCGCTCGATATCGATGCGGGAGTGGTACATACCGAGTGAATCAGGAAACATATATAGGCGCCCGATTCTTACCGAGGTCACGGTACCGTGTATACTGAGTGTACCAATTCCACACTGATGCTTCACAGCACAAATCATAAAATAGCCTATGAGAATATAAATAAAAGAATACAGCAAAATTGTCTAATCCTATCAAAGACGCGTTATCGAAGTGCTCTGTAATGTAATTAACCCGCATGGAATATACAAAGCATCGAATATATCGACGGCTAAACGTTAATTGATAGGACCAATAAGAATAAATTGGTGCGCATGCAGCTCTGGAGCTCGTGTGTATCAATACTCCAATGAAGCAATTAACAGCTGACGTGTTAAACTTCCGTTAAATTAACTGGAAACAAATATTTATCGGCCAATTAGTCAAATGCTTTAAAGTTAAATCTGATTACATACATTATTTTATTGTAAGTAAAATAAACATTGATTTAAAACAATTAAACATTTAGACGCAATGTTCAGTTGATAATCTGTATGTACCAGTAGTGTAATTTTGTACTACTATTATATAAAGCGAATCGCATAAAATATTTAGCTTTTCAAGTGGTTTCACTAGTATAGATTGTGGATTTCATATCCCATATAAACGATCCCATTTTTCGAAAGAAAATTATTATTATCCTATTTTCATCTCTGTTGAAGAATGTGTATACCCATATAATATATAAATGTATGATAATAGTTTATTTACGACGAACGACGACGACGAATTTATACACACACACACCCACCCACCCACACACCCACACACACACACACACACACACACACACACATATATATATATATATATATATATATATATACATAAATTCGTTTTACATTCTGTTTGACCGGATTTCGGCAGCTTAAGCCGAACATTCGGTGCAAGAAAAAAGTAAAATGTGTAATTGCACTATTTTGATTAAAATGAATATAAATCATATCCTATTATAACCGTAAAATATAATTAAGTCTTTAATTTCATTATAAACATATAAACATCCATAGTTAACATAGCAAATAAATATATATCTAAATAAATATAATTTTATACATATTATTAATGTACTTAAAGTATATAATACATATTATAATACAGATTAAAAAGCTATTGACCGCTAGTATGGTGTCGTAGCCTATTAAGCGTTGACCCGCTTAGTTCATTACCACAGCAGTCTTGGTCTCGATTCCCGTTTGTTCAAGCTTTCCATTATTTATTCTGGATTCGATGTATGGAATCACCCCTAGAGTTATGCAATAACACAAGTGTAACTTGCATAGCTTGGAAATGCTTGTCTGTTGATTAAAAAAACTGTCAACAAATTGCTGTAGGTTTTAAATGGTCTATTACACTTCATCTACTATAACATCATCACGATATCTTCCAAAACAGTGGAGTAATTAATTTAATTTAGATACAACTGCTGGTAACAGATTATTCTTGATACACTTTAAAACGCAACATAAATTTCAGTCATTGATTAAAATTCTTATATATTATTTTTGTATTGTATTAAGAATTTAATGTACAAAACGAAGTAGCTAATGATGGTAACATACTACTATATCATAATGTATTTGTATATAATCACATAATAAGCGTGAATATAATTAAATTATGCGCACGAAAAATAAAAAGCTAAACTAAATCATAATGTATGAAACTTACCTTCTTTGCGCCAATAGTAAACAAAGCTAAGAAGTCATTGGTATATTTTTTATGATCTATGCTCAGTACTAGGGCGTTAATAATTGCCTTTAGGGCGGCTAGAAAGTTTGGTTATATCGTAAGAAGTTTTATGGTCTCCCCGGGGAACACAGTTGCGCGAACAGACGGACAGCAGAGGCGAAGGCGCGCCATACACTGAGCCGATTGTTCATTCAGTCCTCCACTCTGCCGTTATTCTTACACAGATGTCCGGGTGATGAAGCGCAGATATGAAACCGATAGACATTTTGCCTGGGGAATTGTGTTTCTATGAATATGTGTTTCTATGTAAAAGTATTGCAGACATTATTTATAAATCATAATAATAATATACTTAAGTATGTTTTAATGCGATAGTGGCTTTAATTGTTATTTTTTGAGGATTAAAAGATTGCTAGGATTCTAATGAAATTTAGTAAGCCGATAGATTGTATCCTAGGGAAGGATATCTATAGGTTTCTTTTTATCTCAATACAATTTCTATCCAGGAACGGAGAAAGAATACAATTTCCTGCGGCCGGGCGGCCTGTCGTAAGAGGCGACAAAACAACCCACAGCCAGGTGGTAGGGTATTTGCCCGACTGGATGGCTACCACCCCTGGTCTAAAGTATGTCGCCATAACAACCTTGAGTTGTGTTCCGGCATTAGTGACCAGGTTCCAGTCTCCCTTAAGAGAGCAGCAGCGCATTTGTAGCAACTTTGGTGTTGCCAATGTCCATAGGCGATGGCTGATCTCCTGCAATAAAAAAAAAGTCTTGAAGGGGATGAAATAACGGATGAAAATATATATGGGTACAAATTTTTCAAGTTAAGGTATGAAAATTCATATTTAGAATTTTGGTAAAAAAACGGATCTTGCGCTTTGAAGGAGAAGCTCCAGATACTACTGGGACTAATCGCTAGAAGACATCATCGACATTTTCTGAGGTGCATGCATATTTATTTTAAAAAATCGAACATTCTCTAGTCTATAATATTCTAAAATTCTAAACATGCCGTGTCTGTACATTGAAGCTATTAAAAAAAGCAACTGGTAAGGACTATGTAAACGACGGAGAACACGAAGCATTTTTTAGAATTCTTGTCTGTTTGTTCGGGATTCATGTAAAAACTACTGGGGCGATTTCGATGCCATTTTCACCGATTGACAGCTAGTTCTTAGACTTAAAATCTGCGCTACTTTTCATCCCGGGAATCCCGTGGGAATTTTTCTGGCAATGATTTAAAATGGCCAGATTGAAAAAAAAAACGAATTTCAATACGATTTTTTTCACTAATCGATAGCAAATTTTATTTAATAAAATGTATGATTTTTTTATCCTGGGATTTCCGCGGGAATATTCCCAAGAGCGGTTAGAAGTTGTTCGGGTGAATAAAAATTAGCTGATTCCGATAGCTTTCACTAAAATGATAGCTTACATTCTTTTCTTATGCTGCGGTACTTTGTGTTCCGGGAACCCCGCGGGAATTTCAAGTCTAGCGTGGATGAAGTCGCGGGCATATCCTATTGATTAATATATAACCACAGGTTTCATAGTGAGGTTTTCAGGTCAGAAATACTGCCTAACAGCCCAGCCACGACTTTTTCGCTATGAGTGACAGCTAATGGCAACACGAAAGGCAACAAAAACAATAGTAAGTACGCCACAAGTCGTGCTCGGCGCCAACCTCTGTCGGGTCGCTACACCCACGCCCACGGTAGTGGCCGAGCCGTAAGTGGCGCATGATTCCGGTCAGGTTTCGAACCAATGTCATTTGAATGAGTGCAGAATGCGGCAATTTTTTTTTTTAATAAATCGACAAACAAACCATCACATTGCATATCCCCAAGGCGAGCAAGCTATACTTGTTTTATGATTAATATACAACAGGCCATGCTGAGGCCTATCTCAGACACCCAGACCATAGTAAATAACGGAAAATTTGTTTGTGAAATTTACCATGCCATGAATCGAACCAGGAACCTCTACTTTTATTGAGGGCGGCCGAAAAAGGCTTCAAAAACGGAAGCTTCAATGTTAGTAAACTAATTTAAACAAGGTACGTGTTTTAGGTTGGTGGTTGAGGTTTAAGTTCAATTATAGATTGATTTTTATTTTTGGCATTTTAACCTGACATTTTGGACACTTAACTATTTATTTTTATAGAGAATGTTAGTCCAACATAAAAATATCAAATTTGAATCACACTATTAATCCAAAAAAATGTAATTTCAATTAAGATTCAGAGTTATAAAAATCCAAGAATACTTACTTCAACCATAGTAGTTGCAGAGTATGTATAACTTCGATGTTGATTGAAATTTATATTATAACTAGCTGACCCGGCAAACTTCGTACCGCCACAGAACCAATAAATAAAAAAGCTGGATGATAACTGCAGAATGTTTCAACTTTAGTAAAAAACGTGGTCAAAACTTAACCGAAATGAACATCAAACGTTTGACATTCAAAATCAAAAAAATGAAGAAAAAATACATCACTTTTAAATTTAATTTGATTTCTGAACGACTTTTAAATTTAATTTATTTCTAAACGACGGGATGAACATCAAATGTTTGACAGGTAGGAATAGTTTCTAAGGGAAAGGGAAATTGTTGCTTTTAATATATTTCAAGCATTTTTTCATGTTTACTAACCTTTTAAACCTTCGCTGGACTTCCACAAATAATTCAAAATCAAAATTAGCCAAATCAGTCCAGCTGTTCTCGAGTTTTAGCGAGACTCACGAGCAGCAATTGATTTATATATATATAGAATATCGATTTTATTTAGATATTTTGAATATCTACAATTTTGGTACGCTATATGGCGATGAGCCAACGCGATCTAATTTAGGCGATCCAAGTCCCGACATTTTGAGCTTCTCAAGGAGACTGTGACTTAATGAAACGAAGATAGAATAATTATCGACTTTCCGTTAATTTCCAAAGTTATTAATTGAAGCGTTAGAAAGGACCGTCATCTGGAGGGAGTGAATAGCCATCTCTTAACCGGTGCGTGTTATACACCAACACATTGAAAATTTCCCTCTATTGTTTGAGAACAAAGTGCTCATTAACTGACAGGCTTAATTCAAGGCTATTCAAGTCCGTTTTCTTACGACACAACAATGTTATTTAAAAACTAAAGCAATTAAAGCCATTGAAATAAACATACTACGTAGTCTGTGCGTTCATTTTTTTTCCAAGAGCAGACAGACCAGCAGTTGAAATAAAATTACCGCCACCTATATATGTTTGCCACACCACCTAATTCTTCTATTTCAATATCTTGACATTGCGAAGATATTCAAAGTACGATTCTTATAACATGTTTTCGATATCGTCGCGACGCAATAATAGCCGAAAAAAAAATGTATTACCGTTAGTAGAAATGGTGTTAGCCGAAATGAATATTGAAAAGCTACAAAAATTTTAAACATTTATTTCGTGACTTTGTTTATAAATATTAATAAAGAAATAGTGTCATGCCATGGGTACGCCATTAGAATTAACAGAATACCGAAATCAAGCAAACCTACAATTAAGACGATAGTGTCCAGCGATTTTAACATAACATAATAGCAGAATTGGGCATCAAAAGGGTTGACAATACGTTGCCGGCTTCGAAAACAATTTATGACGTCATGTCGTAGCGCAGAGAAATAACCTTGATGGTTCCTTCGCGGGATAAACATTATAGAGGACTCTTTCATAGCCAATCTACAAGCACAAGGAAATAAGTATATAGGATCTATAGCATATCGCTGATGGCGAGTGGTAGTGTTGCATGAGAAAATGAGCGTTGCCACTATATTTCCAAATCTAATGATTTTCAAATGGAAATGATGAATTTACTAAAGTTACCTATCTTCTGTTCTTGGCATTGACAATTAACATTTTTTTAATGGATTTTACATATAGATATGGGAAGAGATATTAGAGCTTTGAATAAAAAGGATGCTCAGAATCGTGTTTCAGTATTCGTAGCTTAATTTATATTTTAATTAAAGACTATTAACAAAATTTTCTAAGGAAATAGTTGCGGAGGCAACAACGCAAATCGGATTGTTTAGCCACAAAAGTTAGTTAGGTAGTTTGTTCTTGGACTAGAAATCTAGGGCATAAAGTTAAACAGCAATGTCATATTAACATTCAACACTGCGGAGGTTTAGTGTTAATATAGAAATACTTCAATTTGTCTTAAGGAATACACATCTGTATCCAGTATGGATACATTTATGAATATACCATTGAATATGTTGTTTATTTATTTCTTATAGGTTTGGATTTGAACTTATTTACATGTGTTATTGATGTTCTCCTTATTAATAGACTATACATACATATATATTCATTTTATATTATGTTCAGTAGCAGTAGGAGTATAATTACCTCTATAATATAAGTCTTGCATTGTCTATTATAATACGTAGACATTGCAAGGCTTCTCATGCTTCATACAGTTAAAATTGACGTGGATATCTAGAATAGTTTTAATTTAAGAATATCAGTATCAAAGCAATAATATATTGAAGAAAATTACATTACTACTCCTTATTTTCAGCGGGTGGTTTAGGAGTGTTATAGCCTTCGTGGAAATTTTTCAGATAGTTCCAAGGAGATTCCAACTGGTAATGGCGCATTTCCTGCGCAAACTCTACAGGTTCATAAACAATTTTCTTTAGCTCGTCATCGTAGCGAACCTCAGTGTAACCAACCAGAGGAAAATCCTTTCTTAGAGGATGACCAGTAAAACCGTAATCTGTAAGAATCCTTCTTAAATCCGGATGATGGCTGAATACAATTCCAAACATGTCATATATTTCTCTTTCGAAATAATTGCATACACGCCACAAAGAGTATGCTGAATGCAGAGGTGTAAGCTCATCCGTGTAAGTCTTTACTCTCGCCCGTTCGCCAAACCGAAGACTGAGAAGGCAATACACCACTTCAAAACGGAAGTTTCTACTTGGAACGTCTATAGCTGTCGCTGCAGAACATACATTATAACACGCGTGCTGATGATGACACATAAAACTTAAAACTTGGAACATCCCTTCCGGAGCTACAAGTATTTCTAGCTCATCTGTATGTTGCATTTGAACTTTCTGTACATATTTAGGCATACAAGCAGCTACGTACAAACCAAATTCATATAGTCTTTGACGCCTTGCGTTATTATGTTTTCTGAGAGTATGGCTTTCATTTTCGATTGGCTCCAGACAAAACGGTTTCCCAACTTGCACACTTGGTTTTTTGTCTTGTCTGAGCACATTTTGAGCATGAAACTGACGGTTAAAAACTAGCGGTAACGTTTTTCTTACTATGGTGGAAACAATATTCATCATTTATGAAATTATCAATAACTTTTTAATATTGTAAACAATTATTTTATTCATTATGTACTCTGTGATTCATAAATTCAAATATTATGTCATTTTGACACGTAAAAGTACTCTGTTTTTTGACACTTATTTATCACAAAAAATATTAATACTCTTTGAAACTATTTTTAAATGAAAACCTCACAAAGCAAACCTTTTTCTGATATGTAAATTGGAAACTAATTTTGTTTGGATATATTTGTTCTTCGCAACTTTAAGAATCAATCAATTTTTATAGAACACTTGATCATGCATAAGATAATGTAAGTAAATACATATAAATGTACTTAGATATATTATCCTGATAAAATCACAATCTTCCACAGGATATGGAGTTAAATGTTACACAAGTAGAATCTATCTGCGTCTAATATTTTAAGAACTCCTTGTAGTACCTATGAGCGATATTTTGATAAAGTATAAAAGTCTTACATGAAATCCGTAAGAAAAGCAGGGCAACTTGGCAGAATAAACACTCCTGAGTTCCAATCATAATTATAATAAAAGCTTGCCAATTTACCCGTTTTATTAAATTATGAAGATTTAAACCCTCAGGATGGCTGTGCGTTACATAGGGAACAAGGCTTTACTCTTCATTTGGGTGTGAAGTTTTTGAGACGTTCCCTCTTAGGTATTGTGATTTAAATTAATAGATTCTATTCTTTTCAAAATTTATTTGTATCAATCTTATTAAAACGTAAAGTTTATGAGTTGGTTTGTAAGAAGTAAACTCTTGAACTACTGAACCGATTTTGAAAATTCTTTCACTAGTAGAAAGCTACATTATTCTTGAGTAACATAGGCTAATATATTAATGAATGAAAACGCTTTATTGTTCACCATAACATAAACTTAGAAAATTTAATATGAATACATTTTCAATAGAACAATGGGCGACCTTATCGCTAATAGTGATCTATTCCAGGTAACGTGCTGTCCAAGGAGACTTTAAAAGAAAAACTAAATAATATTTGGTGTTTTTACTATATTAAAACTAATTCAACTGTAGTTAAATACAATTAAAGAAGAAACAAAAAATAATAAACTACTATAGATAGATATATATACGTAATTAAATACATTATAATAATATAAATTACACATACCTACATGCGACCAATAATATGATTATATTTACTGCAACAAATTTTATTTAATGGAAAAAAAACAGTGGTCAAGTGTTTAAATGTAGAAATGGATATAATTTGTCTGATTTCTAAGGAGAAGGAGTTCCACAGGCGAACAGCCTGTACGGCAAAATAATTTCCTCCAAAGGACGAAGTGACAGGAATGAGACTGGTAGAGGAAACTAAAAAGTTCCTTTAAATACGGGGGAGTATACAGGGATTGAAAAGGATATTGTGTAGAAGTGAGAATGCGTAACCATTTAAGTTTATTACGAAATTCGGAGATATTTTATTTGATTATGATTGATTTTTTAATGTAAAATATTAATTTCGAGAAAAACGGACTGATGCGTTGATTTATCGCGTGCGCTGACTAAACATAATTAAGTCCCTGAGGCATACCCTCTTTCTGGTAGGTATTGACTTGAGAAAGGAGTGTTTTTGTTGTGGGCAATTATATGTTGGTTTATCTCGAGTAGCGGCCAGCGAAGTGGGCACGGAAAGGAGAATTTTCCCATGGACAAATATATATTTACTTATCTCGAAGAGCGCCCAACTAAGTGGGCACGGGACAGTTAGTTTGTTATAAAGAACTATCACTCTATTACATATATGATTGCCACTCTTATTTTTTATTTTTCTTTCACTACACCAGTAATTAGCAGAATGTGAAATAAAATCTTACTGTAAAAATTGAATAAGAAAAAGGTCTTTGAAATACTTTGGTAGACAGACTAACTGATAATTTTGTAAGTGTTCCATATCTTCTAAAATCATATTCTTCTTTAACACAATTATTATGAATAAAGAATTTAATTTTAATCGTACGGAAAATAACGGCAGTAAGATTAATATTAACGCAGTCATGTTACGCAAGAACAATTAACCAAAGCAACGAGAATTATCCCGGGTACGGATGATATCAAACGAAAATGTTCCCATTTATCTTTTACAGTCTCATACATAAAACAGAGCTCAGGCTGCACTTGATTCAGTGTTTCCCGCCGTCCAACTCCAGATTGTGCGCCGCAACACCACAACTTCCGGCTTCCGGTGGCAACGCTGCGCCTGCGCGGTGCGCAACACCGCCCGGGTGTGACGTCACGCACGTCAACTTACCAACACGCTGGTTTGTAATCCACTTTATTCTAAAATCTAAAACTAAACATACCTTGACAACTTTGAGTTGTGTTCAAGCATTAGTGTCCAGGTTTTCGTCTTCTTTAGAGAGCAGTAACACAATGCTAGCTTAGCCTCAGTCGTATCTTTGGTCTTACAAACGTAATATAATATACACTTTTTTATAATATATAAAAAGTGTGTGTGATATAAATATAGATGCCAAAATTCAACTGTTATTTGTATGATTATGTCTTCAGAATTTTTGTTTGTGTGTCAATCTAAAAGTTTGTCTGAAATAGGCTTCGAAACTGCTTAACGGATGTCAGTAAAAATTTAAGGATTAAAACAAGAATTTTATCTTAAATTTTCATCTATGTTCGGTCCTTGCCTATAATAAGTAGGTAAAACATCGCTCCGCTGATTTTGTTGACTACCCTCTTTGTATGTGAGGTGACGGCCAATGCACAGCAGGGTAAGGATCAGCCATTTTGAACACTCTCTGTCTACGTTTCGACGACATCGCTCCGTGCGCTCACCTGTTTTATTAAATTTCAATAATTATAATTACTGGCCGTGCCAATAATTTTCAAAGACCCAATCTGTGTACAGTGGTAGCTTTCAAGTGAAACATATTGCCGTCTGTTCCCGAGTGCAACTTGAACCGAGACAGGAGAGGGCTGATCTCAAGGTTGGTGGAGCTTCTGCTTTTATAATACAAGGATTTCCACAGAAATCGAACCACTATAACCTGTGGGTTAGAGCAGGTCCCGGAAAAATATCAATATGAAGCGAAAATGACGTGGCCACATCACTATTTAAATAGTGTTTTTGATTAAGGAAGTAATGATTGATTTATAATATACTACTACTAAACACTAGTACAAGTACTAAAGCAATATATTGTACAAGTTTTTTTTTTGTTCCCAATTGCAATGGGAATGTTAACCTCTATCAAGATAAAAACGTTTTTTTATTCATCATTAATCTTTGAGGAACGATATAATGGATATTTCGCTTGTAAAGTTACACATAATACTAATATTGTTTCAATAAAATACATAAACTGAAATAAATATACGTATCTAGCTCTTTTGAAATAACTATTGTGCTTATAAACATGCTGTAAGAGATTACCGATGTGTGAAACCTCCCTTATCCGTATTGTATAAATGTAGCAGGTATATCGTACATTCACCTAAAACTGGGAGACGAGCAGCAATGGAATGTTTATGGGTTGATATTATTATAGTAATATTATATTATATTACAATGATATATTGTATTTTTGTTTGTTGTGTATTTAATACATTTATTCGATGCGGAACAATTTTTTTATTTTTTTATTGCAGGAGTTCAGCAGACAGGCAGACGGCCCACTTGATGGAAAGCGGTTACCATCGCCTATGGACATTTGCAACAACAAAGGTGCTACAAATGCGCTGCTGCTCTCTAAAGGGATACTGGAAGCTGGTCACTAATGCCGGAACACAACTCAAGGTTGTTATGGCGACATACTTTAGACCAGGGGTGGTAGCTATCCAGTCGGGTAAATGCCCTACCACCTGGCTGTGGGTTGTTTTGTCGCCTCTTACGACAGGCCGCCGAGCCGCAGGAAATTGTATTCTTTCTCCGTTCCTGCGCGGATAATATTATTGCATATTTATCTATCACTAGCTGTGCCCGCGACGTCGTCCGCGTGGAATTTGTTTTCAAAACCCCCCGTTTTTGAAACATTCTTCATTCGTGCTCCGCTCCTATTGGTCTTAGAGTGATGATATATCTCTATTAATATTATAAATGCGAAAGTAACTCTGTCTGTCTGTCTGTCTGTCTGTCTGTCTGTCTGTCTGTTCCGTTTTCACGGAAAAACTACTGGACCGATTTGGCTGAAACTCAGTATATATATATATTTTCGATGCCGAGGATGAACATAGGATACTTTTTATCCCGAAAAATGGGATAGTTTCCGGGATAAAAATATATTTGTCTGTTTGTTTGTTATGCTTTTACGGAAAAACTACTGGACCGATTTGGCTGAAAATCGGTATGTATGTAATTTTCATACCGAGGATGGACAAGGGATATTTTTCATCCTGTAAAGGTTATCCCAAAAGTGGGACAGGCTTTGGTTGGTTGTGTGATTTGCCATTTTCATCATTTTGGTTATTTTGTCCTTTTTGCTCTTTTTGGTCTTTTTGTCCATTTGGCTCTTTTTGCTCTTTTGCTCTTTTTGCTCTTTTTCTCTTTTGCTCTTTTTGAACTTTTGTCCTTTTTTGTCCATTTTGCTCTTTTTGTTGTTTTGCTCTTTTGCTCTTTTGCGCATTTGCCCTTTTGCCCTTTTGCCCTTTTGCCCTTTTGCTCTTTTGCCCTTTTGCCCTTTTGCCCTTTTGCCCTTTTGCCCTTTTGCCCTTCTGCCCTTCTGCCCTTCTGCCCTTCTGCCCTTCTGCCCTTCTGCCCTTCTGCCCTTCTGCCCTTCTGCCCTTCTGCCCTTCTGCCCTTCTGCCCTTCTGCCCTTCTGCCCTTCTGCCCTTCTGCCCTTCTGCCCTTCTGCCCTTCTGCCCTTCTGCCCTTCTGCCCTTCTGCCCTTCTGCCCTTCTGCCCTTCTGCCCTTCTGCCCTTCTGCCCTTCTGCCCTTCTGCCCTTCTGCCCTTCTGCCCTTCTGCCCTTCTGCCCTTCTGCCCTTCTGCCCTTCTGCCCTTCTGCCCTTCTGCCCTTCTGCCCTTCTGCCCTTCTGCCCTTCTGCCCTTCTGCCCTTCTGCCCTTCTGCCCTTCTGCCCTTCTGCCCTTCTGCCCTTCTGCCCTTCTGCCCTTCTGCCCTTCTGCCCTTCTGCTCTTTTGCTCTTTTGCTCTTTTAGTCCTTTTTGCTGATTTTGTCCTTTTTGTCATTTATGTAACCCCCCGTTTTTGAAACATTCTTCATTCGTGCTCCGCTCCTATTGGTCTTAGTAATTTTGTTTAAATGTAGTTTTAATGCCGAAAATGGACATATATACTCATGCCGTGATGATATATAGCCTATATATAGCCTTTCTCAATAAATGAGCTATCTAACACTGAATATTTTTTTTCAAATCAGACCAGTGGTTCCTGAGATTAGCGCGTTCAATCAAACAAAGAAACTCTTCAGCTTTATATATTAGTATAAGATATCTAAATAAATATAGCTCTTAAGTCTCTTCGCTTTGATGATTGCGCTCTTCTCGCCCTAGTACCGCAGCCTGGCGTACTTTTGTGGCGTATGAAATGGGATGATGTAAAGCAATACAGTATACATTTATTTAAATACATGTAAGTATTATGTTTTTAAATATTTAAAAGGAGTGGTTACCTTAGCCTGAAATTTGGGCAAATCTTCCTTTCCGGTCGGGTAAGAGGCTGCGACCACAATCCCGACCTACCGCTCTAATGCAAACGGACGTGTTCCTTTAAAAATATTAATATTGCAATATACTTGCTTTTAGAGCAGACTACAGACAACATAATTTTATTAGAAATACGTTTAATTATATTATATTCGAATTAAAATATACGTTATTTTATATTTGTGTAAATCTACAAAGTATATGAAATTATAATACATTTTGAATCCTCAATATAAATTTTGGTTACCATTCTGCTTAATGTAACTATATTTTGGTAAATAGGGCATAATAGTCTTCAGCCATAAGAGAATATATGTAATGGAATATGAAATAATAAATAAATAATCGGCATACAAACATACATTGTATATACTACATGCCTGAGCTACTTGAGTTCTGCTTGTGTTACGGGTTATTATACGTACTATTCTGGAGCCGATATCAAGCACCCAGAGCAGAGTAAATAACAGAAAGTTCGTTTTACAAAATTTACCATGCCAGGAACCGAACCTGGAGCCTCTATGTTCTAGTAAGCTTGGCTGGCAAAGGCTTAGCTCATCCACAGAGGTCGTCTACTTAAATACTAATATTAATACTTTATCTCGTAAAATCATTGAAAGGACTAATGGAATGAATTCTACGAGTCATCAAATTACGTTAGCAATCTTCAGCTAGTGGATGATATTCTTATTACCGAATGTATTTCCGAAAAGCACGCGAAATAATATTAAACTGAATAGCAAGCACTGATTTACAAACTAGAAGTCTGTCTCATAACCGGGATTTAACGCTATAATATTATCATTCGTGATATTATCAACTTAACGCAGCGTATACTGGCGAATAATTCTTAAATTGTCTCACTAATTATAATAATTAAATAAAAACTTTAATTAACATAAAATTTTATAACTTAATTTAAAGTCGGCATATAGAGATTTCCATGACTAAAAATGTTAATAAGTTATTAGTCTAAGAATAAAATGTCCATAGGAACATATTATTCTTTACTCCTGTACTTACTGACGTAACAGAGAGTTGACTTGTAAAAAGAATTTCATTCAAAACTATTGTAAGGATAAGAATACGTTTTTATACATTCTTGGGTTCAGATTTAAAAATATGACAGTATTTTAAGATCTCTTTTTATTATAGTTGATATTTTTTTATGACTGTAGTTGTTTTAGTTATTTTTAATGATTTTTCCATTTTCTAATAGAAAAATATAATACTTTTTGTAAGCCATATTTCAGCTCATTCATGCTTTAGGCCCAAAAGTCCCCGGCTCCTTTAATGATGTGACTCTGTGTACGGCTGAAAAACTATTATATGTATTAACCCTTGGCTACAAACAACATGTATTAGTCAAGATTATATGAGCTTACTCCATAAAGTAGTGTACATAAATCTCTCGAGTTATGCAATAATATTACCTAAACGTAACCACATAACAATTTAGTGGCAGAAATTCGGTAGTTCTAGTCATTTAGGACTCCGGGTAACATTACTTTATCTCTGCACCCTTTAGGTTTTATTCGTATTGGGTTAGAGTAACTTTTTAGGCTTCTTTAAGGTTCTTAAAGAAGCCTACATACTTTTTTTCTGATAACGCAGGGGAAAGTATTGTCTTGCGACATACACTCGGACCATGGATATGGGGGAAGCTCAAATGAAGCACTTAATGTCGCCTGTGTGAGTGCGTGTTGGGCTCTCATATGGTACCGGTAACACACCCTGAAGAGCGAAATCCGACGAACTACCCACGAAACCTAACCTGTGTCCCGAAGATTGTACCTTATTGGAACGCCACGGGATCGAGATCAGGGCTACTGCACTCTTACGTTCTCCTGCGCAAGCTTGGTACTCCCCGGAAAGTAGGGTGTACCACTACATCAGTGGAAATAAAGATCTGCTGTTACAGCAGCCTTTTGTGATGGAATCATGGGACAGTGTTGTACATAACGGCGTCTTCATAGGCCAGTCTGACGATGGCGGATGACAGCCGTTTGTACTACTTTTTCACGCACTCTCTCTCTCAGCGGGCTCCTTTTGAGTCATTATTGAATCACAGAAGGAGGAAACCGCCTGCCAATTGCTATCACTATGGAGCATGGCTTCGAGCATGCTCCGCAACGAGTCCACCGGCCCAACCTCAGCCTGGAGTAGGAACCTCTGGGTTTCCCATGCGGCGCACTCCACAAGCGTGTGAAACGCTGTGTCTAGGGGTGCACCGCACTCGTGGCATAGGGGGGTAGATTACTGCCCCACAATTTGCGTCATCCTATACGTCAGAGTCCCGTGTTTCCGCGAGACCCATCTAGATAAGTGGGGACGAATAGCCTCCACCGTCTCTACTCCAGCTTATGGGAGACTCCGAGTGCCCTTTCTAACTTTCGATCATGGCGTCGGTTGCCCGGGCCCTGATAGCCTTCGTCTCGACCGCCAATACACCAGAACCCTCGTCTGCGCCTCCTGTCGAGAGGCCCTGGAGATCCCAGGGCGGATCATCCTCAAGCAAGCAGTGAAGCCTACAAAGTTATTCTAACTCCATTCCTGTTTACAAAATTGCGAAAAGAGCAATAAGTGTTCGTGTATTCCCTATAACTCTTACGCATACTTAAAAATACGCGAGGTATGGAACGGATTATTGTATGCCATATTTGTTTACAGAGTCTTTCCTGTGGATATGGTTTACTTTTAAGAAATTGTATTGAATCTGTGCTAATACTTTAATTCACCTTTAATAAGTTTGCTAATAGTTTTGTTTAGTTGAGATGTCATTGTAATGAGTAATGGAACCATACCTCTCGTATAGCAGGATAATGGTTAGTGTTGGGCTCCGGATAATATATTCGGATCTACCTTATATCTGCTGATGATCCTAACACCGTGATCAGAGCCTAATGTTGTATGTACCCCAGTTAACACGTATTTTGGCTTCTACAAAATTACTACCCCAAAAATCAAACTTCTGTTTTGCCTATAAAATTGTATTCGTGTTTTAATTTTTCCATGCTAAATTTTTAATTACATATTTAGCAACGATTTTTATAATTTAAAAGGAAATATAATTATTATATATCTTACTTGTTCATAAGGTCTGTATCTCTAGTCAATATGCTCCACATTGTACAATCTTCAGCTAATTCGAACATAGTACCACTGGCTTCTACAACCTCCTCTATAATTATAACGTTTAGTTAGCGCTTGTTTAGCCATCCAGTAGGTAGGTAGCCTTTTGAAACAACTGTATCAAGGTATCGACAGTCTACAGACCAGCGCATTTAATAATTGTGTTAGTTATATATTATTGAAGTTTTAGTAGGGATCCCTAATTTTATACAATCTATATTAATCAGGGATAATATAGCATTCGAATGGTGAAAGAATCTTTGAAATCAGTCCAGTAGTTTTTGCGTCTATTCGTTACAAATATACAAAAATACAAATCTTTCCTCTTTATAATATTAGTATAGTTGAAAAAACAGTTATCTATAGTGTTTCCAACGACGACTATTCTTGCATGCTGTAAATAATAGAAAACTGTTTCATTATTATTACTATCACAAAACTGTAAAGTTGTGCAAAAGATAATGTAAAATGTACCGTCTATATCCTTATATCACCGCAGTTTAGCACGCGAATGTGTCTACAAAATATGCATGGGGCAAAGTGCACATGTGTTAAAAAAACGTGTAAATAAAGTAGCAGACATGTTCTTTTAAGGTGCACTTTAAAGAGGTAATTTGTTAATGGAGTGGCCGCAAATCTGGCGTTATCTGATGCCACAACGACCCGCCTTTTCGAAACAAGTAAACTCCTAGTGGTTTCCTTTTTTTTCTAAATAATGTTCGCGACGCGGTTTGTTTATTACCCCTTTTGCGATAAGAACTCTTAAAAAGATATTAAAGGCTTTTAAAGAAATTGTCTCGCCGGCTTTACTTAAGACCGCGATACATAACCGAGCTTCGGATGTCTAATCTTGTTGCTTTATTTATCAGCTGTTTCTTAAATATTACTGTTTGTTACTTAATTAATACAATATTTTTGGTGTCGATGTACACTTTTTACATTCTCCATCCATTTTATTAGAGGGACTAGTCTTAGTTTATAATTGTTTTAAGTAAATTTACATACATTAATTGCATTTAATTTGAAAATGTGGATAATATTGTAGATACTATTATTACTTACTTTAATTTACAATAAGTTAATAAGTAATAGTCGGGGATACACCGCCCATTTTTGCTACTGATTATTATCAAGCTAATTTTCCGTAAGTAGCTTCATTTTGATGAGAACCCAACTTTTTCTATTACAAACATTTTTGATTGTGGTAGCTAGCAGGGGTAGCAGCAATAAAATATGTCGATTTACTAAAGATGTTTAATACCTAAATATAGAAACTGTCACATTAAGCAAAAGTCTAAAAATATAAAAAGTCGTGAATTATATTGTTTAGTATCAATCGACTTCGAATCAGCAATTTTTTATGTATACTACCCACTTTAAAACACTCCTGGGAAAATTCCTACGGGACTCCCGGAATATAAAGTATCGAATCACTTGAAAAAGGACTTAAGCTATCATTTTAGTGAAATCGTATTACAATCAGCAAATATCATCATCATATCAGCTAATATATATAAAAATCATATTTCAATTCGATTTTTGAAATGAAACTTCTATATAGACGGGATTTTAGCATTTTTCTGTCGATTCAGTTTTTTTGTTTGATAAAATAAAAAAGGTTTAAATAAAAAACGCATTCATTAAAATGTACCTAACCTAACCAAATCATAATTTGCAGTAAACCTGCGAAAAATCGAAATGTGTGCTGGGACACATAGTAGAAGTGAAACTTCAACGGACAAGTGGAAAAACGAATAGCAACGGACAAGTGGCAAAACGACTCGGAACAAAATTTTAACTTGAAATTTTGCGGGCAGATTTTTAATGTACTTATGCAATTTGAAACCTGCCCGCTGTCCCAGCATACATTTCGATTTTTTAATATGGTTTTTTAACTCATTCTCAGAAAAAAATCCGCGGGATTCCTAGGAGAAAAATTAGAGCAGATTTTAAGTCTAAGAATTTTCTGTCGATCAGCGGAAACAACATCGAAATCGACCGAGCGGTTTTTACGTTAATCCTCGACTATCAGACAAGAAATATAAAAAAATCATCTTGTCAATCATCGTTTATTTAATGTATTCCAGTTGTTTTTTTAAATAGCTTCAATGTACAAACACGGCATTTTTAGAATTTTATAATATTATATACACACACATTACAATAAATTCTGATAATATTATATCAGAATTTATTGTAATGTTTGTGTGCGCAACCCGATTATTAAGTAAATTTGATTTTTGGACTTAACACAAAAAAGTTAACCTACAGATTGTTTGATTGGTCCAGCTGTCGCATTTATTTTTATTAAACTTAATATTTACGAATGCTTCACAGCTTTAGTCATTCATCTGGACACAGAAACCGGACAGGGCCCTAATTTAAATGGAAGAAACTCATCGTGATGTATACGACAACTGACATTGACAGCAAACACGGATTTGCACTGAGCACTTGAAACAATTTGAAATATAGCCCGTCAAAAAATAGAACTACAGCCGCCATCTTGTAATTTAATATGAATTAGAGCTGTCAGTTCTAAAAATAATTGTTTATTCGTTAATGGCGTTATTTCTGACGCATTAAATGAGACGCATTTGGCCACATTTTATAACTATAATATTATCCCAGGTGGCGGCCGAGCATGATAATATGAATGTGACGTGAATGTGGTATATTCAAATGTCTTTGATGATTATTCATAGATTGGCAACACCGTAACGAGCACAGCGACACTCTTTATTTTATAGATAAGTACAGCACTATAGTATCTGATCTTATTAATAATAATATGGAAGGGTGTCTATACCTAAAGAGCAATCACACGCCCCGTCATAACTTGTCGTCACTTCATAATGGCAGCACAATATGTTTTACAAGTTTTGTTTACAAGTTCTCGGCTGGCAGTGATTAAAACAAACATACTTAGTCGTGGGGAGGGTCTTGTTTATTTTGGACCACTTGTTGGACGGCAACGAAACAGTTGAAGGAAAACAAACAACTTTACATATTTGATTGTTAGTTTTAATATTTAGGGTTTCCCGGTGCAATGAAGAACGGGCTGTTAATGAAATTATGGTGACCTTATAATAAATATCGTATCAATTATTTAACTCACCTACCAACATAATATGTGTAGTGGTTACTTAGCGGCTGTGGGAATCTCCAACAAAAAGTCTTTATTGTGGCTGATAAGGTTTAATACTGGCCACAACATAATTATTATTTTTAAATATAGAACAATATTGATGTTCTTTGTCATTTATTTTTATTGCAGGAGTTCAGCAGACAGGCAGACAGCCCACTTGATGGAAAGCGGTTACCATCGTCTATGGACATTTGCAACAACAAAGGTGCTAGAAATGCGCTGCTGCTCTCTTAAGGGAGACTGGAACCTGGTCACTAATGCCGGAACACAACTCAAGGTTGTTATGGCGACATACTTTAGACCAGGGGTGGTAGCCATCCAGTCGGGCAAATGCCTACCACCTGGCTGTGAGTTGTTTTGTAGCCTCTTACGACAGGCCGTCGAGCCGCAGGAAATTGTATTCTTTCTCCGTTCCTGCACGGATAGATATTTTTACAAAAACGTCAATTGAAGTGAAGAATTTTACAAACTATGCGTAAGCTTTTATAGCGAGTTTGCGTACTCGTAACGAACTGCAGCGCATTCGGCATTCTAATCCAAAATCGGCATTCTTTAGCTGGACTCAATTTTACAGTCTGAGACTTTGTCACTCTATTAATGGTCTAAGGTTTTAATTTACAAAATTAGTTTTCTTATAATATATTTAATGGTTGTATTGATGTTCAAGTTAAAATCTAACTTATTACTTTGTACATTGCACGCGTCTTATTTCGTTACGGAAGTCGTCAATCGATTTGATGAAATTGACGTGAAATTTTACGTAAGTGGCCATTTCAAGTCGCGGGCGAAGAAAAAAGCTTCCGTCGAGCCTTTCATGATTTTTGAGGCGAAATAAGTATTCCCTGAGGTAAGGGCCTTTTCAAACTTAGTACATACGGTCTGACGTTAAAAAAATTTAATGCTGATTTTCCTTGTATTTATTGGAATGTTTGGGGAAATACTTTTATTTTGTAAAGAATGCGTGTGCAAGAACTCCATTACTTACTTTAAGAGAATCAGGAAAGTACGCGATGTTTAAGAACAATGAAGGTTTCCATAGATGACAAATGACCAGTAAGTTCGTAATTTTGTTTCGGAACCATAACAAAGCATTTCAATAAAAATACCTCATATCACCAACTCTCTTTTCTTTTACCTTATGCCAATTATTTGGGGTCGCCATAGTATGTATTTTCCTTGCATACTCATCCATTCTGACATGCGCCCTCTGTCACACAAGAAATCATCATGTCATCCTTCACAAAGCTGATATTATTAAATCTAATTTGCATTGAAAGTATAAAATTTTTAGGCTCTACTACGTTGATTTTTTATAGAATTTGTCCACTTCATAGTTTAAAAGTTAGTGGGTTTAAAACCGTGAAAACTATGACCAGTTTTCACGGTTTTGAGAGCTAATATTTCACTACTGACTTCGTCAAAAGTCATTAGTAAAAATCACTATATTTTTTTAAGATCGTAATAATGGCTCTTTATATGACTGTGTTTATTTATATTAAAAAAATATCAATCATCAGTTTCCTGTACAATAGCAAATTTTTTGTCGTTTCGTAGTTTTACTTACATTGACTACTAGAGTTTACCCCGCGGCGCAGCTGTCAACCGCTACTGCGTATCTCTTGTTTAAAGAGCAGGCGGTACAGATACATACATACATACATAACTTCACGCCAGTTCCCTTGCGGGGTAGGCACGAACAATAGAGCGCCATTTAGGCTTATTCTTACACACCTCACTTTCTTCTTTGACATTAATAACTCTTGTCATGCACGCTCGTCTGTTCTTAAGGCTCCTGACATCACCCTCCGCTAGTACACGATCAATTTGATCATGGAAGGTGTGTCGTGGCCTTCCACGACTTCTGCATCCATCTACTTTTGCATTGTATATCTGTTTAGTCATTCTTTCATCATGCATTATTTCCACATGCCCGAACCACCGGAGCATTCCTTTCCTTACCTTCACCCCGACACTCTCTTTCAGACCAACTCTCTTTCTTACTTCGGTATTACGAACGCGGTCCGCGAGCATCACTCCGCAGATTTTGCGCAGTGCTCGCATCTCGACCGCGTTTACTCTACTTTCATGCTCTCTCTTCCATACCCAACTCTCGCTTCCATACGTGAGCGTAGGTACCAGCACCGCGTTGTGTACGGTGAGCTGGGCCTTCTGGCTGAGGTTCTTAGCGCCTAGAAGTTTACCTAACGCTCCATTCAAACTATTCCCCAAATTCATTCTTCTTTCTATATCAGCGGTGTACCTTCCATCCCTGCTAAAAGCACATCCAAGATATACAAACTCATTCACTTCCTCCAGCATAACATCATCGACCATTATCCTTGCATTCGTTCTGGTTTCTTCTGTTTCAAACACCATAACATTTGTTTTCTTCGCATTCAAATGTAAGCCTCTCGCCTGACAGTCATCTTTCATTATTGTGACTAGTGTTTGCAGTTCTGATGGCGATTCGGCTAAAAGCACGGCATCATCCGCATAAAGCAAGGTGCTTACAACTAGATTACTCATCCGCACCCCAACATCCATCAATCTTATTCTCTGGAGACAATCGTCCAAGTATAGGATGAACAGCAAAGCCGACGCACGCAGCCCTGCCGGACGCCAATATTGACGTCAAACCAGGGCGACAGGCTGCCATCCACTCGCACGCACACCATACAGTCCTCGTAAGTGGACTGCACAGCACGCATCAATTGGCCATTAATCCCATATCCGGGCAATATGTCCCAGAGGTCCTTCCGCACAACCCTGTCAAATGCTTTCTCTAGATCCACAAAACCGCAGAAAACCTTCCGGCCCATAGCCAGCTGCTTCTCTACGATATTGCGGAGAGAGAAAACTTGATCCATACATCCCCTTCCATTTCTGAAGCCACCTTGTGCATCCCACAGTAATCCATCGGATACCACTCTCATTCTCTTTTCAATAATCTTCGCATACACTTTAGATGCTGTGCTGATCAAACTGATGGCCCTGTAGCTGGCGCACTCCATACGCGACCCCTTGCCTTTATACAAGGGCACGATGACAGCGCGCCTCCAGTCCTTGGGAACCTTTCCCGTCATCTAGCACAAGTTGAATAAGGACAGGAAATAGTTCCGGACGCAGGTTCCACCATATTTGATCATCTCAGCAGACACACTATCGATTCCTCCTGCCTTTCCATTTTTCAGACTTCTTATCGACCATTCGATCTTTTCCAAAGTGATCTCAGATGCTGACTGCTCGGAGTCGGTCACCGACTCAGTCGTGGTGCCATCATCCGGGATATTATCACACATTTCTCTAAAATATTCACTCCATCGCGCTAACACCTCTTGTGGGTTAGCAAGAACGTCCCCTGCTTTAGATACAGGTACAAATACACTCTATTAAATTTTTATGTATTTATCCCCGGAAGATTCACTTCATTTTATATCGCAAACTATACCACCCCCCATCTAAATTTTTCTTTTTTCTTTTTATTGCAGGAGATCAGCAGACAGGCAGACGGCCCACTTGATGGAAAGCGGTTACTATCCCATTTTTCGGGATAAAAAGTACCCTACGTTCATACTCGGCATCGAATATATATATATATATATATACTGAGTTTCAGATAAATTTGCCCAGCGGTTATTCGTATTCCGTGAAAACAAAACAGACAGACAGACAGAGTTACTTTCGCATTTATAATATTAATAGGGATTATACCTTGCAAGATTTCATTTATATAAGAGCAGTAGTTTGAGAGAAAAACGATTGTGCCATAAAAAGACAAAATATTATGTCGAAAATAAAAAGGTTCCTTTTTTGGCAGAGTGTGTCTTAAAAATTAGAAAGGATATGAATACGATTTCTTTCATACATTCCTGGTCCGAGATTGTAAAAAGATTAGAGTGATTTTAAGGTTTCTTTTTATTAGGTTGATATTTTTATTATTATTGTAGTGTATTTAGTCATTTTGAATGAATTGATCGTGTCGTTCTAAATGTTTTCATGTTATTAGTGAAAGTCATTGACTATAATCGATTATGGTAATCGAAAATTATTTTAGTTGTGACTGTTTTTAAGGTTGCTCTTTTTCCAGGTAGAATTTTAGGACTGATGTTTTTCATTTTCTTATAGAAAAATATAACGCTTTTTTAACCATATCTCGCCCGTAAGTGCCGGTCTCCTTTCATTTGGACATCATTCTTCCTCTATACTAAAACAGTTTGTAGTTTCTCATATAGTCAATCTTATAGTTGTATAGTCAAGATATGCAAAAATGGGATTGAAATTAAATTAGCTGAATTAACGTTTACGTAGGATGCAACGCTCTTCAATGACATATTACTGATATCAATGCTGTACATTATCATTATACCAATTAATTTTATATTAGGATATATTGCTTTAATCTTTGATATTATTGGAATTAACAATGGGTAGAGTATTTCATGCGATTCACTCTATCTTCTATCTATGAACTCATTTTCCAAAGAAATATCACATGTCCGTCCTTATTATGAACAGTAGGTAGATATTTTTATAGACATAGATACATAATTGCTCACCGTAGAGCTTTGTAATGAGGCTTCCGCTGAGGTTTCCGGTGAGCACTACCCTACGGGAGTTTTTTTAAAGATGTCATTCAATTTCTCCGAGAACGGGCAGCTTCGGAAGCGCTACCAAAGTAGCACCTCCGAAGTTGCAAATGTCTATAGGCGACGGTAACCGCTTCCCATCAGGTGGGCCATCAACCTGTCTGCTGTACTCCAGCAATAAAAAAAGACATCAAATTTCCAATGCAAAGCAAGCAATGCAAAAGTGGATGGATGCAGAAGTCGTGGAAGACCACGACACACCTTCCATGATCAAATTGATCGTGTACTAGCAGAAGGTGATGTCAGGAGCCTTAAGAACAGACGAGCGTGCATGACAAGAGTTATGAATGTCAAAGAAGCAAGTGAGGTGTAAGAATAAGCCTAAATGGCGTTCTGTTGTTCGTGCCTACCCCGCAAGGGAACTGGCGTGAAGTTATGTATGTATGTATGTATCAAATTTCCAGACAATCAGTCACTGTTCGCTAAATAAAATATCTTAAATTATTATTATTGAAGATTAGTTCCAAAAGATATTAAAATTTGGCCTTTTCAAGGCTTTTGTGAATTTATGGATGTGTTAAAATTAATACTATCTGTCTTTAATACTTTGCGCTAATTCTTTTATTTTTAATGCGTTACATAATCATTTCGATATCCTCGCCAAAACATATGAATAACTTTAAATTCAGATTGGGGCAAGTTGGTTTGTGAAACGTACAATGAAACAATATAATAAAACATTAATTAGTTAATTTGTACTCGACATTCCAGCGGCGGTTCTTGCATTTAATTCCTACTCTCACATAATTAGGGCGAAGAGTGCATATTTCATCACGGGCCGGGGGCAGGGGCGCTTCGAGCGCTAAGTGGGGTATTTTATTGGCTTATTATACAATATTCTAAGCTAAAAATCGTGGAAAGAGTACGTTTTTAATTGGGCAGCGAGCTCGCGTGGTGCTGACGCAAGGATTATTCATTGCTGCTTCAGTGCCAACGCTTCGTCGCCCTGATATTTCGGTTCCATTTTTTTTATGATCGCCGCCCGGGCCAGCCCATTTTAACTTTCCTATAATATATCGCCTTCTTACTGAGAATATTAAGTTCATAGAGTTTTTAGATAGCGAGGTTTTATAAAATTAATTGGATATTCACCGATATTGCACTTTTAAATTTATCTATAGTTACTATATAAAAATTATCGTGTAATGTATGTTTTTTATGTATTTTCATTCATTGGTATTTCTCTATTTAGCGCGTTCACATTTCTATGAACTCGATGCAGTTTAACATTGAACAGTTTCTGTCGATATTAGGTAATTTAATAAAAATATATAAAATAGGTCGGTTGTATGAATTGCTCAACTTTACATATTTTTATCTTAATACATATGTCCTAGCTTTAAATTACGGTTGTACCCAAGGTTCAGCTTCAAAACTAGGGTATGTTTTTCTAAATTTTCACCTCTGCGTGACTTGTGGTGTTTTTGGTACGTAACTGTCTCGAGGGAAAGACAACATAGTCACAGGTCACTGACAGGGTTGTTTTTTACGTAACTTATCGTTTCCTTTTGCAGATTATCTATTATATCAGGGATTGTGTATCTATAGCAGTTCTTTCGCGTTACTTCACACATTTATCATTGCATTTTTACCTCATTAACGTGCAGCTTCTGCTTCTGTTGCAGCAGCATAAACAAAGCTTCACTAGCATAAAAAAGATAGGTGTCAAGTTTTTAAAGATCTTTAAAATATTTCAAGTACAAAACCAAAAGTAAATTATTTATTACTCATTTAGAAAAGTAGGTTCGTACTATATAAATCTTTGAACTTAAATTCCAACACCACAGTGGGAATAAACGAGTGAAAATATCTCTTAAGAGAAATATTACATCGGAGGTGATATTCATATAATATCACATTATATATCAAACAACAGAATCCGCGGCGTGGCAGGCTAATTTAGTGTTCCGAGCCAGCGAGCCGCGGCATCTTGAATTTAAACATTTCTTCTAGAATCTGCGAGGGGGCGCGCCGAATCTATTTCACGCACATTACACCCCTGACTTATGACTTATTACAGCTGTAAAACTCAGCACACATCAGTTCATTTACTCGCATTTTTTAAATAATTTAACAACTTCACTGTATACCCGCTTTTTATACGACAATGTTCTCCGGGTAAACACCCGCGCCTTTCTCGTGGTGTAATCATATTGTAAGATCTGCAACTAATGAAGTTCACTTATTTTGTATTGAATATTTAGGTATTATTAGGTCTCAAGTACTTATTTTTACTCGTCTGAAATATAATTGTCTTAGTTTCTGATAGTTGCGATTTTTTAGTTTGCCGGCCTCCAAATATACTTCATGAACATCACTAAGAAAACTCCATACAAATAAATAAATGTGATAAGTGAGTTTAGATGCATCTCTGTTTGTTTATCCTTCCTGATCTTAGAAGGAAACCGATTGTCATGGAAATTAGTATAATTTGGGGATACAGGCATACCTTGCTTAATAAATAGGTATAATAAACTTAGCCTCTTATTCATAATAGTCGCCCAAGGTTTTTCGGCTAATAAAATAAAGTTTTCAAAAAGTCTTATTGATAATTGCATAAATAATGTGATTAAGAATAACACTGTTTTTGAACAAGCCTATAAACCTCATATACTTAACTA
This sequence comes from Dendrolimus kikuchii, assembly GCA_019925095.2. NCBI lineage: Eukaryota > Metazoa > Arthropoda > Insecta > Lepidoptera > Lasiocampidae > Dendrolimus > Dendrolimus kikuchii. The sequence continues at coordinate 16,353,636 of CM034389.1, forward strand.
TTATAAATAAGGAATTATTATCTTTTTTGTGATAATTCTAGGTAATTAAAATCCTGTTACGTGACTCGAGCCTCCTTATTAAAAATTAAAAATGTACGGCATATTCACCACGCTTATCCAAGGTGGATTATCAACATCAATTGTCTGTAAATGTAACTTTCATTACGTTATTTTCCTTTATCATCAACATGTAATAATTGAAAAAGTATGCGCATAGGTCGTGCCGGGACTGGTGCCCGCGTCTCTGGAATGTTGGTCTCTGGAATTCTAACATATCTTCAATTAGACAATTTTGTTGAAATTAGAAATCCATTATAAACATCAAAAAATTTTGTCTCAAATTATGGGACACTTTGTAAGGGATACGAGTTTAAAGTCTACGCGAGCAACAAGAGAAATAAATACTTTAGAATCTTAATCTATTTTCTTTCACCTTATTCCAATCATAAAATATGTATTTTCCTTTCAGACTACTCTGTAGTAATTTGTCCGCTACCACACCACAAATCATCATGTCAACCTTCACACAATCCATCCTTTTTTGTCTTCCAGTTTAACATACTTTTTGTCATATGACTTTCATCTCTTCTTATTACTTGCCTATTCCACCTTAATTTTCTTCCTCTCAATTTTTAAGTCACACATGTAATTTAAAAATTCAGAAGTTTTATATATTCACATAATTAAAATATTCTATTCGAAATTCTAACACCTAATGTAATTAATAGTCAAAAGGAGTTTGGAATGTGAATAGTAAATTCATACTAATTTACTAAGAGCAACATTTTCAATTACAAAATATTATTGGAACATACGTATAGGGACTTCCCAAGTGGTCAAATCTTAACCAGACTCTCATAGAAATGACCAATTCAGTATTCAAGAGTTCCTGATTACTCATCGCAAACCATTTGTATGATAAATGACCCTGTATACATCTTAACTTTGAATAACGTCTTGGGTTTACTGATATTTCTAAGTGATTAATTCTTGTCCACTCTTGATAAACGTACCAAATGTACATTAATTTTGGAATAGGTTTTATTATAACACAATATTAACGCAGAATATTAGAATATATGCTGATTATAAATAAGTATTCCATTGTCATAATTCAAGTGCAAAATATGAAATAATATATATATTTAAGTATAAAGAAATTTCTCCTGTATATGCTACGACATAAGGGCTGTGACCTAAAAATGTGTTTTAGCATATGCGAATCACATCTCCAACGATCGTAGCACGATACCATTGCTGGTAGTTTTATCAATTTATAGTTGAACAAATATTCTTATAATATCCAAATGTAGTACAAAGAAAATGATAACTAGTATAATAACTTGTAACAGTACAGTTTGTATACATTATTTTATAACGTAAATTAAATTCTTAAAATTACAAAGTTTGTTGCACTGTGGTATACTAATAAATCTGTATCAAAAAATGTTCTAAGAAATTAAATTAGCACATTAAAATACATACATACATAAAACTAAATTGGTAATTTTTGGTTTATCCACTAAGTAGCTTAGTGATAAACCAACCTTTTCTTTTTTCAATGATGTAGGTTTAAATCCTGGACGCTGTCCATACACTCCTACGTGAATTATTTTAACTTTATGTGCGTATTATATTACAATTATTAAGTGCTGCCAGTATAGTAAAATATCGTGAAGAAAACTACTCATCGAAACTACCGAAGTCTGATAGCCACTAAACAGCCTTTATCCGTTCCCCAAAAAATGAGGAGGAGGTCAGAACATAGCAGAGGAACTTTTATGGGCTGGAACTATTTGATTTATTTTCAAATGCGATAAATTCCTCAAACTAAGCAAGTTACTTTCGTGTTATGAAGAATTTTATATTACCACTTTAGAACTAATCCCTGACACTCAGACCATAAGTAAATAACGAAAAGTTTGTTATAAAATTTACCATACCAAGAATGGAACCCGAAGTCGCTGCGCTGTAGTGAGATAGGCCGGTCTAGCTTACTTCATTGAAATATAGAGAGCCTGTCTACACTGGTACAGGATCATATTTTATTATAGTAAATTCTTTTCCCATTTTACAAGATACTATGCAGTGATGGATTTGCACTAGGGGCACACTAGGGGCTAATACCCAGGGCGGCGAAATTTTCAAGGGCGACAAAATTTGGAGTGTTAGCAAAAAAATTTCATCTTTCTGCTATAAAAAACAACGATTTACAAAAATTGGGAAGATATTGATTTCATGCCAAATCTTAAAAATGAGTTCACATTGAATATTTACGTTTTAAAGTGTAGTTACAGTGCATAGATAATAGGGCGGTATTTTGTCCCAGGGCGGCACTTAAGGTAAATCCGGCCTTGATACTATGCCTCACAGTCAACTAATCTCCAAGTATTTAATTATATTATCTAAATTAAATCGAGAGACCCCAAGAAGGTAATACTAGAAGGTATTTCGACTTTATTACAGGTTGTACCGTTCCTGTTTTACAGCTCGATGTACAACTTGCCATACGATTAGGTACATTGGGATCGTACAGTGGAGTGTGATATTATATAGCGTGAGACGAGACTCCTCGGCGCCATCTCAGGAGGAACGACCACTCAATGGTGGTACCCGTAGGGATACTGCTAGTTACATACTTATATACGTGTTGAATATTGATACCCAATTATAAAGAATATGTTTTTGAAGTTGACTATAAGTTCGTAGGAAACATTGTATTTGAGATAATATTGTTATTGCCTGTTTAAAGGGTGAAACAAAATTCTAATAAATTATATTTATATATATATAATGTGAATCCACTCTTTAATTGTATGATAAAAGCATAAAATGAAAAAATTATATAACTCAAAAATACTCAACAAATATTATGCAAATCAACCTTTCTGAAAAGTATTATTTCAAAAACTTTCAGTCTATAATTCAAATCAGGATTGTGTGACAAAAGTTGTATGTCAGAATAAAAGAGTGTGGAAGGAAAAGGCATATTGTGCCGATCCCAGATAATTGGGATAAGGTGAAAGAAAAGAATTCAAATCATAGAAGTTCGGGGAACCTACCTTAAGGTGTAAGAAGTGAATATCATGACAACTTATTGACTGAAATAATAAAGTCAATTTCAGGCGAAATATATAAATCCCCATTTTATTATGAATACTAAAAATGAAGAATAAGAGTCCCAGCAAACGTTTTAAAATCATACTCTGAAATACTCATGTCGTCAGAAGTAGCATAGTTTGAACGGAGGCAATGTATTGAACCCTGACTAACAGGTCAAAGTAAAGGAAGTACGGTCCATTCGACGGGAAATATCGACTCCATCTAAAATACGTTATGACAATAACTAATTTGGTTTGTATCATTCGTCTCCTGCTTTTTGAGATCATCGCCAATATAGCTTTTGTATTTTCCAATTTCCTTTTCCGTTATGTGCAATATCTATATTTAAAGAGATAACAAAATTCAAAGTATTGAATCTTGTAGGATTCAACTTTATGTATGTATCATGTATTTCATTTTTTCTTAATATTTTGAACATTATTCATGTTTCCATACTAATACTAATTTATCTATTATAACAATACATAAAATAAATGTGAATGTTGTTTCGATCGGATGTATAATGACTTTGTATGATTTAATAATTAAATGCTGTGTGGGTATTACAGACTGTGCATCACGACTTCGAATGAGAAATTATTGTAAAAAAAATATCTATTATATGTATTTTATAGACCGGAAACAACCATAAAATAATTTAGAGTATTTGTGATATTACGAAGCTTTATTGGAAATACTTTATATTATTAAGTTTATTGGCTTTGTCTCGTATTATTTAAAATTTCCCGCGAGATACGACATCAAAGTATTTGCGAGCGGTTCCGCGCGGAAAGTCGTATCAGAGAACATCTACCATATACTAATTATCATTGCTTCCAATGCTCCAGTTCTTCCCCTGTCGCTTAGTATTAAAGAGAAAACCAATTTTAAAATATTATTATTCTTTGGGTTTATAAAGAAGCTTAATGTAGAAGAATATAGAAATGAATAACGACAATAAGGATAGTCATTTACCTAAATAAATCTTACCATTTCTATCATAAAACTACGAAATAAGGTATTATGTCATTATAGCTAGTGTCTCATATCAGGCTGAGTGTTCATACTCGATGTTCCAATAAAGTTTTGTTAGGGGATCTTTGCCGTCACATAATAAAGTATTACAAAAGCCAAAGACCCTCTTTGTTGCTGGTACTACGATCCTCGGCGTGAGTACCCGTTCGAACAGACGATTTGACTTGTATGGTCGATATACAACTGAGCAAGTTGGTATATTGCGTGCGCTTGAAACCAGTTTTTATGAAAAATAATTTGTTTCCTTTAATAATAACAACCCATAATTGTCCCACCACTGGGCTCGGGCTTCCCACTATAGGGGAACGGACAGTATACCCGCCTCGCTGATCCAAGGTGGCTTGGCAGGTATGACACAACAGTTATCTCGATGTGCACGTTTCATCACCATGTTTTCCTTCACCATTGCTAGAATGTGGTAATTGCAACAGTATGTACATTAGGCCAGAAAACTGCCGAAAAAAAACTAGTTTTATTTCTTCTGTTATATTTTAATAATTTACTTATCTGAAAGTTTGTGTTAGTGTTATTTTAAGGGCAGAAATAATTACAAAATATGCCAAAAACTACAAACAACAGCTTTGTATATTTTTGAAAAGTACCCTGTTTGGCATATTGTGCATCATTATTATGGTTCCTTTTTGAACAAATATATTTTTGATAAATGTTCAATGAAAAATATAAAACAACGTAAGGCGCCCGAACATTTAGATAGTCGGCAGTCTATCAATTATATTATAGTAACGAGGGGAAAAATTCGTTACAAATTTAAAAATTACCCGTGGGAATTATTTAAGTACGTACGTACGTAGTGTTCCTACTTACATAAATAATTAATTTTATCTATACATACATACATACATACATAACTTCACGCCAGTTCCCTTGCGGGGTAGGCACGAACAACAGAGTGCCATTTAGGCTTATTCTTACACACCTCACTTGCCTCTTTGACATTCATAACTCTTGTCATGCAAGCTCGTCTGTTCTTAAGGCTCCTGACATCACCTTCTGCTAGTACACGATCAATTTGATCATGGAAGGTGTGTCGTGGCCTTCCCCGACTTCTGCATCCATCCACTTTTGCATTGTATATCTGTTTAGTCATTCTTTCATTATGCATTCTTTCCACATGCCCGAACCACCGGAGCATTCCTTTCCTTACCTTCACCCCGACACTCTCTTTCAGACCAACTCTCTTTCTTACTTCGGTATTACGAACGCGGTCCGCGAGCGTCACTCGGCCACTTTTCAGTAGCCGTGATCACGGCCACTGAAAAGTGGCCGAAACGTCGGAAAAACCAAAATCAAATAAAATTACCGCGCTTAAAACCGTTAAAACGTAGTTTTATTATGTATACAAGTCGCGAAAACTTAAGAAAATATTACAATACACACAGTCATGAGTTTTTTCACAATCTCTACATTAAATAAATTGTTCAAGTTTTGTTATTTGTATAAAATATATGTATGAAAACAAAGGCACCTAGATGTAGTTTAAAATGTTATTAAAATGAATTATTGAAATTTCCTTCTTGATTTTGACACAGGCCGTCAACCTTCGAGGTAAGACTTCGGTTGCAGCACACGCAATGTTTAGTTTATAATTGTTCAATTATTATTGCTTCATTTATGTCTGTTTTTTTTACATTTAAAAAGCAACTATGTCTGCCTAATAACTAAACTCTTTTCTTAGCGCAAAAGGGTGTGAGTTACGAAAGTTATTGCATATTATTTTTGGCAAATTATATACACTTCTACTTGCCCATCAGTAAAATTTCAAGTCAACTAAACAGACAAGTAACAATATCATTTATGACGCTCCACAAAGGGAGCAGATAAGGTTTTATGAGTTCGCCACGTCGTTACTGCGCGGGAATAGCGAATATGCACTGCATAGATTTGTACAAAAAACCAATTACATTCTATTCGTCTACTATTTTATTGTGTAATTTTAGTTTATTTATACAGATGTGTATAAAAAGCTAGTAAGAGTTACCCTGGTTTCTGAAGCCCGTATTACTTGATTTAACTTGGTTTTAGTGAAACAATAATCGTAAATACTTATATATGTAGTATACATAAACAAACATAAAAAAATATTTAACTGCGTAACTGTAACTTTCAATTACTCAACTAAAACTGAAATTTTTCGGCAAGTGGATTAAATTTTTATTCTTATTTCTTTACTACACAATAATAGTATTTTGCATACATATATAATGGATGTTTTCTGATTTCTTAGTAAGAATTTTTCATGATTTAATTTACAACTGCAAATTTTATTTCAATACCCTAACTATTATGGAATAAATGTTCCATGATAGACAGCTTTATAAATTAGGCAGATAATAATGATGATATCAGAAAAATATAGGGATATATTTTTTCTGATATGTGATAATAAATATCAATAAACCATTTAAGTATATTAGATAGATAGATAGATAGATAACAATTTATTGTACACCATTACAGAAAAATTATGAACTAGTATTATATTAATTGTGTACAAAGGGCGGTCTTATCGCTAAAAAGCGATCTCTTCCAGACAACGCGGGGCAAGAACATTGCTGATTAGGAGTGCCGATGATGGTATACATAATTATTGTACGATTACTTACATTTTAATAATAAATATATAACTATACTATATATACAAATATACACGTAAGTTATATTTATATTTTACTTTATGATTATTATTTATATTTTACTCTAGCAATAGATTTTTTTTTATTTCGCCTTCTCCATTACAGGGTAAAATAGAGACTATTGTTTTTTCTTTTCTTTTTCTTTCTTCTCTTTTGTTTCTTATTTCTATTACTTTTAATAAACGACCTACTCACATGTCCTCTTATTACTATTTATTCACACATTGTCTTTTTGTTACTATTCTAAGGATACCTATATTTTATTTACTACTATTTTAAACTCTAGGTTTAGTTAGTAACATATAATCATTATATGTTACTAACGTTTCTTGTTGACCCGTTTTTATTGTTTAGCGTTTTTATAATTTTTACGAAGAAAACAAAGGTTATGGTGTTTGAAAGAGAAGAAACCAGAACAAATGCAAGGATAATGGTCGATGATATTATGCTGGAGCAAGTGAATGAGTTTGTATATCTTGGATGTGCTTTTAGCAGGGATGGAAGGTACACCGCTGATATAGAAAGAAGAGTGAATTTGGGGAATAGTTTGAATGGAGCGCTAGGTAAACTTCTAGGCGCTAAGAACCTCAGCCACAAGGCCCAGCTCGCCATACACAACGCGGTGCTGGTACCTACGCTCACGTATGGAAGCGAGAGTTGGGTATGGAAGAGAGAGCATGAAAGTAGAGTAAACGCGGTTGAGATGCGAGCACTGCGCAAAATCTGTGGAGTGACGCTCGCGGACCGCGTTCGTAATACCGAAGTAAGAAAAAGAGTTGGTCTGAAAGAAAGTGTCGGGGTGAAGGTAAGGAAAGGAATGCTCCGGTGGTTCGGGCATGTGGAAAGAATGCATGATGAAAGAATGACTAAACAGATATACAATGCAAAAGTGGATGGATGCAGAAGTCGTGGAAGGCCACGACACACCTTCCATGATCAAATTGATCGTGTACTAGCGGAGGGTGATGTCAGGAGCCTTAAGAACAGACGAGCGTGCATGACAAGAGTTATGAATGTCAAAGAAGCAAGTGAGGTGTGTAAGAATGGGCCTAAATGGCGCTCTGTTGTTCGTGCCTACCCCGCAAGGGAACTGGCGTGAAGTTATGTATGTATGTATGTATAATTTTACTGCGAAAGCCAGGAAGTGCTCGCACAACTTCTTACCCATCTCATGAACGTTGCCTTGTGTGATGTTCGTTCCTTTAGCAATAGATTACTACTATATAGGTATAATTTAACGTGCATATTTTAAGCTTTAAATTAGGTACGTGCCTATTTTGTGTTGCATAGTTCACTGCCATGGTTAGTCTTGTGTCAATTTTGTTTTATTTCGACTGCATTCCCGCTCTATCACAACTTTAATTGCTAGTTTAATGAAGTGTAGATCAAAATGAAGTTTCTTTGAAAACGCTTTTTCTAAATGCTATTTATTTGTGTAAATGTCATTGTAAAAAAGTATAAAGTAAATGCCTAAATGATGTTTGCTGGACTAAGTATCAAATCAGTAAAACTTAGTATAGAAATTTTTTGAGCTACAGTATACATATTACATAGAGTAAATAACATAGTATAATTATAGGTATATTAAGACAACCTAATTTCTTTGTCTGATTTCTTCTAAAGTAAATTTAAAACACTTATCGCATTACGTGTAATACTTTTGAGCTTATAATTTCTACTTTCTTGTTAAAAGTTGTTTACGTTGATAAGTACGTGACTTGAAACTTTAATCTTTTCTTAAAACAAGCAAAGGAATATACCTATATAATTTATGCTATAATGAATAACGGACTTACATTAAAAAACTATGAACTCGTTAAAATAAAAAATATATATTTTGGTGAAACTAATTACATTCTGACCTGCAACATTATCAAAGTTTATAATAACAGACTATAAGAATCCCACTGCTACTGCCAGTATACGCACCACGCATGTCCAAGGCGGCTGAGCGGGTTTGACACATTGGTTATCTCGATGTGCAGGTTTCATTTCGATGTTTTGATACGCGTATCGAAGTTTATTACACTACATTATAGTATCGAACGTAGTATACTAGCTTAGTTCATAGAAACTATAAGATGGCTTTCATCTCTCTTTACTGGTGTCAAGCAGTCAATGTGCTGTAACAATTCAATTCTCAATGATTTTCGAACAATAAATGGCCCTGGCATCTCTGAGTCCTTCTGCCTGCCTCTCCTTGTAGCAAACGCAGTAATTGCAAATGTTGGTTTCGAGAAAAACGCGGTAAACATATCTTTAGATATCTAAACAACATTTTCATATTATGTAGCTTTTAGTGGATTTAGACAGACAATTAAAAAATTCAAGCTTTATGTATAGATTAGCGCCATTGGATATAATTTTTGCAAAGAATTAAAACCCCGAACATGTCGATCACTGCAAGTTCAATTAGTAGGGTAGATCTGTGCGCAATGGATGTCAGTCCCAGTTTGCTGAAGCTCCCTATTTTTCATATGAACGGATGTTATGCGAACCACATTTGTAAAAGGGTCATTGACGAGTTTCACACAACGATCATCTCCATATGCAGGTTTCAACAGGATGTTCCCCTTCACTATCAGCACGTGATAATTAACAAAATGTAGTATATAAGTCAGAAAAATAGTGTAAGTGGTACACGCTTCCCCACTGTGAATAATATTCACAACATAAGAACAATATGCTAGTGCCATAGGCACTAAGCTGCCATTGCTATTTATAAAAGCACTAAATTCTGCTTTTACTATTTCAAGTTAGTATAATATGAATTTGTGCATTGTCCTTTGATTCAAATATATAGATGATAACATTCTATTCTATTTTCAAGGGGTAGGATTTGACGTTGTACACAAACACGTCTGGTCTGAAAACTGTCCTGGTTCTGACGTGCAAAATCGCTTAGATATCCACATACGTACGTGAGTACTGAACACGAGTTCATGAGAACGGAGTTAAATTAATTTAAACAATGAAATTAAATGTGTTTTTGCTTTTAAAGAATAGCGAATGTATTTTCAATATTAAGTAATGTTGTTCATTAATTTTAATGAAAATTAACTAACAATAAAACTAGCCGAACTTTATTAGTGTTACTATATACTTGTTAGGTTTTTTTTGTTTTAATTTATGTGTTTTATTTCAGATAGGTTGTGTATTAATTGTAAATATATTATATAATAGTAAAATTATACAGTTATAAATAAATTAATGTTTATACGTTATATTGTCCATCTACAAAAGGCCTTGCTTTCAGAATCTTCGATGTCAAATATCTTCTATTTTTAATTGTCTTGTATTTTTAACAGTAGTTGAAATATATCATGAAAATGAGCTTGCAAACTTTATTAAAATAACAAAATTGTCATAAATAGATTATATATATGAATTAGTTAGACTACACAAGTACTTATTAAGGTAAAGGAAAATATACAAATATAATAGAACGAAAAAGAAACATACTGTGATTTGTGTAATTAACATTTAGTTAGATCAAGGTTAAAATAAAAAGCTGCTGTATACAAATTTCTATAAACTCAGACTATAAACTCCACAGCCGCGAATATGCAAGAAGAAAATCCATTTACTTTACTTTGTTTAAAATTGCTCGAATTAGTTAATCGATTGGTTCTTCTAGCGTCTCAAATATATACTTTTCACGAAATAGGTGAGGTTTTCTTTAAAACAATCAGTATCCTGCAACTCTTGTTCACTTTTAACCAATATTAAATAGTTTTTAATGATGAAACTGCATAGGAAAATACCACCCTTCAAGTTCAAGAGGATCTCCCGAAGTCAATCAAATCAATAAATCTGGAGACAATTAACTAATCATTGCTTAAAAGTCCTTGTCTGTCCCGGAATGACGACTTAGGTTTGCGCGAACGTGTCACTTCAATAGCAGTAATGGAATTCTCATGCTCGCCCCGCTACGGTTTTGCGGCACTAGTAATACATACTTTAAAATTTGCACCGGTAACAGCCGCGAGCGTTCAACAAGAAACTTCTCACTCAAGTTTTAAAGGAATCTAAATGGGATCCTATTTTAAATTTACATTGTCTATCTTTTACGCGAAAGAGGAAAACATAATGCACTTTCTTTATTTCCGTCTCCCTGTTAGCGAAGGGACGAATAATAGAGAATTTAAAAAGATTCAAAGTGGATCATATTTTTATGATTCTCAAGTAGGTATTAAAGAATTAAAGAATTTATTCGAAACCATTAACATAATGTACAGAAACAATTTGGTATTGCAAACAACTGCTGTAGTATAATACTGTGTTGCAGTTGTTAGCGCCCACTTCCAGACAACTTGTTTGTTATACAATTTTAAAAAGAAAATTATTTTAATGTTTATACATTTGTAAATTTTCGTGTTAATAATTGCAATGTATGTGGAAATGTATAGATGTGTGAATGGGTGTGTATATGTATGTATGTATGTATATATGTATGTAGTGTGTATGTGATGTGTATGTGTGTGATGTGTGTACAAGTGAATGAGTGAGTGTGTGGTTACAAACTTGTTAGACTGGTGTTTTCAATTTAGTAAATTCTCGGTGTCGTCATAAGGGAGTTCTATTAGCCAGTTTAATAATTTTAATATACATTCGCGATGAGTAAGAGAGTATATGTTTAGTAACTTATTAACTCGGTTGTAAATTTTGGGACTAAGACAGTAAGCATGTCGGTCAGCTAATCGAAGGCGGTATGGTACAAGTGTACAAACTAAATCGTGTCTCCTTTTATTATATATACTAGGAAAGTCGTGGTAGCGTAATGGTTAGCGTACGCGTCCCAAACTCAAAGGGCGTGGGTTCGATCCTGGCCGGAACGCATGCACCACTTAGGAAGTTTTCTGACCTAATGTGCATATTATTACAATTACCACGTGCTATAATAACTGTGAAAGAAAACAACGTGATGCAACCTGCACATCGAGATAATCGATGTGTCAAACCTGCCAAGCCACCTTGGATAAGCGTGGTGGGTATACTGTCCGTTCCCCCTATAAATGGGAGGCTCGAGCCCAGCAGTGGGACATTTATGGCGTGATATTATATTTATTATATAAAAGTTATCGAAATATGGTATTACGGTGCGAAAATCTATGTTCTATATAGTCATAAGCGTGGTTCTTGAAAGTGGATTAATTGCATGACATGGCTAATTTAAGTGTGGAAATTTCTTCACCATGTTTTCTATTACGATCAGTGTGTGTGATAATATAATACATTTAAGACATAAAAAGTGTCTAAGTGGGGTATGCCTCTGCTAGAATTCGCCTAGTCACTGAGATGCCAATACCTAAATGAATATAAGCGTTTTTAAATAAGCATATAAGTTTAAAGACAGAATTCTGTATAAGGAAGTATGATAATGTTTACTAAAGTCATCATTACCGTCCTAGCAATAAACCGACTCGTTAGTGTTTGAAGTTCACTTTTTTATTTTTCTACTCCATTTCACATGATCTTTGGCATATTTCATTATGAGACCGTTAGTACGCGTATTCACTTCTTACGATGTAAAGATTTCTTAGACTTACCCCTTTTACTCATACCCGGCTAATGTGGAATCGCTTTGCATTTTTGTACCCTTAACTAGCCGGTTTCCATAAAACGCAGCCACACCAACGTAGGCGTTCTTCTTAAGCCGCCTATGCATCTGCATCTGCTATAGGCCGAACTGTAACCGAGCAAATACAGTGACGTACTCTAATGTGTATTCGGCTTATTGCGAACGCGCCGCGTGCTGCTCGTCTCAAGCTCACGAGCCATGTACACACTATGATTTTTCGGTTACAGTAACTGCAGCGGTTATGGATCCCAAGTGAGTATGCGGCTTCACAGTTCACCAACTATGTCATTGACGACGATGCAGGAGTTCCTAACGCGGTCATTTCACGTGACTTCACACATGCACTGCAGCACATTCACTTCCGTGGATGGTATTTACTAAAGTAAAGTTCAATATTCCATACATGCAAACACTATAAAAAATGAAGTTGTTTTCCCAGATCAAGTCCTAAATGCATATCAAAATGAACTTAAAAATCTTATATGAAGCTTGGGGCAAATGTTTATGGTGGATTGGATTCGTTTTATTTCTATTAAGGTTCCGAGTATTGGATATCTGCTTTCAGCAAAATGCTACGGTAAACCATCGACTACAGACATTAAAAATAAATAATCAGCTCTTCTCTTCCTTTGTAGCTTTTCGTTTTAAGTAAATGTTTGAATTACCTTATTATTGCATTAATTAAATTTATTGCTTTTTTCCTGCTCGAGAGCAAATTGCTAATTTAGTTTATGTCTCTGCCCTGTTATGAAGGTAAGATATAGATGTAATAAATAAGTAAATGCATATTTATTTTCAAACAATAGATATAAAGAAAATATATCAAATAGATAATAGAATGTAAAAAACTACACTACAGACACTATTATACTAAGAGTCCAAAAAAAAAAGAAAAAATATTATAAAGAAATCCTGGTAGTTTGGATGGCTTGTAAAAATACCTGTTGATTCGTCTTCGACAAACTTGCCGGTATCCATAAATTTCCGGAAATAATTAATATATAATACAATTATAGTGACATGTTCAAGTGTAAATATTATTTTTCTTTATTTTTTAATCAAATCAAGGTAGTAGATAAGTTTCTTTGAGGTTACACTTCGACCACAAAAATCCTATTTAAGCGTTTCAATTAAATCTTGAAAGGTTTCTGCTAGAGCAATTCTCGTTACTTAGACAAAGGAGTTACAAAGTCGTTTCAGGTAATTAATCCTTGTGGAATTCTTTAGTAGTAACCACTCAAGGAAAATAATCACATTTTTCCCATTTACTTTGACAGAGAATTGAATGATGTCAAGTAGTTTTATCACTCAATACACAAAGACTAAGGAGCAATTATTAAGCTTACGGGTACCTAATGTACCTAAAGTTATTTTATCTTTAGTATCTGTATGCATAATATGGATGATCATATCAATAATATATTTTTTCAAAATAATATTTTAGGATAATTTTTTACACAAGTAAATAGACGATAAATCAATATATAAATTTAGATTATTATAAATATTAAATATTTATAGAAAATATATATTTTTTATTTATATTTAATATTATAAAATTACATATAATCGAATACAATTCAAGAAAACTTAACTTATTTGTATTGTATTCTACTCATAGTCCCTCAAGACTATAAATAGAATACTGAGCCTAGATCACTGTCTTCTATGGGTAAGGTGCCCAGAAGGCTGACTACGTTTCCTCGCTGGATCGCCATACTGATCCGTTGGCCGAGGTAAGCACCAGCCGTCTGATCATCTGAAGAGTCAAGGAGTCGTTTCGATAAATATTATTTTACTCTAATATGAAAGCAATATAGGTGCCAGCATATCGCGACCTACTTACCATAATCTAATTCAAGAATTATTTTACATAAAGGCCAGGATGTCCATTATATATTTTAGAAGCGACTAATGCAATGTTATGTGTAGGTCAGGATCATAGCAAGCGGAGATCTATCGTTTCTACCTACCCTAATGGGTAACAGGCGTAATAATAATTATGTATGAAAACAATATAGGTAATAATTATATTATTTACTTACTTCTTATATATTAATTATCGCCGCAGATATTCACACATTAACTCAGATTTTTAAATATCAGTAAGATCAGAGTTTAAAAATTAAACTAAACACGCCGTTGATCTATTTTAGGAAGTCACTAAAATCTAATAATATATTAAAGCCATTTTTTACAAAGCTGTTGTAAAATATTTGAATTGGACAAGGAAAAGGCATATTTATGTCGAAAGTAATGAAAAGTTTGCAGCGGAAAAGCCCGTGTGCAGCTCAGACCCAGGCACGACTAGCGGAGCATCGCGTACCTGCAAATTTAAACGGACAGTCAGAACACTCGCTCACAGTCCAAGCAAGAGAATTCCATTTACTTGGACCCTAATTCACCTCCCAAAATTCTTACTAATAGCATGTTTGCGTTTAGATAAATTAAACTCACTAATGGGGTTTTTTTTACGTAATTTTACAAGGTTAGTACATAACAATTAATAAAAAATCCCCATCACTAGTATCTAAATAAAATTAATGGGTATATTTTTACGTTAAGAGGTTAAATAAAACTGTAAGAACTACCTGATGATATATGTAGTTACGACTGCAAATTAATTACTATAATATTAGATCATTAAGGTCAGTGTTTACGTTAGTACGTTTATCTAAACGAACCAACCTTCTAGTTTCAGATCAAAATAGGAAGGGATACGAAATGAGATACTTTTCATCAGGTGGTTCTCAATCTGTTTGCCTGTTTTTTGCAATTAAAAATAAGACTACTCTTTTCTTATTAAACTGATTGGAGCAATCAAGTTTAATACGAAAAGATAGATCGATATTAGATTACTTTTGGAATCAGGATTAGTCCACGTAATACTTCTTCCATATCCAAAGCAAACCAAGCTGATGGGACCAATTAAAAGGCCACCGTTATGTGGGAAAAGCTCCAACGGCTCCGCACCGTCACCGGCGAATAGCCGCCAGCCGAGTTGATGCCGGGGCAAAGAGGTTTTGAAGCTCTAACGTCTTCGTTGTCTCTAATAGCCATAAAGGAAGATTACCACCCAAACAGAGCAAATCTATTTCAAATTTTAAGCCAGATGGCACGAGAAGATACACACATTTTTATCACGGTACAGGTAGAATTATGTACAATTAGCTACTACTATATTCCTCCTTTACTCGCAAACATATATAATTTTGTCATGCTAGCACAAATAACAAGGAGACGATAATTCACTTGAGCGAGTAAAGAAGATAAGGTATGTTAGGTCATATAAAGAACCTCGCTAGGTAATTTCATCCTGTTTCTTACTTTAATGTTGTACCATTTTCGCCAATCTCACAGCGAATAAGGCTACATCAAAACATCTATTCCCCACCCCATAATATATATACATGTAGATACGTTTCAAAAGTTGCCAATTTTAATACACAGAGAACGTGCAGCACATAAATTTGAAGCAAAGTCAATTTCTAAATATTGTCTTTTAAATGGAAGCATGCACAGCTTTTAGAATAAAGCGTTTTAGAAACAAAAGATTTCTAACGCATCCTTTTAAGAAATTTTAAAATGGAAATATTGCAGGGCTAAAATGAACATACACAGTATTCGAGAACAGACTCCAATCGTTTACATATAGATTTTTAAATGTCCAATAACTAATTATAATGATACAAAATTCTAAAAATGTTGTGTACAGACACGGTGGAGACGCCATCGGGCAATCTTCGCGGGTAGGGGGTTATATGCTCAATATATGGCCATCCCTTATTCCCCAATTAAGAAATGGTGCCCGGAGAATATAGAATTTTGCACTTACCTAGCAGTCAGCCACCAGCCACTGCCGCTGCTTATTACGTGGCGATACAGGTGGCAAAGTCCTTCAACACGAGCCCCGGGGCGCAAAGACGCAGTTACACTGACCACTAAGTTTTTAAATTAGTTGAGGCGGTTGTCATATTTACTAGGTAACTGGATGCGGAAATCTTCGATAACTAAACTAGCTTGTATTTATGCGGGTGCGATACTAGTTCACGTGCGTCGCGGTAGCGTGGCGTTTGGCAACGTACTGGCTCACACGCAGCGCGAGCGGCAGCAACATGCAGAGTTGCAAGACGCTATAAACCCAAGAGACGATTGCTAATTGGGAAATAAGTGGCGCCAATACACGGCATTTTTAGAATTTTGTATTATTACAGATTTGTCCAGGAGTGGAAACGTACATACATTGAAGCAGTTTAAGAAAAATCAACTGGAATGGAATATAATTATATAAACGACGGAAAACAGGATGCAATTTTTTAAGATTTCTTGGTTGTTTGTTCGGGATTCACGTAAAAATTACTGGTCGATTTTGATGCGGTTTTCATTGATCGTCAGCAAATTCTTAGACTTAAAATCTGCGCTACTTTTTATCCTCGGAAGCCTAGGAGAATCATTAAAAATGGCCAGATTGAAAAAAAAATGAATTCCAATGTCGTTTTTTCACAGATCGATAGCAAATTTAATGTAATAAAATGTGTGATAATTTTTATCCCGGGAATCCCGCGGGTACTTTCCTGGGAGCAGTTTGTAGTTGTTCGGGTGCATAAAAATTATCTTAATAAAACCGTTAAAACGTAGTTTTATTATGTATAGAAATTGCGAAAACTTAAGATTTTTTTTTCTTATTCCGACAGTTTTCATTAAAACGATAGCTTACATTCTTTTTAATGTTGCGATACTTTGTATCCCGGGAATCTCGCGGGTATTTTCCACCTCAAACGTGGAAGAAGTCACAGGCATATCCTAGTATAATACATATATTTACCAAAACGATCAATATAGTCAAGGAGTAGATCAATCGAAACTTAAGATTTTTTTTAAAGATTGATTCATTGTTATTCCTCTGGACGAGAAACTATGTAACAGAAAGTCGATATGTAAATTATTCATTATAAAACAAAGAAGTCAAAGAGGAATATTCTTTACGTTATTCTAAAGTTGTACCTATAATACAGAGACACGGCAATGGATAGATAACACTTTATTGCTCATCAAATATACAATTTCAAAACGCACAACAATTACAATATTGTCATGGCAGAAACAATAGGCGGCCTTATCGCTCAAAGCAATATCTTCCAGGCAACCTAACATAAGGAATAGTTTAACCTAATCTGGCGATGTAGGTGGTGCAGATTATTAGGTATATCATAAACAAACTTACTTAAACTACATAGTCTATAAATTAAATACACATACTTAAATTACTTTATTGATTAAATACATACAAACACACGCATATATATATATATATATACATATATATATATATATATATATATATATATATATATATATATATATATATATAAATGTATATATATTAATAAGTATACAGTATAAGAATTAGGCATAATTATGTAAGAAAAGGTAATGTTTTCTGAGTGCGTTCTTAAATGTAGGCGATTATTTATTATGTTACTTTATAGTTTTCATGACTATTTTAAATGCAGATATAAATTGTTATATTTATATCTGAACTTAAAGGTTTTATAGAATTAAGCAAAAAAAATAATTTTGTTTTGCTATAATTTTTATAAAACCTCTCCTAATCCGAAAGATAGGTATGATTTCTAGCCATACTTTGCTATCAGCTATGACTTGCTAACCACTTAACTTAAAGCTTGAATGCAAGAAACTACAAAAATGAAACTGAAAGCATTTTTTATTGCATGAGTTCTGACTGAGTAGACAGGCAGATGGCCCACCTGATGGAAAGTGGTTATCATCGTCTATGGACATTTGCAACTCCAAAGGTGCTACAAATGCGGTGCTACTCTCTTGAAGGACACTGGAACCTGGCCACTAATGCCGGAACACAACTCAAGGTTGTTATGGCGGCATACTTTAGACCCGGGGTAGTAGCCATCCAGATGAGCAAATACCCTACCAACTGACTTTGGGTTATTTTGTCACCTCTTACGACAGGCAGACAGACAAATTGTATTCTTTCTCCTTTCCTGCACGGATAAAAACTAAGCTTCCAAGCAAAACGTTGCTGAGTAACAGTAAGCGGTTAGCTTGTATTGCATGCACGTCAACTCCTTTTAGATACCTTTTTGAGCAGAAATGGATGTTACATAGACGTTGTAAAGAAAAATACGACATTCGTCGTCTGTGTTTATTGCTGTACATTAGTTATACTGCTTCCGTAGTGTCGCTTGGGCTTGAAATGGGAACTAATGAGATTTTGATGTTTTTTTGACTGTGCTTTTATTTTCCTTGGTAACGTTAAGATGTTCGTGACCCAACTGTGAAACGTCAACAATATTATTTTTAAGTTAAGTGTAATATGTGTTTACTGCGCTATTAAAAAGTTTCCTCTTCAAAGACTACAAAGTGACCTAGCTGGAAGCTTTATCAACTATAACCTGATCATAACGTCTAGAAAGAGACATAATTATTTTCCCTTCCACCAATACTCTATTGTATCTGTAGTCAAGGTCAGTGAATCATAAGTAAAGCGATTTTATTCATGTTATTTTACTTTTTAAGTTGATCCGAGTCTTAAATCCGCTAAAAAATAACTAAATACATACATACATACATACATACATACATACATACATACATACATACATACATAACTTCACGCCAGTTCCCTTGCGGGGTAGGCACGAACAACAGAGTGCCATTTAGGCTTATTCTTACACACCTCACTTGCCTCTTTGACATTCATAACTCTTGTCATGCACACTCGTCTGTTCTTAAGGCTCCTAACATCACCTTCTGCTAGTACACGATCAATTTGATCATGGAAGGTGTGTCGTGGCCTTCCACGACTTCTGCATCCATCCACTTTTGCATTGTATATCTGTTTAGTCATTCTTTCATCATGCATTCTTTCCACATGCCCGAACCACCGGAGCATTCCTTTCCTTACCTTCACCCCGACACTCTCTTTCAGACCAACTCTCTTTCTTACTTCGGTATTACGAACGCGGTCCGCGAGCGTCACTCCGCAGATTTTGCGCAGTGCCCGCATCTCGACCGCGTTTACTCTACTTTCATGCTCTCTCTTCCATACCCAACTCTCGCATCCATACGTGAGCGTAGGTACCAGCACCGCGTTGTGTACGGCGAGCTGGGCCTTCTGGCTGAGGTTCTTAGCGCCTAGAAGTTTACTTAACGCTCCATTCGCACTATTCCCCAAATTCACTCTTCTTTCTATATCAGCGGTGTACCTTCCATCCCTGCTAAAAGCACATCCAAGATATACAAACTCATTCACTTGCTCTAGCATAACATCATCGACCATTATCCTTGCATTCGTTCTGGTTTCTTCTCTTTCAAACACCATAACCTTTGTTTTCTTCGCATTCAAATGAAAGCCTCTCGCCTGACAGTCATCTTTCATCATTGTGACTAGTGTTTGCAGTTCTGATGGCGATTCGGCTAAAAGCACGGCATCATCCGCATAAAGCAAGGTGCTTACAACTAGATCACTCATCCGCACCCCAACATCCATCAATCTTATTCTCTGGAGACAATCGTCCAGATATAGGATGAACAGCAAAGCCGACAGCACGCAGCCCTGGCGGACGCCAATATTGACGTCAAACCAGGGCGACAGGCTGCCTTCCACCCGCACGCATGCCATACAGCCCTCGTAAGTGGACTGCACAGCACGCATCAATTGGCCATTAATCCCATATCCGGGCAATATGTCCCAGAGGTCCTTCCGCACAACCCTGTCAAATGCTTTCTCTAGATCCACAAAACCGCAGAAAACCTTCCGGCCCATAGCCAGCTGCTTCTCTACGATATTGCGGAGAGAGAAAACTTGATCCATACATCCCCTTCCATTTCTGAAACCACCTTGTGCATCCCACAGTAATCCATCGGATACAACTCTCATTCTCTTTTCAATAATCTTCGCATACACTTTAGATGCTGTGCTGATCAAACTGATGGCCCTGTAGCTGGCGCACTCCATACGTGACCCCTTGCCTTTATACAAGGGCACGATGACAGCGCGCCTCCAGTCCTTGGGAACCTTTCCCGTCCTCCAGCACAAGTTGCATAAGGACAGGAAAGCGTCCCGGACGCAGGTTCCACCAGATTTGATCATCTCAGCAGACACACTATCGATTCCTACTGCCTTTCCATTTTTCAGACTTCTTATCGACCATTCGATCTCTTCCAAAGTGATCTCGGATGCTGACTCCTCGGAGTCGGTCACAGACTCAGTCGATAACTAAATACGCATGTAACAATACCACTTTTCACGTGAGCAGTGATTTTAAAAGTTTATAAAGGATGTCTAGTGGAATTTGAAGCAAAAATCTTTTCTTTATAATTCGACGATATTTACCAAAGAACAACCGACATAATAGGTTTGTAATGTTAGTTTAGCTTCTCCTAATCAAATAATTGTTCTGTTAACTATCACAAGGTGTTAAAGCTCTTGCTTACAAAATTATAGTCATTATTATTAAAGTAAACATCATAGTCTATGTTGCCAAAAGTTAAAAGTTAGTTACAACGTACGCAACGTTGTAACTAAAGCAATTTGATACTTGCACGATGTTTGATGTCAGACTAAAAATCATTAGTAAGTATCGAAATTACTCTTGACCTATAATATTGGAGTTGCTAGAGTTTAGACAAATTTGCGAAAATGACGCCCCTTTTATTTTCTACTTTCTTTTGCCATCCTGTGTGTCAAGTTATTGGGAGATTTAACCAGTAATAATTATATTTATGACATGCCATATACAATTTATGAAGTGTAAGTTCAACACGTTTATTTAAAAACTATTTTTAACACCACTAAAGCAGAATTTCTGTATTAAATATCTGTTTATATTCTTTTTAAACAAACACATTTTTAGCGCTGTGATAAAACCAAGAGATTATATTATTATAAAAATATGGGAAGTATGAATATAAATTACAAGTTCCATGCAAAAGAAGTGGCGGGCATAATAAATAGTATTCTTTTTCCATGCCTGTACATCATATCCCATTCTGTTGCAGTGGTTGAGGCTGAGGGTTTTGTTTCACGTATGCTCACTGAAAATTATCCTCTATGCAAGACCTCTATAAATAATGTACAAACCCCTATGAAATTATTAACTCGTTACTCTCTGTTTTTAAACAGAATAAGTTATACGTTTTCTATCTTCAGGGGAAAATTCATTTCTATTTAAATATACTATACCGTCTTCATATTACAATCTTTACAGGCGTTGTGTTTACATTTATGTGTAGTCTCACATTGATTTTATAACTGATCGCTTTTGTAACGTACATTAACATTTTCAGGCCTAAAATTTACGCTTTAGTAATGATCTCTTCATAATGACACCGGTACACACTTATTCCTTCGTTGATAACTTCTTCACGGTACGGGTAGTCCGTTTATGGAACTCGCCGCCACTCAATATCAGACAAGCTAAATCGTAAAAGTATTGTCTCTTAAAATTGTGGTAACTTATTCTTTTTGGGTCCTTTCAGGTCTAATAGTATAATGTCCATTCCGATTGTATTACTTATGTTTGCATATTGTTCTTATTCGCCTTCACTGTCATATTTTAATTAAAAAAAAAAAAAAATATTGCAGGAGCTCAGCAGACAGACCGACGGCCCACTTGATGAAATGCGGTTACCGTCGCCTATAGACATTTGTAACACCAAATTTCCTTAGGTTAGTGGATTGCCTGGAAGTGATCGTTTTAAGCGACAAGTCCGCCGTTTGTTCTAAATTTATTGTACCTGGTTTCTAAGAACGTATTTTTAGTGAACAATAAAGTGTTTTTATTCATTATATCAGATAGTAGTTCTGACAGTTTAGTGTTTTTTATTTATTTATTTTCCAATATGCTTACATTCATATATAAGTATATAAAACATATTCGACTGTGGCACAGAAACCTCATGGGATTATTCGTGTCGCAGAGTCGTGTAAAATAGATTAGGTTATGATACATAGTGACGTGTCAAAAGGCACCTACCTTATGACTTAGATTTGAATCTTTTCCGGGGAGTATGTAACACTTCAACAGATTTTCTGACTAATGAATGAATGAATATTATTAAAATTATCACATAGGGAAGACACTATGATGAAATCTGCAAAGTGAGATAACCAATGTGTGAACGCCGAAACTCCATCTAGGGAAATCATGGCAGTTATAGCGTCCGTTCTCCTAAAATAAGAAGGCCTGTGTCTAACAGTGGGACGTGTATGGACATGTATTATACATAGGAATAAAAGTAAAATAACAGACCAAATCAAAATGTCTATAATTATTTTGATATTGACTGTGACCGAATGCGTCGTGTTTAAAGCGGTAAAAATAACGTTTATCGAATTGCCACATTAGTGTATATGCATACGTTATCTGAAATATTTAACGTCATTATCCAATAATAACAGACAGTATCAAATGACACCTATCGCCACATCTGCGTGAAACGTCCTATATCTGTAACATTATCCCAGATGAGGCCTCACCATAATGAACTGAAAAATGTTTCGTTTTCAAAATAACTCTATAATATGATAACAAAGAGTAGAATGGAGAAAATTGTTAGCAGCATATAATCTGTTTGTTCCTTGCCTCGGTAATAATATCCGAAAAGGACCCTCCAGATTTACGGGCTATCCGCTGCACAGTGGGAAAGAATTTATGTATCATGAGGAAATTCAAAATTACATACAAAATGTTCATATTACAAATAATATCTTTTGTGAATTCGTTTATCCCACATTACATGTTTAGTTACTAAACAGAGCTTTAAGTACTATCTTGTATAATATTATATTAATTAAGTATTATCTTGTATATATAGGCCAAGGCGAGTATTTATGGATCAAATCAAGGAAAAACTGTCTGTTGTGTCGTATAAAGATTTTTTTAACCCATTTGCTTAAAAAATGCATTTACGAAGCCTGTATACATTCTTCGAAAGTTAAAAATTACGAATTATAGAATGGGATGTGCGGAAATTTCACATTACGAGAATAAATAAGCTGAATAATGGAACCTCCTTGGAAGCGCTTTTGATCAATATATTTGTCACACTTTAATGCTATAGGGAAAATGAGACGAAATATGTAGTTCTAATCTTCACCATGCCCATGTGGCGCCATTTGCAAATTCACACCATTTTCATATTAGAAACTTTAAAAACTGTTGCGACTTTTCGACTGATATTTGTGTTTGTTACGGCAATTGCTTCTCTGAAAAACTATTTGATAAATATTTGGGACCTAAAGCAGCCGCTTTAGCAGATCCGTATTTCGAATACGACAAGATCAAAATAAAGTGGAACTTTTATACCTATACTCTTATATCTAGACAAGTGTTAATTTTGCTTATAAGCGATTCTCCAAAAGCAGCCGCTTTAGGGCCCCAGACTAACTTAGTATGTTTTATTATAAACTAGCGGTCCAGGCAGACGTTGTCCTGCTCTGAAAAAATAAAAATTTGGGTACCCGATCCCAGCGCCTCCTACCGGTTCCAGTTGTAAATCCAAACCATCCGGGGACCCACCCAAACACACACAAAAAGTTTAATCAAAATCGAAAGTCGTTCTCAAGTTATGTGCGTACATACATTTATAAGATTCCAAGTCCAATTATAAGTCCAAGGTATCTTAGCTTTAAAATAGAAATCTACGTAATCTTTCATCTTGTATTCGAGTCGCCAAAAACTGTCTCTTCTGACTGAGCGGAAGCTGGATCACATCCCACTATCGTTGCATTAAACATGAGGTTTTATTATAAGTAATCATTTACATTGCTGTCAAAGCGCTCTTTAGTGATATATATTTTATCCGATAACCATTAGTATAATATTTCATTTATAGTGGTCGTTAATGACCGGTTCCTATATCTTACTATTAATTCACCTACCTTACCATCGGTCAAATTTTGACATTACATGTATGGAGGTTATTATGTCAAATTTTAACCGATATTAGGGAAAATGAACGGTCGGTAAGATATAGGAACCAGCTATTTGTTGTGCTTTTATATTATACTCATTATACTGTTTCTAAGCGTTTATTTTACTTTTGATATTTGCATGTCTGTCTAGTTACATATTTCTTGACAGTAAAGCCCACACGAAACAAATTATTTTTGTAGATGAAGTAATAGTGATGTTCTGTGAATCATATAACGCGCAAACTATTAAACCATCGACACTATACGTAAAAAATCGAAAGTAATCAATTTGAAAGTAAAAAATGTTCTACTTTATTACATTTTTTTACTTTATTCCAAAAATAGCTGATTTAATATATGTAAAAAAATGTTCTTTGGAATGCGGATATACTTATTATTTGAAGTATTAAGGAAAAACTTCAAAACATTTCCAACTCTATCTGTATAAACATAGTGTTTATATTATTAAATATAATGTATTCTATCGCGTTCTCTCGCTGACGTAGTCCTATAAATTTGCGTTTATCTCTTTTTAGAGTCGTTTTTACGTTTCATCGAGTTTCAAATCACAACGATCTAAAGAACTTTCACTTCCAAAAATTGTCACGATATTGTCTTCACAGTTAGCGCGTGCTAATTATACAATATGCACATAATTATTAGGTGAGCAAAATTACCTGAACGGGAGATGGTTGTTTGTTCCCGATTCTTTGATGTCCACTGATTTTATAGGAATCGCTAAACGAAAAAATATTCGTGACTAAATTGGACATTGGAGATAGGTATAGTTTAGTTTTCTATCGTATATAAAATTCAACATTATTTAATTCAAAATAAAACACATTTCTCTTTACCCGTTATTATTAATTTTAAATTTAAATAAAACTTAAAATATTTCAAATGAATATTAGCTCTATCTGTATATATATATATAAGGCACGTAGATTAAAAGAAATTTTGCATAACAGTGCATTGAATTTCGAACTTTATGCTAGTGATTTAAAGTGTAATTGAGATTCATTTTTTTGAATTATGATATGTAGACTAAAGGAATGATATTTATAATAATAAAACTTAGAGAATAATTATTTGTGAGTAGATTCTCTGAAGTTTTACGTCTACCGCGTGCGAACTGCACACACACACACACACACACACACACAGATTCCTTTAAAATACTACTACATTACACTACATACCTATTTAAATCATAAATATACCGTAATAAATACGTATTTCAAGGACTTCTTGTATTAATAAGAGGGGCGAGAGCTCATTAAATAATACATAAAATTTACAATTTTCCTCTTAAGCCATCTACCTAGTCTTAACAAGAATTAGGAAGGTAGGGATAATTAAACGCTTGTATAATATTAATCAACTTAATAATTTATTAGACTAGAGGCAACTTAAAGTATGTCCTAAGACTAATTAAAATACGATATTGCAATTTGTTTTTAACTTAGCGTTGTATTCATGAATGAAAGACGAAAAAATTTAAATTAAGAACAAAATTTGCTAATTATGTACATATTTTCTAGAGTATTAAAATTGGATAACAAAAATCATATTTTTTATAGATTCGCTAAAAATAATTGCCAATAAGCGCGTAGGATTTAGCGTATTTTGGAGTGTTACATTTTTTATTTTGTTGTATTTGCCACTATAGTATCCGTGTCCACATTGAAACAACTACTGTTGTATAATATTGTAAATAACCACCAATATGCTTCGAACTTGTTTTTCTTTCAATAATTTTCTTTGCAGAATAAAGGTTGAAAGAGTAATATTTAAAACTCCACCGGTTTATTTCGCGAAAAAAATATTTTTCATAAACGATTTCCAATATACAGTGGAAACGGCTGGTTATATGTTGTTGCAAAATAAATTATAAACTTGGGCGGTTAAAACCGTTCGAAACCAATTCTTGTTCGTAATTCAGTATATTCTAGTATTTTAATGTCACATATTATTCATATGATATATGCAGTAGACACGACAAATTATTGCATCCATCTGCTTAAGAATTCACGTAACCTAGAACCTAGGTATCAAAATATTAATTTTCTGTTACTTATACCTTTTAATATAACTGTTAACGGTATGTTTGAACATGTACGTAAATGGGGGAAAAAATCCCCGGTACATCTAAAGCTTTCATTACAGATATGATATGCATCGAGTAAGAAAATACATAATATGTCGCAGTAGATTTCCTAAAACTGATCACTGAATAAAAAAATGATTATACATATGTAACAAAGATTTACAAAAAATAAAATAAATACTTTGAAATATATTGAATTTGAACTTTTAAATAATGTTCATTTTGTAGTACCTACCCATAAATTAATGTAGAAATTAAGGCCAATAATCATCAAAATATGTATGACTGAGAATATTTTCGGCTTCAGTTATTGTACATAATAAATTATATTTTGTCCCGTGTATGAATTATTAAATATTTTAAATATATCATCACAGCCACGTTACATTTCACCAAACTTAAATTCATTAAAATTTTTGCCAATTTTTCTATTACATCTATTTTTTGTTTCTTAATACCACTTAATTAAATTATAATAATATAACATTTATTGTAATAATTAAATTCTAGAGTAATCACTGGAATAAATTTTTCGAGTGATGATGGATCTTTAATAAATAACTTGTAAATGAACATAAAATGAAGCACTTAACGGATTGAAATGAAATATTAAATTATAATATAGACGTATGTTTTTTACAATGAATATTTGTATGAGTGACGGAATCCACGTTCTACAATGAAATATTTCGTAGACGATGCGTACGTTTTTGCTATTTGAGTACGGAACTCCAAGAAAGCATTTAATTGTATATCTCAAAAAATACTGAACGGATCATATTTGAACTAATTTTCAGCGCCACCATCTTAAAAAAATAATTATCGGAAATGAAAATAATTTGTCAAGAAACGTGTATAGAATTTGTATTATGTTATAATAAAACTACGTTTTAACGGTTTTAAGCGCGGTAATTTTATTTGATTTTGGTTTTTCCGACGTTTCGGCCACTTTTCAGTGGCCGTGATCGCGGAAGCTGTATTATGTTGTTGATATCTCCTTCTACCGCACATACCTGAGTAGGTTGATTTGTCTTTATTCAATAATCAGTTTATCTTTTTTTCCAATGTGCATTTTTTGTCTATTTTAGCACAGGATTTTTTTTTCTATTTAATCCCAGTAGTTTTTAAAAAAGACTGATAGATAACACTTTATTGTACACCAATACAAAAAATGAACTTACAGATTTAAACTATACCTAATTATGCACAAAGGGCAGTCTCATCGCTAAAAGGTGATCTCATCCAGACAACCCCAGAAATGATTTAAGATGATAATAGTGATGGTTGGTATACGAAAACTTTAGAACGTCCACTTACATTAGATAATAAATACACAATTGTTATAATATATACAGACTTTAAATATATTATATCGATATATACTTAATACACATACTATACAAATACATATCTATACAAAGTATATTAATGTTAATAGATGAATAATGCATGTATACATACGTTTAAGCATCTTCATATTCCAACGACAGGTAATATTTTATAGTCATTGTTTTGAATGTCGGTAGCGATTTTGATTGTCTGATAGTAACAGGCAGCGCATTCCAAAGCTGTATAGCTTGACGGAAAAATAATTGTTGTAGAAAGTTATAGTTATATGTTAATAGAAGAAATAATAATATAGAAAAAATATGTTTTCTGTATAAATGTAGATAGACTACTCGTCTACTGTCGACCGAGTAAACATTTTGTCTTTTAATAAAATAATAACATAAATCATTCCGACTACCTATTATCCATCATAATTATGATTAGCTTAATGATATTTCCCTGAATTACTAAAAGTAATATCTTAGTTACAACATATAGTGTTACTCACATTGTCATTATATTAACATCGGAACTGATATATTTACGCAAGAATTAAATACATGTGACAAAATCTTTCCACAATGTAGTCAATCTTCTTACTTCCCATACAACTATGAAGACAAGAAAATTTTATAGTTGTACACGCAATACAAAACATTTTGTGTTGCGTGTACAACTATACATTTCATATTTGTGCGAATAGATCGTTCATTTGCCTTACTATCGGTTAAAATTTGACATAAGCTCCATACAAGCAATGTCAAAATTCAACCGATGGTAGGGCAAGTGAACGGATATTATTATATTATGTTTTTATCCGTGCAGGACCGGAGAAAAAATACAATTTCGTAATATTCAAATCGTAAGAGGCGATAAAACAACCCACAGCCAGGTGGTAGGGTACTTGCCCGACTGGATGGCTTCTAACCCTGGTCTAGAATATGCCGCAATAACAACCTTGAGTTGTGTTATGGCATTAGTGACCAGGTTCCAGACTCCCTTAAGAGAGCAACAGCGCATTTGTAGCACCTTTGGTGTTGCAAATGTCCATAGGCGATGGTAACCGCTTTCCATCAAGTGGGCCGTCTGCCTGTGTGCTGAACTCCTGCAATAAAAAAAGGGACCGGTCATTAGCAGACTTATTTTAACGTTATAATACCTTATTGAAGACATACCATGTCAGTCTATATTTAGGATATTGATGTACTTATTGAATGTCTACTATTAATACTAAACAGTCTACATAATTATGGAGTATTTTCTAAATCGTATTAAGACCTAACAACAGTACGGAAAGAACTTCGTGCAACTGATCACTTGTCTCTTTCATTTGCCTGCAAAAGTGTCATTTCTCGTTCACTCATTGCAATCTTTCTTTAGAGAGACATTAAAGAACTTTGTCATTGTAATTTAATTTTGTCATTATAAGAGTCTACTCCGCTATCAAATAATATTGATTTTGAAAAACTACCTATTTACAAGTTTTATGTCTTGCTTCTTTTGTTTTTATCCCTTATCCAAAGGTACAGCATGTCAGGAATCCATGTAGCTAATAATATCACTAACAAGAAATTTTGCGCTGTTATACATAAAATGTAGCTATCAGTGTAATCCCTAATCCAGCCAAGGAAGTATCCTGTAGGTGGTACAATTATACCCATAGTCAACATTCCAAGACCAACAGCGGCAGGCACTTGTTCCATTCTACAGTTTTCTGATACGGCAATGTTTCTTGCAACAATGATCATACTTCTGCCAAATCCGTACAGGCAAGACATGATGATCAACGTTGTTAAATATGTCTGATACGCCATGACTGAAAAGACAAAATAATATCATTAAATGAGATGCTAATCTGCCCTTTCTCTCACGCAATTTTTTACTCTTATTTACTAGGATGGAAATTAGTCCCTTTAAAAATAATTCATAATATTTTTGTTCATTTGCGATATTGAATAATATCCACATTTCTCACACATTTTATTAAATTTAAGGGTACTAAAAAAGCAAGTAAACACACAAACATATAACTAAATAAATAAACTTACGTATTTACGTATCTGAATATTAGTACTGAAATATGAATGATGTCATTATGAGATAAAATACCTTTATCACTTCATCACTTCACACAAACACACTTCAAGAGATAATCTTTGATACAAAAGTATTAAGTAAATCCACATTCGTAATATATATAAGTACTAATATATTTTTACCGTATAAAGGCAAAACTATAAATATCATCTTAAAATAATTTGAAATAGATTACGAGCATTTGGGTACATAATGGATACTAATCAATCCAAAATCCATATTATCCAATTAAAAATCATTCACAGTGATAAAACCGTTTCTTGTATTGTTTTAACTGTCATTTCTATTTAATATGCAACAAATTCGAATGAGTACATTCAAACATAAATTATACATTACATATAGTTAAACAAGTCATTTAGTTACATTTGTATCTATGTAAAATGTATTTGTATATATATATATATATATATATATGTAAAATTAATAAAATACAGACAGAACTGAATTGATGCTCATCTGAGTAATCATATCATCATGATCACTATTGTTAGCCTATCAAAGTCCACTGCTGGATATTAGTTTATCCTACGGCACGCCATTAGATCAGTTTCCGGCTTATGGCAACAGTCACAACCAACTCTTTTGCAGATTTTCATCATATCACTGAAGGTGCCTTAGACACTATGAGACGTAATCTTTACTCAAGAGCTTGCACACCCACCCTTTGTCGGTTTTGTGACTACAAGTCACTGGATATTCTAGATAGTTAATTTTTATCTTTACTTAAGGCACTGCTAATTCTAATACCGCTAGTGCCAATACTGCTGATGTTAATATTGTTGATGTATTGTACCCCTTTAGAAAAAATCTGAACATTAGTTATTAGATATTCGCACTTACATTAGTAGATTATCTCTATTATAAATGTCCACATCTTGGTTTAATAATGACATTAGCTGTCGATAAATTACATAAATGACAATACTCACTTTGTCTAACAATGATTAACCAAGTGCATGTCATAATGAGCATCCATCTGGCCTTAATTTTGTACTTGTCTTGAAATATCGGCAAAACAAGGCGGCCGCAGATATCTGCGAATGCGACCGCTGACATACATAGAGCAGTCTGTTTCTTATCCATGTTGGCTACTTTCTACAAATACCAATATTACAATTTAATAAAAGATTTTCAACATATCTCTTTATCTTTTTGACAGCATCGAGTGTTTTGCACATTATTGGTAGATAAGTGGAGATCAATGATTATAAATATATATTCAAATATGTTCGTATATTATATACAAAAAAATTACGAAAAATATACATAGTTCATCTAATTACTTATTTGTATATTATTTGACTTTGTTAGTGAAAAGTAATTAAATTATTAATGTGATTATAGTCCGAGAGCTGGTGAACAATTTAGGGTAGGTTATTGAGGTAGTGTGATTTTTTTTAATAATAATCCTTGAAAGACCCCTAAATAAGAAAATCGAGGTCTGGCTGAAGGGTATCAGCCCCTCACTAACCCTTGATTTTTTTTAAACGGGATTTTTTTTTTATTAAAGAAAATTTTTGTATCTTTAAATTAGATATTTAAGGAAGTTAAAAATAAAAAACCACATTAATTAATCGGATTTGAATGTTAACTAGACTTACAAAACGGTTTTTTATATAAATTTAGAAAATGTTCTTGAGTCATCTTGAGCTTTTGGGAGAATAATGTAGGCACTTAAAAAAATATAATCCCAAAAACTAGATCTGTTTGGTAATATTTTTTTACCTGGCAGATGATCGAAATTGTAATCCATAAGGCCATGTGAACAGCACTATGCTTAGCTTAGGGGTCTTTCAAGGACTTTTATAAGAAAATTCACTGCCTCAAGAACCTACCCTAAATTGTTCACCAGCTCTTCATTAGTTAACACCCATAACGACTTAAATACTTGTTTGCGAAGATTTGCTGCACTGTTTAACAGAAAACTTTATATTTGTCGTAATAAAAAAAGATCCTCATTGTCGGCCAAAGCTATATTCTATTGCTATGACAATTTTGATTCAATTATATATAATAGTAAATACTACACAACAATATAAATAAATCAGTACCCCACGACGTTTTCTATTGTCCAATTGTGCAAAAGATTAAAAAATAAATTATTACCACTAACCTGCAAGAAGAAAGGATAGAGCATACTGAAATTTTGAATCGATGTTACAGCCAAAGCTGTCCCAATAATAATATTCAAGAACCGTGGACTCGACAGTAAAGATATATCGAACAAATCATATAGTTTTCGTAATGTACTCTTTCTCTGCGGCAATAAAATTACGCTGTGGCCTAAAAATACAATAACATTTTGTTTGTTTTACATTTTATTTTATTTATTTATGTATATAAAAATAAAGCTTTTTCTACATAAGTAATTGTTGTAGTTTCTATCATAAAAGTAATGTCACTGAAATTACATACAGTACATAAGTAGAAGTACATACTATTGTATTTGTTTTACTAAAAAATAAAAAGATGAGTTAATATAAGGAGCATCCCAAAGGAATAACTCTGGGTACCGCGCTAAGATTCCCTAAAGCACTAAACTTATTTATTCCACATTTGCTTTGCAATTGGTTCATAGTTACGTTCGTAAAGTGCCCTACAAACAAACAGTCAAACCAACTCAAATTAGTCTTTATATATATTACTATTTTAAGGAGGAAGAAAATCGATCATTGTACTAACGAATGTTTAAGCAGTCTATTAACGATGATTTGAAATTTAATAATTTTGTGATAGTAAATTTCTGCTTCAATAAACTTAATAATAAAAACTATTAATATTGCGTACCGTTGAGACCGTTCTGGTGAGATTTATTCATCCTAGTAATGTTTAAGTCCTTAACGCTTTGAGACTTCTTATTATTCCAATCCATTGATTTCTCTTGGCCATTAGCAAGTTCTGGCTCCGTCGCTCGTCTGTTAGTTCTGAGATCATGAATTAACTTTGAATCTTTATTTATTACTATATCTTTAAGTTTCTCTGGTAGTAAATGTACTTTCTCGTCTATTTCAATTTCTGTTTCAACTCTCTTCATATGCCATTCCACAGGTTGTATTAACATGGTCCCGCAAATCTATACAAATGTAAATTACTGTTTAAAACACGATATTTCATAAATCGATAATAAAAAAAAATCATTTTGGGCAACGAACGACGAAAATTTCTTAAAAATTACGAAATCTTTTTTTCTGCTTTCACAAACTATATCTATAAGTTTTTTTTTTATAAATAATTAAAATGATTGTTTAATTTTTTTTCACAGTTTTCAAAATTAAATCAATTTTTAAGAAATTTTATGTGAATGTGCTGAAAAAAGTATACATATAGTTTTCGTGGAATTCCATGTTTATGTAAATGAGACTCAATGAACGATAATTAGCAACGGTAATGAAGCTAATTTGGAATACTTATATATATATAGTTATAATAATGATAATGAATATTAGGTATTTTTTATCCCGAAAAATAGGATAATTTCTATGACATTAGAATGAGAAGTTGATATGAGCAAAGCTGAATAAATTAATTGTCTTGATATAATAAGCTTTCTATAATGGGGATAAAAAAAAAATATATTGGTAAACGATATAGTTAAAATTTAATTTACTTTTGCTTTCAAAATTACTTCCAATTCCTTTTGCCTATATTGAATTTCTCTTCTACTCTTTATCAGTTTTTGTTGTTTTTTTGTAATAGATAAAAATAAAGTAACTATTATTTTATTAGTCTAAATTTGAGCTAAAATACTGTTCAGGCAATGCTTTTTTATAAATAACTGTTTTTACAATATTTGTCATGTATTGGACTAAAAAGTTTACCTTTAGCAAGCACTGAAATGGTTTAAAAAATGTCAATTAAAATTTTAGGGGATTATATCGGGAATTTTATATTATATTTTTGCATTGCCACAGGATTTAAAAGATACAAGTCCTTGGAAACGAAGTGGGAGAACTTAGTAAACGCACATAGTTTTGGAATATAAAGTTGAGAACTAAAAAATCTCCAAATACAACAGTTATAATATGGTTATTTACCCCATGTAAGCTCAAACCAGAGAGCAACAAGCAAGCGCCTCGGAACCCGTAATTTTCCAAGAGATACTGCACTAAGTGGGGCATTAAGGTCTGTCCTACACCTGTGCCCACATTTGCCAGGCCCACTGCACGGCTCTTCTTCGAGGTGAAATAGCTATTTATGGCCACAAACGATGAGTTTTGGATAAAGCCCAGCCCCAAACCTAAAATAAAGTTATTTGGTTGGATCCACTGTTGATATAGGTTTCTATATTTTACTCTCCAATCATTTGCCTTACCACTGTTTAAAGTTTGGTAAAAATGTTATTATATATGTATTGTCAATTTTGGACCAATATTAAATTAAAAGTATGTATATATTAACATAGAAACCAGAAAATAATAGTAATGCAATATATTTCATTTACAGATGTTAAGATGCGTATTAAAAATTCTGTATTATAAATAAAATTTGATAGAAAAACACACGCATGGTATATGTAGTAGGTATATTATACAACGCATAATCTGGAGGTTATATACCATTAAAAATCGGACAAGAATAAGTGACGCAAAGATTATTTCTAAAACTTACCTTGCCAGTATGATGCAAATAAGTTCATACCTAAAGACCACCCACAGAGGTCGTAGAAAGATTACATATATGAATATATCTATTTCTAAAGATATGTAGTTATATTTAATTTTGTAGGAAAGCAGACTATTCTAGCAGTGAACGAAAACTAGCAGAATATGATATAATATATATATATATATATATATATATATGTATGGGTGTGTGTGTGTGTGTGTGTGTGTCTGTGTGTATGTATGTATGTAAATGTAGATTTTATCATTAAGACGATTACAATAAATGGCAATTTCAGTGCTGTAATATTCCTACGTAAAATTTATTTGGTCCACTGTGTTCCTTAGTTATAACCAATATACATTGTAAAATCTCTGAAAATTTATCGATTTAGTTCTAACACTCTATTTCATAATGAAATTGAATGAAAACTTATTGTGACTTTCAGTTTTTGATTAATTTCGTTAAAATCGTTCGGTTTTTTTGGAGTGGTGGGCTCTTTAACTAAAAGCCAAAGAAGAATGAATACAGACGTTCGGCTTCAAGCATTTTCAGTCGTGGTGTCGTGGTAACGTAAGTAATTAAGTCGTGGTAGCGTAATACATAGCGCACGCGTCCGAAACTCAAAGGGCGGTGTTTAGAATGCTGGCTGGAATGCATGCACCACTTGGGCATTTTTCTGACCTAATGTGCATATTATTATAATTACCATGTGCTAACAACGTTGAAGGAAAATATCGTGATAAAATGCTGCAGATTGACATAACCGATGCGTTAAACCTGCCAATCCGCCTTGGACAAGCGTGGCAGATATACTGTCCGTTGCCCTATAGTAGGAGGCCCGAACCCAGCAGTTTATGGGCTGTTATTACAAGCTTATGTAAAGTTTCTCAGTGATTAAAATTCTTAGTGATCTTCTTCAATGATTAAAAAAATACAAATTAAATTTTCATTTTCTCACCCAGCAAAATTCCATATGTAAACATTAGATGCCATATATTAGTTGAAAATCCGCTAAGAAATATTCCAACTGTGCATGAACATGCGCCAACAACCGATACCAGCCTCGCAGAAGTTAATTTCACAATCGCCCCTGCGATTGGACCACCGAAGTTTGAAACGAACAACATTGTACTTAGTACTACTGCAGCGCCTTGTGTATTGTAGCCCATAGCCTCCAATGCATCTCCGTATAGTAAACTAAACAGTGACAGCATGGATTGATTGAAAATCTATAAAGAAATCGATTGTATTAACTTTACAGAAGGTATCAAGAACAAATTTTTATTGCATGAGTTAAGCAAACAGGCAGACGGCCCACTTGATGGAAAACAGTTACCGTCGCGTATTGACATTTGTAACACACCAAAGGTGCTATCAATGTCTTGCCACTCTCTAAAGGGACACTGGCCACCACTAATGCCGAGGAACACAACTCAAGGCTGTTTTGGCAACATACACAAGACCAGCGGCGGTAGCCGTCCAGGCGAGCATATACCATACCACCTGGCTGTGGATTGTTTTGTCGTCTCTTACCACATGCCACCTGGCCGCAGGAAGTTGTATTCTTTCTTCGTTCCTTAATTTAACAATAATAACGTTATTGTAATAATTCGTTAATTAATGTCATTATAAATGTTTTAACCAGTTTCAACATTTTATTTGAATCCTCCTCGGTACCAACAGTACAAGAAACATACAAGAACACAGAAAGAAAACTGTACTGCAGACTTTTAATGATAACATGAAAACGTAGAAATGATTTTAAATCTAACTTATATATACAATATAATATTTATTACATTGGTCGGCAAAAAATCACTCTTTTAACTATTATTTTTTTTTATAATTGATGTTTTAAATTAAGCGTTTTTTTTGCTTTACATACAAAACGTATATTTAATAATTTGACAATAGATGATTTAATTCCTCCGAAAACATTTAAAATCATCAAAAGTATATTTCAAATTATTTCAGTTTCAGTAAAGTCATTTCAGTTTGTAATTTTCTTGTGAGAAAAAAGTTTTGCACAAAAAATATTGTGTAGGAGTAAAAATTAAAAAAAGACCTGATAGGAAGAAACTAAAAGCAGATCTAAGTTCAGCATGTCAAATTCTATATATTTATCGAATTTTTATTTGAAGTAAGCTTTAGTGGCCAACCAGTGTTATTTATCTCAATTCCGTTCATGTGTAGTGTAATTCATCCATTACTGAATACGAGGGATTCAATAACACATTATAAAAACATTGACCTATAGGTTAAGACCCTAGCAGAGAATAGAATATAATTATATTACAAACAACGTAAAAAACTGTTTAATTGTTTCTATAAGGCAAGTCTAGTAAGATTATGACTCAACCATCCAATGAGCATACGATTTTTTTTTTATTGACAACATTATCTTTGATTTGAATTTACACCGTGTAAAAGCAATGAATTTTCTTTCCTTTTGTTTGTATATTTATGGTGATTTCACAGACTGTTATGTATTGTAAGGTTTTAGAATTTTTTTAATAATTATTTCACTGTGGTACTAGTAACCAATGTAATTTAAGAGCGGATAACAAGTGTGTATTGATAGTTTAATAAAATATGAAGCTTGAATGATGACAGAGTATGCGTTTATTACAAACAATATTTAATAGAGGATAACATATATTATATTTTTGGCATAACATTTGTTATCTTTGCATTTTTCCCACAATACTCGTATCATTAATACTATCTACTTATACTTATCTATCTGCGATAAGCTTAACACTAATTTATTGTATCATATTCTTACATAGATTCGAAATAATTACAAGATTGTATTTAAAAATAATTTTAAAAGTATTATAATATATTGCTGTGGTCTGGTTATAAAAACTTCTCTAGAAGTGGGTATTTTACGAAAGTTGTGTTGTCTAAATATCAATAAAGGGTATGTGGGGCTGCTATTTATGTTTGAACTAATGGCAGTAAATCTTGTAATATTAATGCGCAAACTCACATTTCATTCACTGCAATTTGGATATATTTTAAGTCATTTTTTAGGAAATACCTTTAACACTTATAAAATTATATATATATATATATATATATATATATATATATATATATATATATATATATATATATATATGAATATATATATATATATATATATGTATATATATATATATATATATATATATATATAAATATATAGAGAGAGAGAGATAGAGACAGAGATAAGACTTTATTGTACACCATTACACAAAACACAGAAAAACTTATAGCTTAAAATTATTATAAATCTGCACAATAGGTGGTCTTGTCGCTAAGAAGCGATCTTTTTCAGAGAACCCGTTAAAGTGTCCAGTCCAAAGAAATATAGTGAATAATACCGAAGCTACAAATTAAACACCATCGTTAAGTACTGTGAGAGGATATTATCAGCTAATACTAAGTAAAGTATTAGCTGTACATTATTTTACAATATTTACAAATTGTATGATCCGTTAAACAATATTCCATTCACTTACATTGCAAAGCGCTATTCCTGCTAGAACCATCCATCCCCATCCTCCATCCGGCGGCACTAATTTGATTACTTTCTGTGTTCTCGGCGCGACCGCCAACGAGCGTTTCTCTTTAGACATTTTGTTCCTTTGTTTTTTTATCATAAATTACTGAACATAATTTGTTTCTATTTAAAAATTTGCTCGATACTTCTGAAAAGAAAGGGGATTAAAGATATTACGTTACAATTACTGTAATTCAAAATAAGTTACAGTTGTTTGTTGTTTTTACGTTTGTAATTAAAGCTAAATGTACGTTTAAGCACAATGCAATCGTCGGACGCACCACAGTCACGTAATTCATAGTTCTGAATGCAATCGGAAAAACGATGGAGCAAAGATGAATAGAAATAAGAAAGTGCCAGTAGCGCTTTGCCTCTAATGCAATTTTACTTTTAAAGCACTACAATTTTTTATTGAGAAGCTAGTGTACAGGTAGACGGTCCATCTAATGAAAAGTGCTTACTGTCTCGCCTATCAACGTTTGTAACACCAGTAGTGAAGCCAACACATTTCCAACCTTTTGGATGGGGATATCATTTTCGATTAGATTAGAAATATGACGGATGGGATAGGGAGAAGGTGAAGTGGGCTATTGGATTTTTCACTCATCATATTAAACACGATAAGCTCAAGGTTAACCGTTTCAAGCCGATATTCCGTGAAAGCGTATCATACTGATCGAGGTAACCCTAAGAGTTGGTATCAAGCTAACGATTCCAGCAAGGCTCTACCACATCTAAAATTGTTTAAATCCCATTTAAATTTATTATACTTATCTTTGATGAAAATTTAACATAGTACATAATTTTGCATCACTTATGCTATATAAGTGGTAAGTAAGACCCATTTTATTATGTCAGTCGAATTAAGTAAAGAATAATAATTGGGTATATTCCTGCCATGATGCAAGTTACGCAGATTTACAAGTGGGGTGTGTCTGTATAGCAATACTATAAATGGGTTATCACACATACGGCTCTTTATCAGAAGTCATAAGTCACACGGGTCAATGGGGAACATTTTTAATAGTTATGCAGTTGAGCCACATTTGTTTTACTTAGTGCAATGTTCGTCGACGTTCTCCCCAAACGTAACAAACTAACAGCAGATGGATGTGCAGTAATTATATATAGAAGACAAAAATTATGGGAAAGAAGGAAAAAAATGGAAGTGACGGGAGAATTGACCAGTTGAACAACATTTTCCGAAAACCGACTGATTATTTGGGTAACAAAAACGGCAAGCCAGGCCTCTGCTAGGTCCATATGCCTAGAGCCAAGTAATACTGGATCGATTTCTAAGAGAAGATACGTGTGTCTAGAATGATGATCGTGTGCAAACGACTGCTATCGTAATAAAACTACGTTTTAACGGTTTTAAGCGCGGTAATTTTATTTGATTTTGGTTTTTCCGACGTTTCAACTGCTATCGGTTTCAACTTTTAAGTCAATAATTATAAATTAATTTTACTAAACTAAATTAATAAGTTGCTACGCGGGTACAAAACCTAGATGTAAAATATATTATTTGTATCTGTATTTTAAGTAATTTTATTAGGTGAATATAAATGTCTATCGTATATATGATAAAATAAATAAAATTTCTACTAAGAATATTTAATTAAATTTCAAAGTATATATATCTCACATTATTGAAAAATTGGTATTAAAAGTACAATGTATTAATCCTTTTTAAAAAATAAACTCATCAAGATACATTTTCTGTTATGAAATAGAATCAATTCACGTATAATTGATAATAATTACAATTTGGTAATGATAATTAGTATAAACCATAAAAATCGGAAAAATTAACCCTCTATCATATATTTATAATATCTTAATCCCCAAAACTTATTACTATTTTCATTATTTTTTTAGGTTTATGGCTTGGCAGCTAGGCCTTTAAGCCAGATCTTAGTTTACAAAATAGTTTCTTCATTTTCTTAAACCTTTGTGTAGCACAGCTGAACTGTAGGTAATCAGCTAGTGCCATTCAACGGAGTTCTTGTGACAACTCAAAAGGCCACATTTGACTATACAGTTCACATTTCTCACAAAACACATAATTACTACTCAAAATCTATCAATATCCTACAACTATTGTTCATTTTAAAGTAATTTTACACATTTTTAGAAAATAAAACTGTACAGCACAACGTCTCCTTTTAGTTCCCGCCAAAAACTTATTACTATTTTCAATTTTACAAAACTATGTTCTCACAATACTTTCTAACATATTATTTATTCCTAAGAATCCCGCTTACCTTAAAGTACTCTTTGAAATCCTTCGCCTTTCTACTTCCCACAATGGGCACTCATACGTATCGTAAACTCACTAGACCTGCACACACTTTCTTCTTTTATGATAACTCCTTTACAGTGCAGGCTGACAAACTTTAGAATGCGATGCCTCTTAATGTCAGAGAGGACGAAATATTGCCTACATTTAAGAATGCACTCAGAAAACCCTATTTTTTTTTAATAATTATGCCTAATTCTTATACTATAGACTAATTAATATCTGCACCACCTACATCACCAGATCATGTTAAATTATTCTTTATGTTAGGTTGCCCGGAAGAGATTGCTTTAAGCGATAAGGCCGCCAATTGTTTCTACCATGAACATACCATCAACATAGTCTACACAATTGTCCAGCAAAACATAGTGGCGAGTCGAAGCCAACCTGATTTGAAGTAATATAATAAATGACATGTTGTTTATGGTAACGTAGGTATTTGTTAGTGAATTGAAAAAACGCAATTACAGCGCCATAAATTCTGCTAATCTGAATATTTTAAGGAAAGGACGTACTTTATCGGGATAAAATGTATCCTAAGTGTTAACTCGCTTTACAAGCCAGCATTAGTTGAATTCCATTCACATACATTCAGTAGTCTTCAAGAAAGATGCAATAGCAGTGCCATCTTTTTCGTTATATGCGTCTATCCCACGGAAACGACCTCATTTATCGGGATAAAAAGTATCCTAAGTTACAACCCGGGATATAAGCTAGATCAGTTTCGAGTTTCATTTAAATTTGTTCAGTAGTTTTCACGTGATGCTCTCACAGACAGACAAACAAAAAGACAGACATAAAGACAGACAAACAGACAGACATAAAGACAGACAGACAAACAGACAGACAGATAAAAATTCTAAAAAATAATAATAGAATTGTTGGAATTTTCTGGTTCGAATTAGGCCCCTGATTTTTTTCACATTTTTAAACGCAATGTACAAACTTGAACCATTTACAGATTTATATGTATAGATTAAATTAAATTTGTTGTAGTTATAAATAATCCTTTGAATTTGTTCTATGGCCCAAGATTTAATAATAACAAAGTAATAGATATATAACATTATACCCAGTAGTTTGTCATAAGTCACTGACTTTGAACTTTTGCGTATATGACCGGCTTGTAATATGCAATAATGAACACAACAAAAACCGTATAATTACGTTTTATACGTCAAATCACTTGTTTTGTAATGAGCCTTATCTCTGAACTTCGATAAACATACACGTGTGTTTTCAATTCTTCATGATTGAGTAAACATTATTACGCAAAATGATAATTTTTGTCTTTGTATGTTGTTAATCTAATTAGATCTTATTTAAGAGTCCTTGCATTTTATATTAACGGTATTTGTCTCTTGATAAAATATTGATTATTTACGTGAAGATAATACTGGATATATTGAAGAAAGAAAAATATTTTCAAGTGTACATATATATATGAATAATACTTGAAGCAAGTCTAAGTATAGTTCCGCATATGTTTAGATGTACTTTATTCCTTCATCGATATTTGGAATGAATCAATTGTCATGAAAATTGGTACATATTCATATATTTCTGATAATGGGGATGATTATAAAATATTTTTTATTTAAAGGAATGGGATAATTAGGATAGTTTAATGGTTTAAAAGCAATATATACCACGGTTAACGTAGCATGAAAAGCTCTAAAATCATAAAAATAGCAGTGACATAA
Organism: Dendrolimus kikuchii; assembly: GCA_019925095.2. NCBI lineage: Eukaryota > Metazoa > Arthropoda > Insecta > Lepidoptera > Lasiocampidae > Dendrolimus > Dendrolimus kikuchii. The sequence goes on from CM034389.1 coordinate 16,395,654, forward strand.
AAAAGTGAAATATTGTGATTGTTACTTCTTTACAGAAAGATGAATCAAAAGAATATTAATAATTTTATCAAAATAAATCATATGCCTACTCACATTTGTGTATATTAAATGACCCCAAAACTGTTATTTGCCTAGAGTGCCTTATCTTTTTACACGTGGCTGTGTAATTACCTTGTCATTGTTACTTCCTGGTATTTAAATATTCTTAAATTTTAAAGAATTTTATTACATAGAATTGTTTGATTTTTGCATTAGAAATTATTTACGTCAATTATTATTAAGTCAATTATAATTATCTTATGAATTTAAGGAAGTTTTCACTTTTATGCGAGTAGACGTGAATTTTATATATTATATATAATAAATACATAAAATATATATGATACGAGCCATTTATTTATGCATGAGTTTTACCAGACAAGCCGCTCTCTAAAGGGAGACTGAAACCTGGCCGCTGATACTGGAACACAAGTACTATGTATCTAGCTGTGGGTTGTTTTGTTGCCTCTTACAGGTCATCCGACTGCAGAAAATTGTATTCTTTCTCCGTTCCGGCACGGATAAGGTTTTAATATCTATCTTAATATATATAAATCTCGTGTCACAATGTTTGTCCTCAATGGACTCCTAAACTACTTGACCGATTTTAATCAAATTTGCACACCGTGTGCAGTTTGATCCGACTTGAAAGATAGGATAGCTTAGATTTGGATCCGGTAGGTGGCGCTGGAATCGGGTTCGAAATTTTATTTCTTCAGGGCAGAACAACGTCTGCCGGGGCAGCTAGTAATATTATAAAATTTTAAAAATGCCATGTCTGTACATTGCAGCTATTTAGAAAAACAACTGAAATAAAATAGAATAAACAAAATAGATTTCTTGTCTGTTTGTTCGGGATTCACATAAAAACTACTGAGATGATTTCGATACGGATTTCATTGATCGATAGAAAATTTAGTGTAATATTATCTGTGATAATTTTTACTCCGGAAACCCGTGTGATTTTCCCGGGAGCGCTTTTAAGTTGTTCGGGTGCATACAAATTAGCTGATGTCGATACAACTTATACTAAAACAATATTCTACGAGCTTTTTCAAATGCTGTAGTTCTTAGTGTACCGGAAATCCTACGGGATTTTTCCGGGATGGCAAAAATTATTTAGATTGCATAAATATTAGTTGATGTCGATACGATTTCACCAGAACGATAACTTAAGCAAGTGATGCGATACTTTATATTCCGGGAATCCCGCCGGAATTTTCACAGTAGTGTTTTAAAGTGGGATGTATAAATAAAAATCAATTGACTCAGATTTGATTGATACTAAAAAACGTAATCCGAGATTTTTATGTTCCCGCAGGATTCCCGGGATAAAAAAATCCTCACATTTTAAGTCTGAGAATTTGATATCGATTAGCGAAAACTAGACGAATGGGCCCAGTAGTTTTTATGTGAATCCCACTTTTAATATTTCCCGGGATTTCCTAACTTCAAAAGCACTTGATATTAGGACTTGCTTGTTATAACAGTTTCTATATTTATTAGACATCTTAAGTAGGATAGATGTAGTTATGTACGTATGTATACCTTAAGTAACATTATTCATACCGAGTTTTTACGGGAATCTTCAGAATTCATCTATTGTCAAACTAAAAAATTCGTTGCTTTGCTAAAAATACCCTTTGATTTTAAATACTAGCAAAATAACTGTAATCTAAGTTATCTGTCAAATGTGGACGAAGTCGCAAGCAAATCATAGTTCTTTATAAGAAGACCACTGTATTATTTCAAGGGATATATTATATAGGAAGTTCAAATTAAGTTGTTAAGGTTAAGCTCGTTGATATCTTTATAGGGGTTTTGCTCCTACTTAAATGTTTAAAAAAATAATTGATAGTCATGAAATTGGTGTACTTTTTCTATATTTGTTTCTGGTGTAGTTTTTAATATATATAAATTAATACGTGAAGCAAAAATTTTGTACCCCTTTTTACGAAAATTGTGCGGACGGAGGAGTATATACTTATATATGAAATATCACACACTAATTTCTTATATAGAGAAGGAGTGCAAAATGCTAATATTTTTTTAAATTATGCATAAAAATGCATTAAATCAATAAAAAAAATTACACATACTACCATGTATTTGACACACACACGCACACTCTTTTGTTTATTATTAAAGTCAAATTAACAGTGTAGCCTTGGCGAAATCTATGATGATAGAAGTATTTGACAACAGAATCTTAATAATGTTCAAACTTATAATTTAAATTAATTGTGGTCGAATTTCGACCACTGGGCGACCACTAGTAATATTTAATATATTAATTAAATAAATTTTGGTTTATGTCCAAGAAAATATAAAATTTGGTTTCACTAATTCTTTTAGTAATGAATAAAATAGGTATGTATATACACTAAAATTTGCTTTATAGGTACTTAAGTGTTCGGTTGTTGTTTGCGTATTGAAAGACTGTTTTTTTCCACGAACGAAGTTCTCAACTGATAACGCGATAACAAAATTGTCTCATTGAGCTTGAATTGTGTTAAATGACTTTGAAAGAGTTGATTCTCGATTCTTATTTACTTTTTCCACCATTACTTCCACATCTTTCGCGTATTTCTCCGTATCATATACCGCATATCTCAAAAAATATTCGAAATACGTATGTCAGTCAAGCAACTTTTCATTAAGTGATTTTTAAATTCCTCTACCTTAAATATTTTCAGAATTTATACAGGACTTTTAAAAATTACTACACATTTTTACGATTTTAGACGCTAATGTTCACCAGTTGTTGATTGAAGTAAAACATTTACTTTGGACCTAAAATCTTCATAATTTTTAAAACTTTTCAAATTCTACGCCACGCGTTTATGTGTGATGTAATTTTCACAACTCAGTTTTATGTATAGAAGAGCTACCGCTAATTTTTTTAGTTCTTGCGATTTTACTGTTCCGTTGTATAGGCGTTAATGATAATAGGAGATGACGTATTTGACGAGGTATTTGCCCGTCTGGCTACCAGCCCTGGTCTAGAGTATGCCGCCATAACAACCTTGAGTTGTGTTCCGGAATTAGTGGCCAGGTTCTCCCTTTAAAGAGCTGCAGCACATACACGATACAAGTTGTTACATGAATATACACACACAGGAATGTCCCAATAGATTTAAGTAATTATATGGTTATGTATTTATTTTAATTATAAAGTAACAAAGTATATTATTGTTGGCTTTATTTATTTGATTTACTAATTTAATATTACACAAGTAGAATTAGTTTAACAAAATTGGGTCGTTTTGGTCTTACGCCAAAAGGAAGGTTTGTACTGAAAATCACCGTTGTATCGGATATAATTCCGGCACAGCAAATGCTGAGTGAAAACCTAGTTCGCTGAAAATGCGGCATATAAATTCTCAAAATATGCTCTGTGTGTAATAATGTATAATGTATAAGGAATGGAATTACGTCGCTAATTCTTCAAATAAAGTCTTTTTACTTTCATTTTACATTGGTAGCGCCATTGGTGTTACAAATATCTATAGTAACCGCTTTCCATCAGGAGGGCTGTCTGCTTATTTGCTGAACTCTTGCAGTAAAAAAATAACATAATAAATACTATGTCACAATATAATTGTAATGGAGTTTAAAATTTAATTGAATTTAGAAAGAAGTAAGAATTATATATTTTTAATAAAATTTGCAGGTAGACGACGATCGTAATTGTAATCGTTGACCTTATTTTATTTAGGGAGACCTCAAGGTCAAATTTATATAAAACATGCATCTTAGCATAACTTCAACACGCCATAGAATAATTACTTTTACGTGAACATACGCAACGAAATCAAACGCTATCAGCGCGCGGAGGTGAGATGGTGGATATTCATTAATACAGTACGTGGCACGTGGTATAATCATGCAATACATAAATGGAAATAGCAGTAAGATAATTCAGATTAACCTTAGCCCGCGTAAACCGATCATAAAATATTAACAGATATCATTTATAATAATATCAGTCTTTTTATTAGTCCTAAGTATCGACAGATATTCTTATAATTATTTCTTTTATTTTAGAATTCCCTAGCCATTTTCCATAGTTAGAACCCTAATATAATCGTCATGTCACGTCACGGTCATTTTACTCAGAAACTACTAAGGCTACGTAGATGACAGAAAAGTGTACTCAGTTCTCGGTTCTAAATGAATAAATTGATGTAATGAAAATTCTAAAAAAGTTAAGATTAAGGTTGGCCACCACATGTGACAAGGGTTAAACTTTCTTTTCAATACACATGTCGTCATATTGAAAAAAGTTATAATGATATTCCTTAATAATTTTTTAAATGAAATCTATAAATAAGGTAAATATTAGCTTCCAAAATTGTGAAAATTATATCCCTCTAACTTTTGATTTATAATTATGCCAAATTATTTAAAAAATTGTGTGTGTGTGCAGTTCACACACAGCAGAAGTGAAACTTCAGAGAATATACTCATAGATAATTCTGCTCTAACTTTTATTAATAGAAACATAATTCCTGTAGCCTACATCCTTCAACATATTATAATTCAAAATAAACTTCTTAAGTATCACTTTCAATTTTTCACTGTTTTAGTCTAAAAAATATTATCATCAGTTTTATTTCGGTCCAAATTGGACCTATGTTTAATCATCGGTCTTACTTACTCTCTAATTTGTGCTGCACAATCTAAAATTCGTATCTCATTCTATCACAGGTTTAATCCTATTTTTATCCGTGCAGGAACGGAGAAAGAATACAATTTCCTGCGGCCCGGCGGCCTGTCGTAAGAGGCGACTAAACAACCCACAGCCAGGTGGTAGAGTATTTGCTCGACTGGATGGCGACCACCCCTGGTCTAGAGTATGCCGCCATAACAACCTTGTGTTGTGTTCCGGCATTAGTGACCAGGTTCCAGTCTCCTTTAAGAGAGCAGCAGCGCATTTGTAGCACCTTTGGTGTTGCAAATGTCCATAGGCGATGGTAACCGCTTTCCACTAAGTGGGCCGTCTGCTTGTCTGCTGAACTCCTGCAATAAAAAAAAATAAAAAAAAAATACATTCATGTGTTTTCTCTTTTTATTGTCGCTTTTTCGTTTCATCGAGTTCCAAATCACAACGATTCTAAAGAAGTTTCACTTTAAAACTACAAACGAGGTGATAAAGCTTCAAAAATACTTTAGGGAAAATTATTTTAAGCAATGTCCATTTTATATAATGAGATTTGAACGATAACAATCGACTTATATTATTTCTACGGAGACCTTCGTTGTTCGCGGACCATCAAGCATTTACCCAATTTATTTAATTAATATGTTTCTTATTTAGCCGTCCCTACGGAAAATTGATTCTGATTTTAGCGTTGTATAGTTGTGTGCACAGTTTTCTGCTTAGCATTATTTCTACATTTTTATCGGAGTACAAGGACACGCTGATATAATTACAATTGAACACGAGTAAGTTAGATAGTAATTGACTTTAATTTCATCCATTATATGTTAGTCGATTTACATATTTAGCAGTAATTCACTACTAGTTAAGTATTTATTTAATACATGATGTGAGATACAAAGTACAACCAAACGCAGTAATGGTGAATTCCCATTCTCTAAACTAGTATTTATACAACTATAAGGAAAGCTGAGGTTTTTACTCGTTTTTTATAAACAAACCTTATATAGTTAATTCTATCAATTATTAAAAATATATACAATATACACATCGAACGGTGTGTTGAATTTTAAATAACTGGAAAATTAGAAGAACAATCAGCTAACGTGGTAGTTTTAAAAAATACAACTGATTTAATCTTTGTGAAAAAAGTTACTAAGTGGTTTATATGCGAACGAATAATTTCGTTTTCAATTTCTTAATAATGTTTATTTTAAACATTCGTCCGATTTTTCCTCATATATTCTATACAAATGTACATAGGTTATAATTCACACGTCGTTAACACCAGTCAAAATGATGTTAACAAATGGTGTAATATTGCCTACATAACTAACACTAATGACGTAGTAATGACGGTCTCTATTGTTCGGGTCATATGAGAACTATTGAAGTATTCGTTTTCAGGAAGTTATAACAATTGGTTGAACATTACTACACACTTGATTGTTATAGGTTGTTGTTATTGAGAAGTGTTCCAAGAAGACTGAAGAGCGAGAGAAGCGTGATGGGAGCCTGTGGCATTCGCCACGTTACTACGTTACGATACTAAGACTACTAGAGTCGGGAATTCCCACTAAGCGATTCGGAGTTCCTTCCTTCACTTTATGATAGGGCTATGGGGAGGCAAAAGTAAGAACAACTCAGCGTGCCCAGGACACAGGGGCCCAAGTATTTCATCCTTGAAGGGCTCAAGCCTTGGATTGTCCGTTAAATAAGCCCACGGACTTTCTAACGATACAATCTATACTATAGTAAGGATTTGTAGCAATAAGCAAAGCCTCGATAACTCTAGATACATAGCATGCTGTCTGAAAGACGAGTGAATGCCTGGGATGAGAGATTTTAAGTTTATACTAAATAGTAAACTTACTATCTTTTTTAACATCTTTTTAATCATTTTGTGTCGAATAATGTGTACCTACTTCTCTTTAAATCCACCTTTATTTGGATACATAAATATTGGTCATTCCATCGGACAAGCTATAAGCCGCTTTTACCATTGTCATTTTCGTAAGCGTTTCCTAAAATGAATAGGCAGGCTTCTTTTAAAAATAACTGTTAATTAGTTAAGTAGTAAAATAATAATAACAATAATCGGCAGACAAACACACAAATTATATGTATAAATACAACGGACCACTCTGGGGTCGATCCTAGGCAGCCCACCAAAGTAAATAACGAAAAGTTCGTTTATGAAATTTACCATGTCAGTAAGTCGGGACTACTGGGGAATGCAGTAATGCGGAGTGATCTACGAGAGTTATTCCATGTTAGTACATTTTTATCACTGGTGCGTTATTTCCGTGTCTCTCCAAAATTACTAGTGACTGCGCTATTAAAATTTGTATAAAAATTATTAAAGTTTATTTATTTTATTATTTTTAAAGCACTATAATATTTAGTAATTTTTACATTTTAATGTCATCCAAAATCTTTAAACAAACTATCGTAATTATCATATAAAAGTTTTATCAATTCCTATAAAGAATCAATCAATTATAAACTTTTGCAAATATTTGTTTTGTATTAATATTAATTACATGGTTATGTCATATGTATTATGAATCCAATGTTTAATTTATTTGTTATTATAATGTAATTTAAGTTTATAAAATAAAATTAAAAATATCCTATAAATAAACCTAACTTAAAAATATATATACAATGTTTAATAGACATGGAATTCATAATACATAAATGTAATTTTCATTGTATTACTTTTTCTTCGAAGAGACATTAAATTTATTAAACGATATTTAAGTAATGTAATTTACCTAAAATTATAATAGGCGACCTTATGATGTATTTTTATTCGGTAAAATGTGATGATTTCGGTAGGATACGAATAGAAATGAGACAAATGATTTCAGCTGAAGTTCAGGTGAAGCTATGAAGCAAACTCTATTTTATAAACTAAAATAAGTTTCGAAGTTTTGTGATATATCTATATGAATGAATATGAAAATATGATGCGATTTTGAGAAACTAAATGTACGATATGACTTTTAAAAAATATCACGGTAGAGAATTTCTGATTGATTACGACTTGCTATCATGTTCAAAAAGAAGGTCACATAAATAATCTTCCATTCATCTTTTTTTCCGTTCCACCATACACCAGACATAACAAGTGGTAAGATCTTGCATTAACTGATTGATAAAACCTTTACAACTACTAAAATTAGTAATGATCATTATTGACTAGGATTTTTCCTTTTTCATTTAACATTTAATACACGAGTTGTTTCTTTAAAATATATAATAATCATTGTTAATTTAAAATATATAATTTTTTGGCAATTTATTACCAACATGTATAAAATGTCACCAAAATAAAAATATTATTATTTATTATAATGATCCTTACCGGATGGATAAATTACACAGCATATATTATATGAACCTTTCAATGGATTTATAGAAGATTAAACAATAGGTACTATGTCAGGCTAGATCCAGTATCATTAAGCACTTGACACGATTATGAGTTACACTGACTCATTAGGTCTCTTCAACAAACGACCGTCCCCTACGGTTACACAAACTTCAATGAACATTTCAACATCATATATCAAAGAGTCAGGCAGAAGTGATAAAAAATGAATTGGATGCATCTTTAATACATCATTTATCACCATGCGAAATTCGTTGCTATGTGTAGAGCGATAACACCTAAATCTGCAAATAACCTAAACTTAAAAAAGTTCGTTGACTTTAAAACTGGTATATAATTGTACAATATAAAAACCGTCTTGGCGTTCATAAATTGCATAGTGGTAAAATAATAACACTGTACACAATTTAGACATTTACTCGTACCTCTTTGTTACACGTAAATTTAAAAATTCGTACACTTAATTCGTCTATTGTTAGTGACTTGAAGATTACTTTCAGTAAAAGTTCTGATGTCGATAACTGTATACTGTAATCTACATACTCATATCTACACAAGTATTATTATAGTGTCTGTCTGTGATTGCAAAATATATGCTATATTTATGTGAAAACTGTTGTTTATAATCATAATGAGTATGTTTAGATTTTTGTCTCTCAGTCTGTTTGGAATACATTCCAAAATATGAATACAAAGTCCAAGTCACTTTCAAACGAAGTGGCAGACACTTTTAGGATGGAACACTCCTAGTGGTTGAAATAAAAGAACGAGCCAGTTACCAATAAACAAAAAGTGAAGTGAAGTGAAATTGTTTCTTTTACTAACCTACCTAGATGCAACGCAGAGGTTCCGGTTTCGATTCCTGGTATGGTAATTCAGGTAATTTCGGAAACAAAATTTTCTCCGTTATTTGCTATGGTCTGGGTGCTTAAGATCGGCCCCAGAGTAGTCCGTTATATATTATCCATAACAAAAGCTTAACTTGCTTAACACATATATAAAATATATGTGTGTTTGTCTGCCGAATGAATGGATGGGTTAATGAATGAATGTTTGAATTAAACACTTTATTGTTGACCAAATATTAAAAACATGTTCTTAAAAACTAGGTAACAATAAATGTTGAACAAAGGGCGGTCTTATCGCTTAAAGCGATCTCTTCCAGGCAATCCTTTAAACTAAGGAAAAAAATAATTAAAATATGGCAGTCGTGGTGTAGACAATAAATGATATGGAATATTCAGAATAAAAATAAATGATAATAGTCGACTATATATCTACACAAACATAAAACACATCATAACAGATACAGAATAAGCAGCACTATTAGACCTGAGATGACCAAAAATACATCATTAGCAACCGTCTGTTTGAAGGACGATACTGATTTAACTTATCTGAGGTTGAGTTGCAGTGAGTTCCATGAAAGGATAGCCTGTACCGTGAAGGACAACGAATTTATTAAATATTTATAAAATATATAGAGATTGCAACTCCGTAAAAAGTCTGACTCAATGGCAATACGCGTGCAAATGGTTTCTCAATAAAGAATGCCGATGAACATGTGATAAAAGACCTAGATGCAATCAGGACTAGAATAAACAAAAGAATGATATGTATATGAGTTACAAAATTGATGACTCCTTGTTAGTGAGAATAAAAATGAGTCATAAGAATAAATGTTCTAAAGCACTGAGTAATCAGTATAACGGCTTATATGGGATCATGTTAATCGATATCATAACTGTACGAGTCGAGCCATCGTGGTATTTATTTTTTAAAGGGTTTTAACTAGACGTTACTAATAAATATATGTAAAGCTCTCATCATTAAAGTAACACACAAACATTAAAAATTATTTCAAAACTATAAATCACATATGTTATGAAACCTGAAAATATAAGTGAAAATATCTTAAAACTTTTTGTGTGACTAGTAAAATTTTAAAACAACCTATAAGGACTTACAGGTTGTTTCATAATTTGTTGATTTTTTTTAACAAACAAAACAAATTGAAATTAATTGTTTCACAAATATCTCTTTTATGCTAATTTTGTGTTGATTAATTATTAATATATTACATTGATGTAATTATTTATTTTGTGTTATTTATGCTTGTTACAAATAAATAAATGCCTACAAATTAACCATCACGGATAACAGGAAAAATAGTGTGCAAATGAATAACAAAAGTTGAATATTGATATCGCTCTGATTGGGGAATCCCTAAGTACAGCTATATTTAATTTTATTCTCACTCCTAAGTAACTTTTAGGTTCTTCATATATTACACTTGGGAATTTTATCCGTGCAGGAACGGAGAGAGAATACAATTTCCTGCGGCCGGGCGGCCTGTCGTAAGAGGCGACTTTACAACCCACAGCCAGGTGGTAGGGCATTTGCCCGACTGGATGGCTACCACCCCTGGTCTAAAATATGTCGTCATAACAACCTTGAGTTATGTTCCGCCATTAGTGACCAGGTTCCAGTCTCCCTTAAGAGAGCAGCAGCGCATTTGTAGCAACTTTGGTATTGCAAATGTTGCATAGGCGATGGTAACCGCTTTCCATCAAGTGGGCCGTCTGCCTGTCTGCTGATCTCCTGCAATTAAAAAAAAAATTGTAATATTAAATTATATTTTAACGGTCTATAAACAATCAGACTATTCCAAATGGTGTATGGTTGCCCAGAAACAAATTAATACTATAGTAAAGGTATGTAATAGATCTTTGAGCCTCCTATTCTCTATTACTATTTATTATCTTATGACTAATCATTTTAGCTAATGTCCTACAAGAATATATAGACTTCGTCCAAATGGGCTACAGTCAAATATTTTACTAGGGTTTTCGTTTCTTGAAATGTGGTAGTAGCATGTGTGCCAATAAGGCTACAAACAAACTAGGCGGCGAAGTTACAGCGGTCAAACGACTAATATTACTTTTAAATGGATAATGAGGAGTAAGTTCTCCTTCTGTAAATAGTTACGCGGAAGACATGAAAGTTGGCCGCAACTGCATTGCATAAAATTTCACAGAAAGTTTACAGACAATATTTCAATCACATGTTTAGCCGCCACGACTTAGCCACCGGATCTTGCCCGCCGCGAATTGGCAGCTTTGTGCGTTTCTAGAATATGGGCTGCTGAATGCTGTGAATTAGACAACAAAGGAAGCAGATCCCAAACCTCGAAGTAGTCCACGCCGCTGGTCAAACCCTGGGTAGTAGCTCTACTTTATACTTAAATTAAAACTTCATTAGATTTTATATATATATATATATATATATATATATATATATATATATATATATATATATATATATGTTAAATATGTATATTTGCGAATGCAAGGATAATGGTCGATGATGTTATGCTGGAGCAAGTGAATGAGTTTGTATATCTTGGATGTGCTTTTAGCAAGGATGGAAGGTACACCGCTGATATAGAAAGAAGAGTGAATTTGGGGAATAGTGTGAATGGAGCGTTAGGTAAACTTCTAGGCGCTAAGAACCTCAGCCAGAAGGCCCAGCTCGCCATACACAACGCGGTGCTGGTACCTACGCTCACGTATGGAAGCGAGAGTTGGGTATGGAAGAGAGAGCATGAAAGTAGAGTAAACGCGGTCGAGATGCGAGCACTGCGCAAAATCTGCGGAGTGACGCTCGCGGACCGCGTTCGTAATACCGAAGTAAGAAAGAGAGTTGGTCTGAAAGAGAGTGTCGGGGTGAAGGTAAGGAAAGGAATGCTCCGGTGGTTCGGGCATGTGGAAAGAATGCATGATGAAAGAATGACTAAACAGATATACAATGCAAAAGTGGATGGATGCAGAAGTCGTGGAAGGCCACGACACACCTTCCATGATCAAATTGATCGTGTACTAGCAGAAGGTGATGTCAGGAGCCTTAAGAACAGACGAGCTTGCATGACAAGAGTTATGAATGTCAAAGAGGCAAGTGAGGTGTGTAAGAATAAGCCTAAATGGCACTATGTTGTTCGTGCCTACCCCGCAAGGGAACTGGCGTGAAGTTATGTATGTATGTATTTATATATGTATATTTATATATAAATATACATATATAAACCATAATTGATCGTGTACTAGCGGAGGGTGATGTCAGGAGCCTTAAGAACAGACGAGCGTGCATGACAAGAGTTATGAATGTCAAAGAAGCAAGTGAGGTGTGTAAGAATAGGCCTAAATGGCGCTCTGTTGTTCGTGCCTATCCCGCAAGGGAACTGGCGTGAAGTTATGTATGTATGTATGTACATATATATATAAACCTTCAATTTAAAAAATCTAACAGACGATAAAAACCGCTTAAAAATCCGCTGCGTGATTTAGAAGTAGTTAGCATCCCCTAACATACGACAGACATACGCGGAAAACGAGTTAATAACATAATAATACATACTATCATGTCTTAAATATGTCACCGCTGGACTCGGGCCTCCTGAGTTTTTAACGAAACGAACAGTATGCTGTCATCCTTGTTTAAAACAGATTGCACACCGGTTATCTCCATGTATAGGTTTCTTTACAATTTTTTCTATCATCGTCAACACTTGGAAATAACAAAATTAGATCAAAAACTATCTGCGCATTTAATAGTAATTAATCTGTGTTATTAAAAAAGAATGCAATGTATGAATTCAATATTTAATTTAATCCGGCTCGAAGGACCATAAAAGCATGTAGAATCCTTAATTGAAACTATACACTTATTTAAAGTGTATTGACTTGATTTATTTTATCCCTTGATATGGATGGAGATGACTTGATATGAACCGGTGAACGCGCCTTGATGAGAGATATTCGCAGTGATGTTAAAACCAATCTTCGCGCGTGTTCACCTAAAATGCCGAGTCGGGAAAATGTACGTACTTACTTTGTGCATGTTTTACTTACCATTTTGCGCATTTAATTCATATAGTCTTCAATATCTTTTTCTTTTTGCATGTAACACGAAATTAATATCTTATATTTAACGATACAACCGTAATATTTTATTTCATAGCGGATATAAGAAATTATCTAGATAATTAGCTCGTGCGCAATTATATCGCAAGGCGTCAAGTGTTCGGAATTACTTTTTGGCGCGTTACCCTTGACCAGTTATCGTTTATTTAAGAAATTGATAAGATTAACGTTTTGCTTTGCCAAAGAAACGTTTTAGGCAACTTAAGGATAAGGCTATATAAGGTATACTTTATATACGTATAAACGTAGATGAAACTATAATTTTTGCATTTGTTTTAATTTTCGACTTTACTAATATATAAAAAATTATCACATTAGGCATCTAAATCAAGCTAATGATGCAAGTTAATAACCGATAAAATCGTCTATTGTTTGTAGTATCTATATTTGAGATGTCTAGTTTTAAATTTATGATAAACAATAACAAAAAATATCATATTTATTCATTCACTCCTATGGAAAGTACTTAGGAACCAATTTCAAGCGACGTACACTATGTATTCAGTATATATGTATATAATTAAAGTGCATGTCTGTGATTTCAAAATAAATGCTAAAACTTAAGTGGTAAGTGTAAAAATAAATTATTCTTTTTAGAATTTTTGCCTGTCAGTCTCTCGGAGAGTATTTTTAGGAATTAAAAAAGCAATGTTACTTCTAAGTATTGTGTAATATCTATATAACCTATTATTTACTTGTATTTGATTTGCACACCACCGTCATACACTCTCTATATCCTTTCACGCAATCCACAGCCCAAGTTGTCTGGAAAAGATCGCTCTAAAGCGATAAGCCCGTTTTTAGTTCCTGTCTTGACACGAAATGACTGTAAATTATTTACCTTATGCGTATGTGGTGAACAATAAAGTAGTTTATATCTATCTAACTATCTAATGTTATATGGAATAAACTCCCGGGCATATACCATATATAACATAAAACAGATACATATCTTATACAATACTAAATATATGAAATTGGTTTAAAATTCAAGAAGTTAGATGACTGTTATGTCATTTGAGAGACTTACAATTTAAAAAACGCCTAAGCCATCTAGATTTTATACCAGAATAACAAGTTATGGCATCATACCTTAAATGAGTCAAATATCATATTAGTTATTATTTAAATACATATTAAAATTATTACTGATATAATAGTAATTTAAAAGGTATTTCAGCGCCCGCTGTAGTGCATTAAAATAATTTCAGAAATTTTTGTAAATTATTATACGTACCCAATTACGTAGAGCAGTTAACATAGTAATTGCATGAGTAATAAACGATAATAATAAAAACTTGATTTTGTAAAGTATCAAGAGATTACTTTGTCCTCGCACTCAATATAATCGATAAAATGTGAGCAAACAAAAGTGGTTTGTTTTGAACACATCTAATCTTTCGAAATTAGATTATCTTACTTATTATTAATATTTGTTATCGGCCACCACGAAGCGTCAAAGTATAATTAATACGTTTCAAGTGAATTCTAAATAATATCATACAATTGTTCAATATACTTACATATAAAGGCATATACGTGAAGATAATGGAATTCGTAAAACATTTGTACAAAATTGTCTTAAAATCAATAGAACTAAGATAAACCGAGAGAATTTAGAGAGGTCAGGGAGACTTAGCTGGTGAAAGGAGACGAACAGGGGCGTAGTTAGAGCTGTATCACTCGTATCAATCTTATGGAACCCCCGAGCTGTAGAAGCCCCGATGGGTGTAAGCAAAATTCCTAAAATGTAATCTACAGCCTCTTACCGCTAAGAGAGGACTTATGGGCCAATTAATGTACGTTTCATTTAATATTCTTATTAGAGAGTAAGATAGTTACGTGCGTAATATAGTACCTTTAAGTACCTTTTTCGATAAAAAACCTCATCCAGAAAAGAAAGACAAATGCCTTTCGAGACGTCCATGTGAATAGGAAAGATAGAAAACTAAAATCATCTTCAGCTTTAATAAGTTACGAAAAAAGCAGGATAAGTATTCACTTGACTATCATAAATCCCAGGGTCATACTTCCAAATTTTACAATATATGCCAGTATATTCATAAGAGTGTCTAACACTATTTTTAATAGAGTTATTTTATTTAGTTTTTTGAGCTTCACAACAGCTGATTTTTAAATGCTTGATCTTATCCCCCAATTAATTTTGATATAGGGCCCACCCAGGACTAGCTACGCCACTGGAGACGAAGTTAGTACCTAACGGGTTACTAAGAAAGGGATGTGCCCCGTGACAAGGCTCAAATTAACGAGGGCCCGCTCGGCTTGAAATTTACATGGGTATGCATGTTGCGCTCTTAGATAGTACTGTACTGGCAACTGGATTTAGTGCCACGAATAGTTTCACAACTCCGTATCCAAGTCTCTTGCATAAGGTACTGTAATTAAATAAGACACGAATGATCTGTGACTGAAACTTGGTTATATAAAAGCTGTAGCAAAATTAAGAAATTTGAAAAATTAAACTTGTTTCGAGGTAGCTGTTTTATTTTATTTTAAGGGCTATTTACATGGAGAGAGTTTATCGTACGTTTCAGGACGAAAATCGTATACTATTTTCGTAGGCAAATACTTTTACATATGATATATATGATGATATGTTTACATATGATATGATGTTTACATTCAACTAAAAAACAAAAACTTGCCTACGAGTAGTCATACGATAATCATAAGATAAATATCACCAAGAGTTTTGTTTACACTACGACACAAATTGAATTGAGATATTCGCCTAAGATTTCTCGACTTGTCTAAACTAGTACTCGTATGACATTTTTTCAAGTTCATGCGAGTATTGTACAAATCAGTTTGAACCGCTTTGAATGCAAGACTTACCTTTCGAGCTCGGTGATGAGCACGGTATTTTGTTTATACAGAGACGTCAATATTCAATGACCAGGCGATTATCGCCCTTCCACGTACGATACCGTATGTTTAGTTTAAATGATAATATATTTTTTCTCTCTTTCGACAATCGTATCTTGTAATCAAGAAACTCTCTCCATGTAAATTATTATTCTGCCTTTATTTTGACAAAAAAGAGAACAGGCATTTTTATTAAACTATTAGGTCTAAAGATGAAATGTAGTAGCAGTGAGTTACATAAGCCGCCCCGTGTAATATAATGGCTAAGTGAAATTGCAACAACACTAAAAATTAAAGGTGACCGATTCCTTTTTCTTGTACATTGCGTGTGGGTTAGATTTAGTAGCTTTGATTAATGATGTCCTTTAATGACTTCTTATTGAAACCAATATATTGGGAGATACTCGCTTTCAAAGTTGTAAATAGCGTCTGCCTCCTATTGAATATTTATAACAACTACGATTTGAAAAATTCTGAAGAAAATGATATAATACCAATTTAAAACATACTTTTACCAAGAACTATTTTGAACGAGATTTGTTGAGTAGTTTTTCAAAAATGAGGTATTACTTATTAATTGCTTTTTAGCGTTATGTAGCCCAATGCCAAAACGGTGAAGGCTGGTTTCCTCGACGGAACCCTTTACTGTGTTTAATTCACCTCACACTTACCCGAATGATTAAATACCTACTGGATTAATTTCCGAAATAAACCAGTAGTCATATCAATAATAGCAAATATGAAAAATAATAACTCTCTTAATAAATGTTTCTACTTTACAAAGTAAGACAGACTTTAAAACTTCTCTTAAATATTAAAATGTATTGATTCATCAGATAAATGTAATTAATTTATTTTACAATATCTTCAAAATCATACTTTATTACGAATTTAACAGGATACGAAAATGGTTAAACTTTAATTAAAATCAGCGTGAAACTCGATTCGATCGTTTTGTTTCCGCCGCTGTAAATCAGCAATTTATTTCTTGGACGCGTACTATCTTGGTGATCGTCTGAGTGCATTTACAGCGTTCGGCGTATACTGTAACACATAGCTCCGCAAAGTGCTTAGCACGGAATTCGATTCAACTAATGCCACCTAATCCTGGAACACACAAATGGCTCAGGGCACTTCCCCAAAGGCCATGTGCATTTTGCAGATGGTGATTGATGATAATCCTCGACGCATCCTCTCCCAATGCTAAACAATATACTACTCGTATCGACGATACGTACTGAATTATTGAAAATTGAATTTTCTGCTTCACACAGACAATCCACTATCAATTTTCATGCCTTTTATGATAGTAATATATGACCTAGTGAATTTGTGTCTAATATTTCAGATGTTTGTTTCAAATGATGTATTTAACCTATAATAATAAAGAAACTTAGACCTATTCCTTCCTGTATTCCTGTAAGCTTTTTTAAATTTTGTGGAAGAGGTTCCTTTAAGCTAGAAGGCTACCTACACATTGTTTTGCTATAGAAAAATAATAATAGAAAAAATTGCCCAGTAAATTCACTCCGAAAATTTTCTGCATCTTTCTTGAGTACATAGCACCACATATTATCATTCTACTCTTGGTTTTTGAGAAATTATAATTTAAAACTCATTAAAAAAAACCTCATTTTGAGACCAATTTAACGAAAACTTAAAATAAATTTATTGAGACTCAAAATTTTCAAAGATTTGGTTAACAACAATGTTTTGATTAATAAATCGACAAAAATTGCGAGAATTTAAATCGCGTATGGCGACATCTGGTCTTAAAAAAATTAAGAAAAATGATCGTAAAAAGTGTTTTTTAATTTTAAAAAAAGTTGTGGAAAAATAACTATAATTTTTTTACGTTATCTGTCAAGCGTGAATGGAGTCGCGGGCAAACTTTAGTGCGTAATAAAAATGTAGCGTGTTTTATTCTAAATAAATCCCTGTCAGTTCCGGTGTATAGTGCGGCGGGGCGGAATGGAGAGCGGAAGGTACGCCTTCGGAAGCAGGATGGTGCAAGATAAAGAGAACATTTCCTATAGCACGTCTTGCAAGATTTAACAACATTTTGGCCTCGTTTTTATAATGTGCCTCCCGCTGCTAAAAGTAATTTATATTTGTCCTAATAAAATATAATGAAACATAAAAGAAAAGTATACACCGCGAACATTATTTTGCTTTCATGCGACTTGTTTCTTTTTGTGGCTTATAAGAAAGCGGTGCAATGCTTTATAATAAACGAAAAGCAATAAGTAGCAATATAGTGGTTCCATAGCCAAATGGTAAATATGGAACTCTTATAAATACGTCCGTCTGTTTATATATGCCAAATTGATTTTTACCAAAAAATATTATACGCATTATTATTATTCATACGTTGCTAAGTGGTACATAATGATGCAATGAAATTTCGAAAATACAATAATGGGTATAATAATAATATTATCATACATGTAAATGTAAAGATGAAATAGTATTTCAGGCACGCTTAGCTTAAGATTAATTTGTTAGACTCTATAATGATAAATTTTTATTGAAGTCAAAAGTGCAGAAATACTCGCTCCTAAAGAAATTTATCCATGCAGGAACAGAGAAATAATACAATTTCCTGCGGCTGGGCGGACTATTGTTAGGGGCGACAAAATAACCCGCAGCCAGGTTGTAGGGTATTTGCCCATCTGGATGGCTACCATCCCTAGTCTAGAGCATCAACGTCGAGTATATAACAACGTCGAGCTATGTTCCGGCTTTAGTGGCCAGATTCCAGTTTCCCTTTAGAGAGAGGCAGCACATTGGTAGCACCTTTGTTGTTACTAATGTCCATAGGCGCTGATAACCGCTTTCCACCAGGTGGGCCGTCTGTGTGTCCGCTGAATTCATGTAATAAAAAAAACCTGTTCTCCCTTCTCTGATCGAATTTGTGAACCTTCGGGTGGAAAACAAAAAAAGTACATGATGGTATCAAAATACTTTGTATAAATTTTGATTTGAACTACTAACTAAAAAACTGTCCTGGTATGAGGTATTTTTACTTAAATTTTTAAGGGCTCTGCATTCAAATGACCAAAATAGTGGAAGATCGTTTCTTCTGTGAAGCTCCAACAACCAATATCTGTTAATTCTTTTGTAACTACAAATAACTCCTCCAGCGCACTGGTTGAATTAGTAGTTACAGCGCTGTTATTAATAATGGAGCTTCTTGGACTACCGTCACAAAATGCATAAAAAAGTTTGATGATTATAAAATATTTAAAAATTTGTTGCAATTAGAAAAAAATTGGGTGTATGCAGTTCACACGCAGTAGAAGTGCGATTTCAGAGAATATACTCACAGATAATTCTTAGAGAAGAATTTTATTAATATAAATATAATTCCTTTAGCCTACATCCATCCACATATTATAATTCAAAATAAACATCTTAAGTATTACTTTCAATTTTTCACTGTTTTAGTCTAAAAATAATATTATCAGTTTTTTATCGGGCCGAATTGGACCTATGTTTAATCATCGGTCTTATTGACTCTCTAATCTGAGCTGCACAATGTAAAACTAGTATCTCATTCTCTCGCAGGCTTAGTCCTATAGATTTATGTGTTTATTTCTTTTCAGTGTTGCTTTTTCATTTCATCCAGTTTCAAATCACAACGATTCTAAAAAAGTTTCACTTCAAAAACTATAATATTTCACAAGCACGCACGCCATAATGGTGAACCACAGAATATTGAATTATTTTTGTAAATAAAACTTACACTTCTAAATAAAAACATCTAACTGGCGATGTTACAATTTGTATTTTTAATTTTGCAATCTTGCCGTATATTCTGAAATAAAAGCCGGTGTCCGATCGGGTTATGAGTTGCTATTTCAACCAATATGTGTGGAAAGCCGCCGAGCGTAAGAGTTAGTAATACAGTAATAGTATATGCACGAATAAAAAACGTAAGCGCCAATAAATTCGTGGCGCTTTCGACCTTTTGGTTGCTAGTCGTTAGTTATTTAAAGGTAGGTTATGGTAGGGAATCGAGTTGTACGAAGTCCACGCCACTCATATACACAAATATGGCAATGCGTTAACGACATTATTTTTCACGTTTTAAATAAGACGCATTCGACCACATCTTTAACACTAACGCAAATGAAGCCCCAGCATGAGAGCAATACATTAAAATTGCATTGTCATTGCCGTTACCATGATGATTTGTTTGTTAGTGAATTGCAACGGTGGCGCCAAGTAATAGCATGCTTCTTTAACTTCGACGCTATTTGAACTGCAAAAATAACATACCGTCATTGTTCTTTTGTATTACACTCGCAAAGGGAAGATATTTTGTTGAAAAGCTTAGTCAAAAGATTTGACGCTCGTCGCAGCGGCCGGTTGTCATTGATGTGCAGACAGGTGCGTTGTTTGCAAACTTTTTCAAAGGCAAACTTTTCAGACTGTTAAAATGCGATACGGACGCTTTCTTACTGTGATATACCTAAATATTGCAACGGTGATGTTTTGCATTTCTCTAAAGACGGGAATTATCCGTGCAGGGACAGAGGAAGAATACAAGCGGCCTGTCGTAAGAAACGACAAAATAACCCACAGCCAGAAGGTAGGGTATTTGGCCGTCTGGATGGCTACCACCCCCGGTCTAGGATATATTGTAACTACGTTCTAAGTCTCATGCCTTTCCTGCCATAAGCGCGGGGCATCGGAGGAGGGTGGTTTCAGTGGGTATTAGCCATTTGGGCTCGGGTCTCCACACAAGCCAGTTGATTATTGTTTGGATTACCCCTTCTGGGAATGCCTCCATGATCGACTATGGTTTAATCCCTTGCAAAGGACCCAGTATTATGCGTAAATAACATTTCCCCTACCTGAAAAAAAAATAAAGTGTACCGTCTCTGATAAAGCTTACCTTGAAGGTGATAAAATAAAATTGAATGAATAAGTAACATTTTGTGTAGTGTGTGAGTAGTAGTATTAGTAGGATACGCCCGCGCCTCCATCTACGCTTGACTTGAAATTCCCGCGGGATTCCTGGAACACAAAGTACCGCAACTATCGTTTTACTAAAAACTTTTTTATGCACCTGAATAATTGCAAACCGCTCCCAGGAAGATTCCTGCTGGATTCCTGGAAGAAAAATAGTCACAAATATTATTACATAAAATTTACTATCGATCAGTGAATAAATTGCATCGGATTCTTTTTTTTATTTGGTGTTTTAAATCATTCCCAGAAAATTTCCGCATAATTCCAGAATAAAAAGTAGAGTAAATTTTAATTTTAAATTTGCTGTCGAGCTGTCGAATCCTGAACAAACAGACAAGAAATCTTATATAATCTTATAGTTTATATAGTGTATTTCAGTTGGATTTTTTTAAGTAGCTTCCATGTACAGACAGGGCATTTTTAGAATTTTATAATATTAAACATATTCAAATAAATTTAACGAACGAGCACAAACTCACATAAATTGATATTTATGTGTATAATATAGATAGAACCTTTTGCATCATGTGGAAAAATACGGGCGTCTAAGGAACTGATTTATCTGAGTTCGACCCTGGATTAGTTTCATATATTTTATTTCATTAGCCACTTATAATACTAATTTAAAAATTATAAAAATTTGTCATTGCCAAACTCCTCTTTCTTATCTAAACTTTCTACGCTACGTTATATTTATCATCGTTTATTTGCCTCTGAAATTCTGCATTACCGTATCCAGCCGCCATTCTAGATAAGCAGCTCCAACCTAGAAATCATATCTTCATAGTGGATCATCTTATATCCATATTAGAATTGCTTAACAAATACGAATACTTATGCGAACATACATAAGAAATACATATATATGGACGAATTAAAACCTTCCTGTTTTATCGTTAACACTAATCTCTAATGCTAGGGCTTCATCTGAGTAAGTGTTAAATTTAGGCTGTGGCCGAACTCGTCTTATTCTGTCGCATTTCAAATAACGCATTAAACCCATCGCCATATCTGCGTGAAACGCCCTAAATCTTTAACACTAACCAAGATGAAGGCCCAAATTTAAACGTACAAAATGGAACCAATGATATTAAAATATATTGAGACTAATGCTCTATAATATATATAATATATAGTAGCCTAACAATATCAGAGTGAAGCCGGATTACACATAGTATATGGGTAGCTGAAAATTTATTGAAGTGGTTACCACTGCTTGCCAACGTACCTGCGGTTAACTGAAGGGTTATTTTTTTGTATATCATACTAAGTATCGTTATCATTGTGAAACAGACTTCGAAAAACTAACTTTTGAAGTATGAAGTGTAAAATTCTGAAAAATATCAAAGTAGTAGAGCATATTTATTTTAACAAAAATCCGTTTGACTCATTTATGAAAAAATTATGGGGTATTTTCGATAAAATGCTTTTCTCGGGTTTCATAGTCAAATGACAAATATAATTAGTAGGCCTTCGTTGCTTTTACAAAATCATTCGGTGTGCGTGGTCCGATATACATGCACTTGCTCGATTTTTTTTACTTATAACTGACTTGCAGTTATTGTTTATATCTGAGTACTATTTAGATAATATATTTATTAAAATTAACCTACATAAAACTCACTTTCATATTTTTGGATACTAACTATTACTATATAGGTACCTAGTTTCAATCAAAATAAAGAATTAGCATACTTAAACTGCGAGGAGCCGTTGTCCTGTATGTGTGGAGTAAACTCCCTAGGTCACCAATACTGTCAGCTGCACGGTTCGACTCAAGTGATTAGTACGAGTATACACTGTAGTTAACTGCTCAAGCCACGCTCCGATGTTCACTTGGAGCTCTTGAATTTAAATTATTCCAATAGAAACTAGAGTATTCACGCAGCTTTGTTTGCGTATAATAAATAAATACTATTAGAGACGTTGGATGTCGTAAAATATATGCATAAATTCTTATATGGTAACGTCAGAAATAAGAAAATGAATAGATTATTTAATTTATTTGGGAAACAATAATTATAATTTTTACAATATAACACACATAAATTAATATATATATCAACTAAGTATCCACTAAAAAAATAATTCGTGTTACGTATTTGGCTCATACAACTATAAGAAAATTATAATATATTTGAAAATTAGATTATATACAATATTGGAAAATTAGATTAAAAAAAAGGAATTAAATAATACAAGAACACACATTTTTTTTTTACAATATGTCTGTTTATTTATATCATTGTTACATACATACATACATAACTTCACGCCAGTTCCCTTGCGGGGTAGGCACGAACAACAGAATGCCATTTAGGCTTATTCTTACACACCTCACTTGCCTCTTTGACATTCATAACTCTTGTCATGCATGCTCGTCTGTTCTTAAGGCTCCTGACATCACCTTCTGCTAGTACACGATCAATTTGATCATGGAAGGTGTGTCGTGGCCTTTCACGACTTCTGCATCCATCCACTTTTGCATTGTATATCATTGTTAAGTCATAATTATCATGTAATAAAAAAATCGTGATACATGTTAAATATAAAAGTCATTATATTAAAAAAGAAACAAAATAATATCAATAAAATAATAAAAATAAAACATAGTCAGTATATATGAAATTAGTAGAACGTTATTTAATTTAATAATATTCGATAATTTGTCATATATGGTTGAGATGACATAAAGTTGGGCCCAACCTGGCAAGACGGCCAGGTTTTAATTGAACCAAAGCGTAAACAATATTTTCTGAAATAATGTTCATATAAAAGAGCGGGCGTTCAAATACCATGTCATCATAACTATAAAATATCATAATAGAAATAATTTCAATTATTGTTTAAACTAAGACATATAAAAATGACGTCATAACTAGCAACGCCATAAAAAATCTAGGTGACTTCGGCGTTTTGTAAGATGTTACAATGTATTTCAGTTGATTTGTCAACTACACTATTGTTATTCGGACACACAAACATTCCAATCACTCTATAGTGCAGTATAGTGATGTGCACCAATAATTGTAGATCAGTTCCCGGGTCAGCTCCAGAATACGCTGACAACTCGGCTAGCCACATTGTGCACACAGTTTACATAGTACTGCTTACCGATGCTGTGTGCACCTACCACCTACATATTATATAACTAATTTATGCGTAGATTGGAATAACATATTCCCTGTATCTTAGCAAGTTTACTTATGATAATAATATTTTAGCTGATATATATTCTGAGGTCGGGAATATTTTTTCCAGATTGCATGTCGTCCTTGTCAGTGCAGGACCTTTTAAGTACGTGTTAGGTAATATTATTTATTTCGTCAATTTATTATAGACAAGTATTACTATAATTATCTATGTAACAACTTTGACGAAAAAATTAATTGTTACAAGGTTCTGTACTGACGTCAACGATCATTATGTGTCTTTCTAAATCCATAAGTGATATTCGTAATCGAAATGGTAATAAGGTCATAATTAACACTTCTTTTAACCTTTTAACAAACCCATAAATCTCGTATATCTATCTAACTAATAATAATAATTAATAAACCCGCAGGAGGGTTTTGTGGCGAAGCCTTAGGTGAGTAGCGACACCATGGACCTGACTCCGGGGGATAAGGGAAGGCCCCCGCCTCCGTGCTTGCCCTAGCCAGTCGACACGGAGTGGAGATCACTAAAGCTAAGACTCAAGCTCCAGGGCTGAAAGTAGTAAATGGCATAACGTTGGAAGTAGCTTCGGTCACGTTACGTTCAATTCCTCATGACACCCCTACTCACATCCAAGTTGCCCCTCGCCAATCTTGCCATTTTTAGGGGTCCATGCAGTGAGTGACGAGTCACCGTCTGCCCATTTTTTCCATGTTCCATGGACAATCGCCGGTCAGTTTTACACCATATTTAAATTAAATTTGGCAAGGGGCCTCTCCGTGTTGGCCTTCCCATGGGCTCTATACAAGCCCTCCAAAAGTCCAGGCAATTTTTATGGGTCGTGATCTCCAGAGACATACTTAATAATAATATGAGTAAGGGAGTGACATAGTTAGACGCAGGTAAAATTACTAAACCACTCTTTTAATTCACACCATACCAATATAATAAAAAAATTAAATGTTTCAAAAATCGAATCAGAGTAGATAGAATAGTTCCCGAGTTATATTATGTAATAATTGAATAAAGGAAACTATACTAACTTTGACACGAGTAATTGGCAACCTGTTAATTTAATCAAAATGATAAAAAGTCATCTTAAAAAAATAATATTAGGTAGGATTTCTTAATGTTATGAATAAACCAATAAGGTGCTAATAAATGAGAGGGTACCAACAATGGTTGGTCTACAACAATTTACCTTCCATGATGATAACCTCTTAATTTGTTAAATGAGGTATGCGAGAAGATAGACAAGTAAAAGAAAATTCTTCTAATACATAAATGGTTCATAAGGGACTTCTGCAGGTTATAAAGATGGAATGTTATTTATGGTTTTATTAACTTTTAGAAACATCGACATAACAAAATAATAAGTATACTTAGACCGTAAAGTTTCATCAATACAGTCCGTTTTAATGGTGGCTATCTGTTGTTTCCGGGGTGTTTTGTAAAACTTGCGCTTTTACGGTACACTGAACAAAAGAGGCGGTAATAACTCCCCCACCAGGCAGCCCGCGCTCCCTGTAAAAGTAACACAACTGAAAAACTCCACGGAGTTCTTAGAAATGGGGAAGTCCATCGCTGTCCACGAAGGTGTGTAGTTTTGAAACTTTTTAAAGCAAAAGTACTCGCTTATGATAGGAAACATCTAATTAAATCAAAAGTCCACAGTGTTAAATTACATTAATTAATAAAACAATAATATTCTTTTAATTATTATAATATTATTAATTATTATATTGAACGAAAATTATTGGCTTCTTTTCGCGTACTTTTTACGTTTGTACGTGGGAATAAAGTTGCAACGTTAAACGGTAACGATAAAAAGTAGAACAGATTTTAATTCTAAGAATTATCTGTCGATCACTGAAAATCGCATCAAAATCGGCCCAGTAGTTTTTACTTGAATCCCGAACAAACAGCCAAAAAATCTAAAAATAATGTATCGTGTTCTCCGCCGTTTATTTAGTCTACTCCAGTTGTTTTTTTAAATAACTTCAATGTACAAAAAGTTACGACATGATACGACAGATACGACATGTTTACAATTTTATATTATTATAGATAGGCTAGAGTTTTCACTGCAGCTGCGCCGCGTATCAAGTCCTAGACAATAGCTTTATTTTACTTACACAAAAACTTTATTCGGTTTTTTAAATTAATAATAACAAAGAAACTAAGTCTATACAGTTTACACAACTGCGCAGCAAAACATAAAGGCAAGTCGAAGTCAACCTGATTTAAAGTAATACAACGAATGACATGTTGTTTATGACAACGTGGTATTTGTTGGTAAATTGAAAAAAACGCGATTGCAGCGCCATCTATTTAGCTAATCTGTCTATTCTATGAAAACGACATCATTTATCGGGATAAAAAATATCCTAAGTGTTGATTCAGGATATAAGCCATCTCTCTATCGAGTTTCGTTCATATACGTTTTGTAGTTTTCAAAGTGGATGCAATCGCAGCGCCCTCTCTTTCGATATTTTCGTCTATCCTGTGGAAAAGACGTAATTTATCGAGATAAAAAGTATCCTAAATTACGCCCCGGGATATTAATTAGCTCTATATCGAGTTTCATTCAAATCCATTCCGTAGTTTTTACGTGATGCTCTAACAGACAGACAGCCAAAATTTCTAATAAAATTGCATTTTCGGAATCTCCTGGTCCCAATTATTCTCCTGTTTTTTTTTACAATTTTGAGCGCAAACTCGAACCATTAACAACGTTATAGTTATAGCGTTTACCCCATGTCTACGCTTTAGGTTAAACCCTAGGCAGTAGCTTTGTTTTACTTATATATAAACTTAATTTGGTTTTTTATATATATAAACCGTCAGCGAAAATTTATCTAATTGATGGTGAAAATCTCTTAAAATGTGTTGGGTGGTATAGGAGCAGTTAGCGGATATACAGACAAACAGACGCGGAAAGCTACTATTATATTATATTATGTAAATAAGACAAAGAAGCACGAAAAACTTAAGTAAATTAAGAAGATTAAAAAATCCGGTTAGAAATAGGAATTTGAGAACATTTATAAAATTGTGGTGGAAAAAATAAACCATAACTATGAGCCAAACCATATAAACTATAAGCGTTTCACTATAGTACATTTTTGAGATTGTGTGTACACACCGGCGCGAATGTATTATTCTCATAACCAGCTGAACCAGTGTGTATGTACTTCTGTTGGTCAATCAAATGTTGAGGTTATATTCTGTAATTGTTTAGACCTAAAACTTTACAGTTACTTGTTTAATTCACTACAATTACGACAGACAGACATAAATTCTAAAACTTGCAGTTTTAGAATCTGCTTATCCAAATTAGCTCCCCTGATTTTTTCATATATTTAAACGCAAAGTACAAACCCGAACCATTTACAGATTTGTTACAGTATAGATAGAATATAAGTCGGGTTTACACATCTAATAGATATAATTAGCATGTCGTTATTATAGCGTCATCTAATAGTCAACTATACCCAATAATATAATTCTAGTCACACTAAGTCTATGGATCCTATAAAATTCCCCTCGTCATAACATACCACATTACAATATAAAGTCATTGAGCAATCATTCATTCATCAATATACAATTACTTAATATTTTAAACTTGTAAAATGTAATTTCTACTTTCTGTTGATATTCAGATTGAAAGCGATAATAGAGAAAGAAATTCAACAGTAATACTATCTAATCGCACTTTTGAAAAATAATGACTTAAGTGTTTTCGTAATCTTGTATAACGTCTTGATAAACACTAGAATTTGCCATATTATCAAATAAATATCAACACTCTTGCACGTTTTTTGTAGATACGAATGCCCTCCGATAGGGTAACATGATGTTTATAAAATAATAATAAAACGGATGGTAATAGGACATTGTATACGGGAGGTGAATGTGACGAAAACTGCTATTTCCATCCCTGTGATGAGGCAACTGAGACAAAAAAAAATTTGCTAATATCATACTTTTAAAGTATCATGATAAAAATATATTAATTACAATTTAATTAATAATTAATACGTCATTTGACTTGTTAGTTACATAATAAAGTACTCAAGGATACCGTCAACGCACCTTGGTATATAAGACCAGACGATCTCCATTAGGAACTTATAACGTATCTCGTCGCTAGCATAATTAGTAAACACGCTGAAGCCCAGCAAGAACGGCTTCATCACCATGTGAATGTCGAGGTTATTCAGCTCCTCGATAACACAATTCTAGTAAGAAGACTCAAAAAGACTTTTAGTTAGTGTTATAAAACGATCAAAAGAAAGTGAAGTGCAATATACTTAACATTAATAAAGAACACACAAGCAAAGTGTTTTCCCCTTAATAGAGACTATAATAAAAGTATTATTGGACACATTTCTTAGGTAGGGCATTATCTGCGTTAGTGTTAAAGATTTAAGCTGTGGCCGAATGCGTCTTATTTAAAGTGATAAAATATAACGTTATTAATGCATAACCACATTAGTATATAGACATATGTTATCTGTCAATATTTAACGTCATTAACAATGTCGCGTCTCAAATTGCGCATTATATTTACCGCCATATTTGTATGAAACGGCATACCTTTAACTTTATCCCAGATGAAGCCACAGTACTTATATCTAGTATTTTAGGTCAGATATCAATTACTTGTTAATCTTATTTCTTAGATTAGATTGTTATGTTAATATTGTATATTTAAGATGCAGCAATTAGTTATTAAAAAAATGGACTTGTTAAACATATGGTGCCCATAAGTTAATACGCCAGTACAAATCTAAGTAGGCTTCCGTATTTTGAGAGATGATAAAAAGTATCTAAGTTGAGTAAATAGACTATGAACTACCCTATTGCGATCAATGGCGCGAAAAATCACATTATACACAATATGTTTTGTGCGATTTTACTACCAAATAAAATATTTTATTAACAATTGGCTGAACCGTAAAGTAAGCCTGTAAAAGTTCGGAAACACGGGTAATATCGGAGTATGTTGGTGGATGATACGTTATTGCGTTATAAAACTGTAAGAATCCCCGGAGCGGAGTGCACTTGGAATAGTTCGGTTTAACTTTCGAACGATCCGCAAATATGAACCGCAACCCTTACCACTACTACCTTTTGTGAGGGCCCCCTGGTGAGTCCAAGTGCCACTCCAAAAGTATTACGAGTTTCAGATTGAACAGTATCTTAAATTCTTGTCACATTCTCCTATTAGATAATAGGAACGCTTATTATTGTTACATTGTTATGTAACAGTAACAACAACATTACTACTAATAGTAATAGTATATAGAGTGAGAAGTTTTGTAAATGTTTTACGACTCTAATTTCAATTCTTAAACTTATTATCAGGTAAATTGTAGGTTCTTCATTGATTCCAAACCAAAAGTCACTAATTATTGTGATAAAGACAATCACTTTTCTATTTTCCGATAAACATCAATAAACATCTGTAAATATATTTGCCGTATAGAGAAAATAAATTTACGGATAATATTCCGGATATTAGAATAAATATGCAGCCTTCTGTGTACTGTAATAATGTTTATATTAAAATTTGACGCTCATTTTTGAAATTACGTTTTTAATATAGCATTCTTTGAATTGTATTCTGCAGAAAATATCTATATTACGAGATAAATAGTTTTTTAATACAAATAATCTTTAGTATATAAATATTATATACAAAACGTTAACAAGATGGAAACTAACTTGCCATGGACTATAGATTTACCAAAAATACAATAAAGTTAGCACAAATTATGCTGAATATATGCTTTTTTGTCTCCAAATCAATAAAAATGTGAAGTTATTGAATAAAATCTCCCTTTTGTGAAGCAAATACTCAAACGAGCTCCCTTAGACCTTAATAGTGAGCTAACAGAACGTTATATCAGCGTTTACGGCTTGATCTTGATCCGAGAGATTAATATAGTCTATTAATTTAGCTGTACAGTACTGGTCTCAGATGGTTTGTAGTGAGCATTCATTACCCAACAAAGCTGTGGCTAATTCCGTAATAATGCAATACATTGAGCGGTAATGCACTGTAAATTACTTGTCATTCTATTGAAGCTAGGTACAGCTTGTAATTAACTCGGTAGGCGTTATTGCAAATTAATTGTTCATTTAAGATTATGCTAGACGAGTGGGTTTCTATACAATCGTAGGTGGAATCGTACATATTCCTAACGCTTTTTATTTTACTAATTTGTTTTCAAAAAGTGTATATGATGAAATATAGCAGAAAAAAATATGCCGATGCTATAGGGAATTACGGAAAAAATCAAAACCAG
Source organism: Dendrolimus kikuchii (assembly GCA_019925095.2). Classification (NCBI taxonomy): domain Eukaryota; kingdom Metazoa; phylum Arthropoda; class Insecta; order Lepidoptera; family Lasiocampidae; genus Dendrolimus; species Dendrolimus kikuchii. The sequence continues at coordinate 16,426,068 of CM034389.1, forward strand.
AAGCTGCCATACATGTAATAGAGGCTTGAATTTGTATTTAGTGTTGTAGATGGGATCGATAGACAGGTTTTTAAAAACGTAACAATGTTTTCGTCGATTTTTTACTAAAATTCTGGAATAAATATAGATTCCAGAGCTCTAAAAATCCTTTCAACAAAAAATTATTCAAAGAAAATCCGTTGAGTAGTTTTGAAGTGGGATCTGTTAAATATTTTTTATGGTTCCGTAGCTCGAAGACGAAAGCTGGGGACATTACTCACTTATATGGAACCCTTCATTATGCGTAAATCGTTACGTACTTAGTAAATTATTTGTGAGTTGAAAATTCGAACGAGTTTATACAATACTAGGGCATGCGCGCCCACCACTTCATCCACGCTTGACTTGAAATTCCCGTGGGATTCTGGGAATAAAAAAACATATTTTACGATATAAAATTTACTATCGATCAATGAAACCATTCACACTAGCGCTGGCCCAGAACTGTGACGGTCCGATGTTATTTAATGGAAAGGCGAAAAAATATTATTATAGGTATATTCATACACTACTAGAATGTGCCCGCGGCTTCATCCACGCTTGACTTTTGATTCCCGGGACACAAAGTACCGCAGCATTTAAAAAAGAATGTAGGTATCGTTTTAGTGAAAACTGTGTTGGTATAAGCTCATTTTTATGCACCGAAACAACATCAAACCGCTCCCAGAAAAATTACTGTGACATTCCCGGAAAAAAAGTAGCGCAGATTTTAAGTCTAAGAATTTGCTGTCGATTGTTAAAAACCGCAGCGATATCGTGCCAGTAGTTTTTACGTGAATCCCGAACAAACAGACAAGAAATCTAAAAAAAATGCATTATGTTCTCCGTCATACATACAGTCTATTACAGTTGTATTTTAATAGCTTCAATGTACAGACACAGCATGTGTAGAATTTTATAATATTATAAAGACATCACCAAGGCTAAAACGCGGCATCGCTTACATAAATTTCGGACATACATAAATATTTCAATAAAACTATCTTGTGTTCTAAAATAAATATGTTCATTCTCGATATCAGAAATTTTTATTATATTTATAACTAGCTGTGCCCGCGACGTCGTCCGCGTGGAATTTGTTTTCAAAACCCCCGGTTTTGAAACAATCTTCATTGGTGCTCCGCTCCTATTAGTCTTAGTGTGATGATATATAGCCTATAGCCTTCCTCGATAAATGGACTATCTAACTCTGAAAGAAATTTTTTAATCAGACCAGTAGTTCCTGAGATTAGCGCGTTCAAAAAAATAAAGTCTTCACCTTTATATATTAGTATAAGATTTATTTATTTATATGTATAGACAGAGATGTGACAAAAGAAAATTGCAATGTTGGCAATGACAGATGCTGAGATTCATAATAAGAAGAGGATATAATCACTACGCTTATCATAAATATTAAAACCAATAAAAAGGTTTTACATCTCTAAACAATATTCTCAGACAAGATAGAAAATCAAACAACTTGGATTCAAGTAATTTCAAACTTTATTATCAAACAATTAAACATCATTTTCTGTGGAACAGTCTGTTCTCTGACTAAGTTTGAAAAGGTAACATGTGCTCGGGCAACGTTAAATGAATCAATTTGAACACTGGCGAACTTTATCATTCCTCCACTGAGCATAGGTATGAATTCATGATAATCGAATAATTTCCAAGATTGTATAAGAAGAACATACAATCATAAAAACAGAGTCACTTTCATAATTTATGTTATTATTGATTCTACCGACAAGAATTTCCCGTGGGATACCGAACGGAACACACCAACAAAACCATGGGAACGCTTAATTATTATGTACCTTTACAGCCACGTAAATGAACTTATTGTCGAGAAAAGATATTTTTTGTTAATGATCAGAAACCTGTTTAGGGTATATAATGCGAAAAATTAAAGTTTCAAATTATAAGAAACCAGTCGAACTAAACGTAAGCAAAGCCGCGTACAATAGGTATATATAAATAGTATATATAAAAAATTAAAACGTAATAATAACAATTGTATAATTGAAAGAAATATAAAATGCAACATGGTCATAAATCATTAATAAAGTTATAAAATAAATAAATTTCTAGAAATAGGAAAAAAGAAGATAGAAATGTGATATGATGTACTCGTAAGACTACCTCGTACTGCGTAAGTCGGCCAATTTACGAAAATTATGAAATAAACACCTTTCAAATTGTATACAACGACCCTGAAGAATATTTAAGGGACTATGATAGAACCAAATAAAACAAGCAAAGCCACAAGAAAAGCTCTAGTAAGCCACAAAATTTATTATGTAAGAAATTTCCAATTTCAATGAGAACATGAGTGCTCTAAAATTGATATTCTTTGAATACACAGAGATTTCATATATTTAAGATTACAGTATAATATCGTAAATCGTTGTGTAAGCACTTTTTACGATATGTCCTACCCTTAGATAACGGTCATTTTCCGTTTTCTTCTGAGTTCAATGGTTCGATTCATTGTCTCGCCGTAATGTATGCTTTTATTTTATGTCTTTATTGCGTCCTTTTATTTTACAAATTTAATGTAATGTGTGAATTTTCGCTTCTTAAAATATTTTTGAAGTAAAATTTCTTTAGAATCGTTGTCATTTGAAACTCGATGAAACTAAAAAGCGACACTTAAAAGAGATAAACAGATAAATTTGTAGGACTAAGGCTGTGAGAGTCTGAGATACGAGTTTTACATTATGCAGTACAGATTAGAGAGTCAATATGACCGATAATTAAACATAGGTCCAATTTGGACCGAAATAAATCTGATAATAATATTTTTTTAGCCTAAAACAGTGAAAAAGTGAAAGTGAAACTTAAGAAGTTTATTTTGAGTAACAAGAGTGATCGATCTAGAAATAGAAGAAATACTACGTTAGATCCTATTTAATAAATCCGCACAGTAGCAAAGTGGAAGACATGGTACTTGGGAGTCGTAGATTATTAGGTAAGGAACCCGCATCCAATGACGTGTTTCGAATCCTGGCTAGGAATCATTAGGCAGCTTTTCTGCCCTAGTGGTAGGGGAGGCTTAGTACTTCACGTCGGAACAACTGCTGAACTTATATCAAGCACAAGTTCGTTCCTGCATGGAGTACTGTTCTCGTCTTTGGGACGGGTTAACCAAATACCAGCTAGAGGCGTTGGAATCTATTGAGAAAAGAGCTAAGAAGCTGGTCGGCAATGATTGTCTTTTCTATGCTCGACTTCAGAGTCTAGAGCATAGACGCAAGGTCGCAGGGCTGACTGTCTTCTATCGGATACATTTCGGGGAGTGTTCCTTAGAATTGCACGAGCTGATTCCTCCATCCCCATTTACCATCGGACAACCAGATGCACCGGTTTACGCCGCCGTTATATGGTGGAAATACCACCAGTCAGAACCAAGCGTTTCACTTCATCTTTTCTGATGCGTACTACCGAAGAGTGGAATACTTTGCCGGAGTCTGTTTTTCCTGACAAATACAATCTTGAAGTCTTCCAGTCACGAGTGAATAGATATCTTCTAGGTAAGCGTGCTCCATCCTAGACTGCGTCATCACTCAACATCAGGTGAGACACGCAAACCTATACTTACATTTAAAAAAAAGGCCAAGCGCGGATTTTGGGATTTACTCGAGCGTGGCAGAATAACATAAGGGGAGAAATCTTTCACCCTATTATGTAGCCCCATCATATATGAAACACCTTCATATAGGGTGGGGGTATTTTTTTATTTTATTTTCCATACCGTCAGATTGAGGAAATTCCTCCACATAATTGTCAGATTATGGGTCAGTACAACGACGACCTCAAGCTGAACCGTCTGTATATTAACCTGACGCGTTCGAGTATTTCAATGTACGTTTTTTTTTTGCATTTTCAAAAATCGGCTAAAACCTTTTATGACTTTTGGTCGCGTCCAAATTGTCAGTCTTTTGAATAGGAGTTCCTTTAGGGTTTACTTAACATCCCTTTTGAATATCTGACTCGCTTGAGTATTTCTGTGGGACTCTTTTTTTTTAAACCTGTACACGCTCCCCCCACCAGTGAAAGGGCATAAATCATATAATCTTTTTTTCTTTTTAGCATCTAATCTTCACAATCCAAAAGGTCCCCGCGACGCTCGAGTAACTCCACATTTAGCATCTTGGGCTCCCCTACTATAGTGTGAACCCACCAATCCTTTTTCAACCATCCTGGCGAGTATACCGTGCCTTAGCCTAAAATGGGAGAGCGCGAGCTATTAGATATTTAAGTGCTGATATTACTAGTAAAGAAGAAAAGCATCATTTCAATTATCAAAATATTTGTTTACATTAATCATGTGTGAGTTATTCACTTTAGACACTTTAAGACATAAAAATGTCAAGTTTGCGAAATAAGTACTCGTTTCATGTTGTTAAAAATAAAAAGTAGACAAAGTAGCAGAGTCTCAGTCCACATCAGTATTCCGCACACCATTCGACGGGAGGAAACAAATTCCCAAAATTGAATTTTACGAAACGAGTTGAATACGACACGGGGTACATAAACTCGAGAAAGAAAACGAGATTTTTATCATTTTAACAACAACGCAGTTCTTCTGTTTTGAAAACTTATTATAACAACTCGCCTTCTGAACTGCTTTTATCGAGTTTCCTGCCAGTGAAAACCCTAAATTAAATGAGGTTCCCCCATACAAATAGAACAAAGTTGAAAATTGTACTTTTGCTTTGAGGTAAAAAGTTTTTAGGAAACAATATTCTGACATTATCGAATACAATGTGCATCGGCGCATTGTTTTATCTTCAGATAACAAAACTGCATTCACTTATCAACAAGAGTATAAGTCCTTAATATATAATACTAGCTATACCCGGCAGACGTTGCCATGCCCTTAAAAACTAAAAATCTAGAAACCGATTTCAGTGCCATCAACCGGGACCAATTGTTAATCTAAACCATTCTCGAATTTAATCGAAAAACAGAAAAAAAACATCAAAATCGGTCCCACCGTTAAAGAGATGTTCAGCGGCGCCACCTACCGGATCCAATCGTGAACCTAAACCATCCCGGGATCCACTTGAATACACATAAAAAGAATTCACCTAAATCAGACAAATGAAAATGAGTTTAAATGCAGTCACCATTGGCGAAATCGGCCGGGAAAGATGGCTAGACTAATGTGACTGATGTTTTTTTAATTATATTTTTTTATTGATGAATATCATATTTTAATACTTATTATCCTATTCCCGACAAAGACAATTCGAAAAAAGACAAAAATCATAAAAAATTCTCCAACCATTCCTGAGTTATAAATGGTGTAACTAACACGACTATATAACTATTATATATAGATTTTACAAACAATAACGGATAATCACAGTATCAGGAAATAAAAAATCAGCCAATTCAATGCAAAATGAAAGGTTTTGTAAAGGTGATGAACGTCCTCTGTTTTTAACCGACTTCAAAAATGAGGAAGTTCTCAATTTAATATTGGTATTTTTTTTATGTAGGTATGTACACCAATTACTCTGAGATTTATGATCCGATTTACGTAATTCTTTTTTAGTTTGATGCGGAATAGTTGCCATTTGGTCCCCTAAAAATTTAACATAGTTTGGCCAAGTAGTTTTCACTTTATGAACTTTCTTTATGAAAATTTTCTGTTCCCGTTTCTTGGGACCTATATTTTTATTTTTCGTAGGCCTACCTATAGCTAGGCACTAAAAAGTAACAAGTTTATTAAAAGACAAAATAATTTAAAATTTTCTACACCTCAGAGTCAGTGCCAAGCAAGCCATAAAAATTACCATATACACCGTTGTAACAACAAAATGTTGCAAAATACATATTGTAATTTTTATGGTTTACTTGGCACCGACTTCAAGGTGTAGAAAGTTTTATATTATTTTGTTTTTTAATAAACTCAATAAATACTTGTCAAAAATCTTTATTAAGTTATTTTATACTTTTTAGTTTTTGAAGTCAGTTTTTTTAAACAAAGTTTTTTTTCTATTTAGCTGCGACTCTAAAAAACATTTAATGTAAAAGACTTCATAACTTAAAACCTACTTAACGAATCTTGTTCAAACTATTTTATATTTTTTCTTAGCCAGTGGTAATTAAGCCAATAAAATGTAAGCAGAGAAAATATTCAACTAAAATTGTAATTAATATATAAATAGAATTGGTAGGTATCTTTAATATAATACGCCTTTTAAAGTATTATTCTTCTTATGTTTAAAACAAAGAATTATCGAAGGACAATTCTTTGTCCTAAGAATAAGCCTGAATGGCGCTCTGTTGTACGTGCCTACCCCGCAAGGAAACTGGCGTGAAGTTATGTATGTATGTATGTATGTATGTACAATTCTTTGTTTCTCGAAGGAGGCTTTGCCTATAATAAGTTTATTTTAGATTGTCTTTCTTAATTTTAATTTATTATTAATTGAAATTGAAAATACTTTGCTTAAGTATCTCGATAAATTAAAACGTGTTATAAACTGATAGCGACTTAAAAGATTTGTCGTCTAAATTATTTGAATGAATTTATTTAATCCTATTTCATAAAGAGAGAGACGAGTGAAAAAATTGAGACTCCAGTCTTAGTACTTTAAGTCTTGGATAAGTCGCAATGAACATTAAATTCTTCACTTTGTGCAATTTAACAACTGCAGTTTCACAGATAACTCTCTGAAATTAATTTTAGAGTTTAGCTTTTAGTCAAAGAGCATTGTTATGATGTAGAAATTAATTTATCCGTTCAGGAACGGAGAAAGAATACAATTTCCTATGGCCAAGCAACCTGTAGTAAGAGGCGACAAAGAACCCACAGCCAGGTGGTAGGGTATATGCCCACTTGGATGACCACCCATGGTCCAGACTACGCCGCCATTTAACTTGAGCTGTGTTCCGGCATTAGTGGCCAGGTTCCAGTCACCCTTTAGAGAGCGGCAGCACATTGGTAGCACCTTTGGTGTTGCAAATGTAATGCAAAATTCTTGTAGCCACTCGAAAAGACATATTTCGGTAAACAATCATGTTTTCTCAACACTAACACATAATTCTTGTACTTGTACTTGACACATGCATAATATTGACATTAATTAATTAAGATACTAGTAATTGACATTCGAATTGCAAATGCTGTGCACTCCTTTAATGGGTCCACACATCAGAACTTTTATATTAAAGGATTTGTAATGTAACATAATAATGTGTGTGCTGTTAGTGTGCCTTAAATAAATAAATAAATAAATTCTTCATTAAGAACAATTATTAACTTTTATCTAATACTAGCTGTACCGACAGACGTCGTCTTGCTCGGAAAAGCTTCAACTGATATGTCGAGAGCAGCGCCACCTACCGGGTCCAATTGTGAACCAACTCAGAAACCTTCTTTGGCTCATGCACAACAACTTTGCTAAAGATCATCACATGATCAAATGTATAGTTCACGATTCTATTAAGGACATACAGACAAACATTCATCTTTATATATCAAGAAGATTATTAATTTTTTGAAAATAAAACTCCACAGTAAAACTCCTCTTTAAATTCCAATCAAAAACACATTGATATGTTGACTATCGTTGATTTTATAATTTAAGCAGGAAATTAGATTTTAGAATATTTTGCACTATCCGATTGTTTGCTACTAACATAGCAAACGAAACATCTACCAGCAAGTTGCATAATTCGACGAAATTGATATTCAACCAGCAGTGCATGGCGGGCGTGCGTCGAAAATGTAATTGTGGTCAAATGGTCAAAATTCGATTTGAAATTAAAGTACGGTATCCAGTACACAATGCGACAGTTTATAATTTAACTAGGGCTTTTCACTCGGCTGCGCTGGTATACATTTTTTGTTCTAAATGCAGAGGGAGCTCTCACATTCCCTGAACTAAATAATATGTCCTAGAGTTTTCTATTACAAAGCATACAAACAACAACAATTATATATATGGTGCCATTAAAACACACGTGATTGACCATTGCAACACGACTGTAAGTTTACAACAAACACACGATTCATATTCTTGGTGAATGAGTTAATACCTTAACAAACTTTATCGTTAGCTCATCCAACGAACTCGATTGTCCAGGCAAAAGTTTCGTTTGCCCACCCTCAGATCAAAAGTTATTGAACAAAAACGTTTTTTTCTGAAAAAGTACATATTTTCGCTATGTATATCACACTTGAATGGGCTATATCGTTAGCTCATCCAACGAACTCGATTGTCCAGGCAAAAGTTTCGTTTGCCCACCCTCAGATCAAAAGTTATTGATCAAAAACGTTTTTTTCTGAAAAAGTCATTTCGGTTCTTCCCATATTTTCGCGAGGTTTAGTTTTTATCACCCTTGAATGGGCTATATCGTTAGCTCATCCAACGAACTCGATTGTCCAGGCAAAAGTTTCGTTTGCCCACCCTCAGATCAAAAGTTATTGAACAAAAACGTTTTTTTCTGAAAAAGTCATTTCGGTTCTTCCCATATTTTCGCGAGGTTTAGAGTATATCACACTTGAATGGGCTATATCGTTAGCTCATCCAACGAACTCGATTGTCCAGGCAAAAGTTTCGTTTGCCCACCCTCAGATCAAAAGTTATTGAACAAAAACGTTTTTTTCTGAAAAAGTCATTTCGGTTCTTCCCATATTTTCGCGAGGTTTAGTGTATATCACACTTGAATGGGCTATATCGTTAGCTCATCCAACGAACTCGATTGTCCAGGCAAAAGTTTCGTTTGCCCACCCTCAGATCAAAAGTTATTGATCAAAAACGTTTTTTTCTGAAAAAGTCATTTCGGTTCTTCCCATATTTTCGCGAGGTTTAGTGTATATCACACTTGAATGGGCTATATCGTTAGCTCATCCAACGAACTCGATTGTCCAGGCAAAAGTTTCGTTTGCCCACCCTCAGATCAAAAGTTATTGATCAAAAACGTTTTTCTCTGAAAAAGTCATTTCGGTTCTTCCCATATTTTCGCGAGGTTTAGTGTATATCACACTTGAATGGGCTATATCGTTAGCTCATCCAACGAACTCGATTGTCCAGGCAAAAGTTTCGTTTGCCCACCCTCAGATCAAAAGTTATTGATCAAAAACGTTTTTTTCTGAAAAAGTCATTTCGGTTCTTCCCATATTTTCGCGAGGTTTAGTGTATATCACACTTGAATGGGCTATATCGTTAGCTCATCCAACGAACTCGATTGTCCAGGCAAAAGTTTCGTTTGCCCACCCTCAGATCAAAAGTTATTGATCAAAAACGTTTTTTTCTGAAAAAGTCATTTCGGTTCTTCCCATATTTTCGCGAGGTTTAGTGTATATCACACTTGAATGGGCTATATCGTTAGCTCATCCAACGAACTCGATTGTCCAGGCAAAAGTTTCGTTTGCCCACCCTCAGATCAAAAGTTATTGATCAAAAACGTTTTTTTCTGAAAAAGTCATTTCGGTTCTTCCCATATTTTCGCGAGGTTTAGTGTATATCACACTTGAATGGGCTATATCGTTAGCTCATCCAACGAACTCGATTGTCCAGGCAAAAGTTTCGTTTGCCCACCCTCAGATCAAAAGTTATTGATCAAAAACGTTTTTCTCTGAAAAAGTCATTTCGGTTCTTCCCATATTTTCGCGAGGTTTAGTGTATATCACACTTGAATGAGCTATATCGTTAGCTCATCCAACGAACTCGATTGTCCAGGCAAAAGTTTCGTTTGCCCACCCTCAGATCAAAAGTTATTGATCAAAAACGTTTTTTTCTGAAAAAGTCATTTCGGTTCTTCCCATATTTTCGCGAGGTTTAGTGTATATCACACTTGAATGGGCTATATCGTTAGCTCATCCAACGAACTCGATTGTCCAGGCAAAAGTTTCGTTTGCCCACCCTCAGATCAAAAGTTATTGATCAAAAACGTTTTTTTCTGAAAAAGTCATTTCGGTTCTTCCCATATTTTCGCGAGGTTTAGTGTATATCACACTTGAATGGGCTATATCGTTAGCTCATCCAACGAACTCGATTGTCCAGGTAACGATATAGCCCATTCAAGTGTGATATACACTAAACCTCGCGAAAATATGGGAAGAACCGAAATGACTTTTTCAGAAAAAAACGTTTTTGATCAATAACTTTTGATCTGAGGGTGGGCAAACGAAACTTTTGCCTGGACAATCGAGTTCGTTGGATGAGCTAACGATATAGCCCATTCAAGTGTGATATACACTAAACCTCGCGAAAATATGGGAAGAACCGAAATGACTTTTTCAGAAAAAAACGTTTTTGATCAATAACTTTTGATCTGAGGGTGGGCAAACGAAACTTTTGCCTGGACAATCGAGTTCGTTGGATGAGCTAACGATATAGCCCATTCAAGTGTGATATACACTAAACCTCGCGAAAATATGGGAAGAACCGAAATGACTTTTTCAGAAAAAAACGTTTTTGATCAATAACTTTTGATCTGAGGGTGGGCAAACGAAACTTTTGCCTGGACAATCGAGTTCGTTGGATGAGCTAACGATATAGCCCATTCAAGTGTGATATACACTAAACCTCGCGAAAATATGGGAAGAACCGAAATGACTTTTTCAGAAAAAAACGTTTTTGTTCAATAACTTTTGATCTGAGGGTGGGCAAACGAAACTTTTGCCTGGACAATCGAGTTCGTTGGATGAGCTAACGATATAGCCCATTCAAGTGTGATATACACTAAACCTCGCGAAAATATGGGAAGAACCGAAATGACTTTTTCAGAAAAAAACGTTTTTGATCAATAACTTTTGATCTGAGGGTGGGCAAACGAAACTTTTGCCTGGACAATCGAGTTCGTTGGATGAGCTAACGATATAGCCCATTCAAGTGTGATATACACTAAACCTCGCGAAAATATGGGAAGAACCGAAATGACTTTTTCAGAAAAAAACGTTTTTGTTCAATAACTTTTGATCTGAGGGTGGGCAAACGAAACTTTTGCCTGGACAATCGAGTTCGTTGGATGAGCTAACGATATAGCCCATTCAAGTGTGATATACACTAAACCTCGCGAAAATATGGGAAGAACCGAAATGACTTTTTCAGAAAAAAACGTTTTTGTTCAATAACTTTTGATCTGAGGGTGGGCAAACGAAACTTTTGCCTGGACAAACATCGACTAACGATGAGCTAACACATGATATATTGTTTGGTTAAAAAATCTCAATTGGAGGTGCCAGCTTCACAAACAATTTTTGTTTTTTTTATAACTTTTGAACCAAGGGTGGGCAAACGAAAATTTTTCCTGGGCAAACGTGGACTAACGATGGACAAACGAATGAGATAGTGTAGGTTTAAAAATTCGCATCTCGAGTTGCCAACTTCACAGAGCTACGTGATTGACCATTGCAACACGACTGTAAGTTTACAACAACCACACGATTCATATTCTTGGTGAATGAGTTAATACCTTAACAAACTTTATGATACTTTTATATAATTACTACTATGAGTGAATTACGTAACATAAAGATATTTCTATTTTATTCAGTTCCCTTGAATAACTAGTAAGGAAATTGACAATATTTCTTAAAAAGTATTATGTATTAAGTCTGTACAATAATAACGTGGTGGCCAAAATATCAAACTAATATAATACTGGCCCTAAAAACCTTTACAATGTGGTCCTAATTACGCCTAACAATCACGAAATCTCTAGAAAATACTGAGTATAATAAACTTGCTTAATTTCTCCGTAGGAAATTTTTCGTCTTAGAAAACTGATTAACGGAAAATCACAAGAGAGATGGAAACAAAAGGCAATTTTCTCAACTAATTATTAAACAAAGAAAACATGTTAATCGATTTTATAGAATGAAAATATGTCATATTGTCGGCTGCAATAAAAATCAATTAAAACAAAAATAATTCAATCCGCCCTCGGAAAATAAATTAATTTCAGTCACAGGCGCGCCTGCTTACCGCTTTATTTATTTTACGAAATGATTCGTCGAATATTTCAAGACTGGAAAATTCTCTGGCGCGGCTAATGTGGCCCACTATAGATGCCTACGAAATTTTAATTACTTAACACTAAACGACAAAAGTAATTAGCAAAATTACAACACGTAGGTGAGCTTATGGTCTTAAAAGTTATAATAGAAAGAGCACTTTGTCATGTCAAGCTTTTAACAGGCTCTTTAATTTCTCTTTGTGCAGTAAATTTAGACATAAAATCGTTTACGTGAAGGTATAATGAAAGAGAGAGGTAAATGAATCAAAGCTATAGGTGTATCTATATATACATAACGTAATTGCATGTACGTACTTTGAATAAATTATTGGCATATTGTTCTTGGCGTCGATTTACATGTAATAGGAGTATCTTTCATAAAGCTACGGTGGCTTAGTAACGACATTCACGTTTTATTCCAAAGACTCGAATTAGACTTGAGAGTATTGTCATAAACATAACGTTTTTCGGTGGCGCTTAGAGCGTTTGCTTTGATACCCGGGGCCAATTTTCCTATTGTTTTTTCTTCGCTTCGCGTGTTCTTCGGCATCTTTAATTATCAGTCCATTAATACGCATGTCTTTCCTGAAACATCAAGCATATCTTTTTTTCTTTATTTAGAAAGGGCTTTTCTGCTTAGCGGCCATGTCACCCTGCAATGTATCCAAATCCTAAATAAGATTTGTCATAATATCTCTAATTAATTTAAAAAGCAAAGCCAAACATCTTGGCATCTCTTGATAACGGATATACCAGGACGCTATTGCATTCTCCCACGGCAGATAAATCTCGCTCTTCAAGTAGCTTTTTTCGTAGTTGTTCGTTCTGAACGCATTCCATCAGGACATGGTGGACATCTTTAGTCATATTGCATATTATACAGTTGGGGGAGTAAACTCTTTTAATGAGATATCCAAACTTGTTTGAAGGAATGTGTCTGGAATGTAATCTGAACAATGTTACACCGTCTTTTCGCGTCGTAGTGTTTCTTGAGCCTACTCCTTATATCAGAAACACTTGACTGAGGTGGCATAGCTAGACGTTTGTTTCCCATGTAACTAATCGGTTGAGAACATACCCTGTTAAGCATATTATATTGTTTATTGTAATAGGCACGGGCTGACGATATGCAGAAAAATGTTAAGAAAACATATTAATGCTAAGATCTGCTAATCCATCATAAACAAGCGTGGCTGGTATATTGTCTATCCACTTAAAACGGGGAGCCCTTAACCCAGCAGTGACTTCTTTCTCTAAATTTAACTAACTCAATTACATATTTTACAAAGATAGATATTAATATACAAAAAAATACAGGCACGGTCATGTATTTAATGTCGCTTTAAAACGCCGTATTGAGAGGGTAGTTTAATACCGTTTCCACCAAATATTTGCACATTCGAGTTATACTAACACTCGTATCGCCAAATATACAACAGGATTGTGCTTGCTGTTCTTGTGTCACAGACTGGTACGCTCTCCTAGATTCAATTTTAAAAATTTGTTCTACTTGAAGTTCGCATCTTGAATATCAATAGGATAAAGTTATGACTAGTTCCGCCGTAGTCCGTTTCTGTCTTTTGTTTTAATTTATGATATTATTGGATCGTTTCAACCCTCATGGTGGGGCTTCATCTGCGAGAATGTTATAGATATAGGCTGTTTCACGCAGATGTGGCGTTGGATGTAATGCGATATTTGTGATGCAATATTATTTTTAATTGTTAATGACGTTACATATTGACAGACTACGTATATATAGGTAAATATACAGTAATGTGGCCTTTCCCTAATGGCGTTATTTCTAAGGCTGTAAATAAGACGCATTTGGCTTTATAAAATATCTTTAACATCATCGCTGGCGTGGCCACAGCATCAAACGATTCGAATATTTTATTCACATTAATTTAAAACATGTATATCTATGCCTACATACAATGTATCCTATACTTTTAATACTGAAAGCGTAACAATGGAATAATAAAAAACCTATCTCGAGCTTTATAACATGAAAAGTATTAAATTGGTCATATTCTGCTTTGGCTTGTACATCGCCTCGCTTTTACCGGCAATTAAAACAGTTTTATGTGAAAACCGCCAATATTTAATAGAGCAATATGAAGCTGAAAGCGTTTTTAATTTACAACATTTGCATACTTTAAAATTTTTTTATCATACAATTATCCAATTTAATTATTTACTTTAAAGGATGTAATGTGACTATGTTATAGTTGAAGTATTTGTTTCTCTTTAAGACCTAGATATTAATTATTAGGATGTATGTATGTCTTTGAAGACAAATGGATTATTAGGATTATCTGTATGTCTTTCAAGACCACCGGCCATAAAAATGGCCCGGACATTTGGAGGGCTTGCGTGGGGCCATGGAAAGGCCAACACGTAGAGGCCCTTTGACAAATTTAATATAAATGTGGCGTGACACTGACCGGCGATTATCCCTGTCTACACCATATAGCAATGCACCCAAGGACAAGCCCCGGCCAGTGTAGAACTATTTTGGGAAATGAGGACAAAAAGTACCGGGCTATTGGGATGAACTGCTAGTGGTACTGGGGGTCTGTGAATATGGGGACTATGGCGTCTGCCCGTCGCAATGTTCAGGGAACATGGAAAAATGGGCAGACGGTGACTCGCCACTCCCTGCATGGGCCCCAAAAAATGCCATTAAGACAGGGGCAACATGGGTGTGAGTGGCTAATGGGTGTAGAGAGGTGGGCTGCAGGTTCACCGTAGCTACTTCTGACGTGATGCCATTTATCACTTCCACCCCTGGAGCTTAAGTCTTAGCTCTAGCGATCTCCCCTCCGTGCCGGCCAGTTAAGGCAAGCACGGAGGCGGGGGCCTTGCCTTGTCCCCCGGAGTCAGGTACGAGGTGTCGCTAGTCACCTAAGGCTTCGCCACAAAGCCCCTCTGCGGTATTAGGATTATTATTAAAATTATTTTAAACTGGAAAAATATGAGTACACGAGGCAGGCCCAAAACTTTCAGAAGTGCAGTCGCTTGGTAAGTTCTAATTTTAACTAATTACGACCACAATAATGAACAAAATTTTAACACATATGTACAAGTATACGCATGTAGGAATTTAAAAAATTGTTTGGATGTGTATCGGAATGGAAGTGTAGATTGAATGAGATGAGGGAGTGAGGATTGAGCGATTTTTAAGTTCTTTTTTAAGGTGTGTTTTAAAGCAGTATTGTAAAGGTTTCAAAGAAGATTAAAGTATTATGCAAAGAAGTTTTGATTTAATTCGAGAGAGCCAATATTTATCACCACACGCCCTCCCCACAGACAGAAGTGTGAACAGAACTTTTAACATTCCTACATGTATCTAATATTAGATCTTTTGTGAAGTGTGAAGAATAATACATCCAGTAAACAACATTATTTGGATTTGACTGAAACAAACGTCCTCCGTTAGCTCAGCGTTAGCTTAGCAGTTTATATAATTATTGTAAACGAAAGAGAAGTGAATTTTTAGTGTTGTTTTTGTTTTTTTTTTATAATAAAATTAAGGGTTGAAGGGAGTGACCCTACCGGTTGGTGGAGCGAGATAGAATGCTTCTCCGTCTCAAAGGAAGATCTTCCAGCGAGGCTATTGTTGTTCCTCGCAGGCCTAGGCCCATCTGTTATAGTTGAAAATTTGTATATATTCTTTGTATGTTTCGGGAAACGTTTTTGACATCAATTATTGCACAGCGCCATCTATTGGCTTGTAAGTGTTCCACTACAGGGTTTAATTTATCAAAGGATATGCGTCTATCGCAAAACAATAAAAAAAATCTTCAATAAAAAATATATGTAAGTAATAACAGAACCTTCTAAAATGAAATATAATTGCTAGCGAATGAAATTAATCTATACAGCTAAATATAATTGTTGACAAAAGAAATTCTTCATAAAAATCTGGACACATGAAATTTATCTCGTTATGTTTCAGTCAATAACGCGACTGTCGGGGCGGTACTCAAACTGCGCTGGCGGAAATTGAATATGAACTACTATCAGCCATAGACAGCGTACTGACATGACGCGATGGACATGTACTGACATATCTGTCCATCAAGCCTGGACACAAAGACAGTCATATACTGTCCGTAACATCAAAGACTGGCATGTTTCGATTAGCTTCAAAGACGCATGTAGATTAATAACCAATACTTTTTTCGGTGTGAATTAAATATGATTTTCATGTTAGGTATATACCATATAGAAATCGAAATATATAAGTGGTAATTTTTTTAAAGTACTCTTATAATATATATTTAACTCTTAAAACATTTTTTTAATAATTATTGAGTCGTAAAACTATCACCTATATCTTTTGAAATATAAAATGGAAAGTTGTAAACATCAAGGTGGTAGAGCTTCAAAATCCTTTCAACTGAAATTGGCTTTAATAAGATCCGTTGAGTAGTTTTCAAAAATACCATATAGTATTTTTGAACACTTTTTTCAGGATACACAAATGAACGTTCTTCTGTTTTTTAATACCCTTCACTGTGCCTGGAATGAATTAAAGAATTTAAGAATTCATTCAAAACATTTAATATAAGTGTACAGACAACAATATGGCATCGCTAACAACTGCTGTAGTATTGTTTCAGTTTATAGTGCTTCCTTGCAAACAACTCGATTATAATACATTTAAAAAAAGAAAATTATCCTAAAATTAAAAGATATGCAAATGGTCAATATAATTAAAAATCATAATATTTAATTACAGCTTCAATAGGTATAATATAAAAGTTGAATAGGTCAATGAGTATAATAAAGTGATATCCTCGAATAGAACGAGTCATTCGTAAAATAGGCATCATGTTCAAGTTTCTTCCGAAACAGAACCCTTGGTCGGAAGTCACGTATCCAAGTAACTAAAGATTCCCAAACTATCACAAACTTTCAATAATCCGGCTAAGTCCATTGTAACAAAAGTTATTCCCTTGGTTTCTGGGTAGTCGGCGGCAAATTTCCCCAATTAGCTACTAAGTAATGACTTACTACTACTATACTTACAATCTTATTGCTGTTTGCTCAAATCTTTTTGGACAACTATTAATTTTTGAATTGCTTATTTTTGCGTTTTTATTTAATGCGGTGAAAATTTCGTGGTAGTTAGGGTGAAGAGTGGCTAAGTTATGTCTCATTCTAGTGAAGAATTATGAATTAGAACCTTGTTTCTATAGTAAGGAACCTACTTATAGAATTTATCTAACACACGTAATGACTAAATACAATGCATAATATAGTTTTTTTTAATATGTAGACATGTAGACCAATTGAAAACTTTTTTTTCACACAGTTAAACTATACCGGACAACAAAATATCGCCATTGGAATATTTGTCAAATCTTCATCACATTTTTACCCATATTAGGTGCAGAAAGTTACATAAAAAACTGATTTTGTATAAAAACCGTTTATTGTGTAGCTATCTTATGCTAATTAGTAGTGATTATAAAATGTAGATTGTATTCAGTAGCCGTTAAAAAAAGAAACATATGTATGCAAATTGCAAATTAATAATTCCAGACTACAGAGCATATTTCTCAAGTGTAATTAAGGTCCGAATAACATATTTTAATTTCTACAACGGGTCTAAAATTTATGGTTTGACCTTTAGTGGTGCTCAATTGAACTACCTACCAATCTAAAACTCTCTAGAAATAATGGAAAATTGTAATCCGTCTGTGTAATATGCAGTGAGTAAGTAAGTTAGTAAGTTCATACGGTTTTTTAGATTAATTATTTAAAATGTTAAAGGTCAAACAAAATGGAACTCTTTAGTGTGTTTATATAATAATAATTATTCTTTTTATATTACTTTATTGTTTTATTAAGCTATTAACGTTATTCTATTTTTCTTTTATATTAATAATATTCATTCCATAGTTATACATTTTGTAATTATAATAGTGTTTCTCATTTTTACAAAAGGTGAATATACGTGTGATTTAGGAGGTGGGTACTAAAAATCAGTGCTATATCGGACTACGTTTAGGCATAGCAATATACTGAGTGCCAATCTTATTTCTGAAGCTGCGGCATACAATTTCTGTATATGCTTTCTTTAAATTTGTTTATATTGTGTATGTCACATTTAGAAATATATATATGTATATATAAAAGAACGAGCGTTAAAATAACATCTTATCATCTAACTTTTAAAATATCATCATAGAAATAATTTTAATTTCCTTTCAAACAATAATTAATACAGCGCATTTTTCTTGTACCCGTTTATGACGTCATAAGTAGGTTCGCTCGTACAAAATCTATGAGGCTAGGACGTTCTGTAATTTTATAAAAGAAATGGGAAGTCCTACGTTCAGCTATGAACATAGACCTGCTGAAGAAGATATGAAAATTCAATAGACATACTAAAACAGCATTTACTAAATATGCTGACCAGTTAACCATAACACATAATAGTATAAGTTATTAAATTCTTTTATGCATTAGAATATCAGTAATATTAGTGAATCCTTAAGTGATATACTTATATACTACGATTAAAATTTGGCATACGCCATTAGCGTTCATGTAGATGGCGACGCCGCCACGCCACCACTGCGCTGCCGCCGCGCTCCACCGTGCTGCTATTCTGTGAAATTCTGTGTACATACATGCGAACGTTGTCTGTCCTCCAACACCGTCGCCTCACCACTAACAACTGCTTACAGGGAGCGTACGACGGTGACGCGGCAGTAGTGTCGTGTACACACGCCCTGAGACTACGCTATTCTCGTTGAGCTTAAATTAGTAAAATAGTAAACTAGTGCTATGCGAAATTAAGCAAGTTCATAATGAATATTTATTGGTTTAATACCTTCCAGCTGGGCAACTCCGTGTGGATTTAACAGCGAATAACAATTGGCGCTGCATAGAGGCAATTGGTGCTCGGTAAGCGAGACTTTTTATGGCCACAATCCGCTTCCAAATGAGAAAAAAGTAATATGTGATCATTTAGAAAACATCAGTTATAATTGGTTTTTTAAAATATACAACCCTTTTCTTATGAAGTCAAAGTTAGTTATTAGTTTTATAAAAATCAGGTTTCTTCGAACAAAATTACTATAACAAATATTGTAAGTATCTTATACGTTGTATGACATATATTAATATATAAATGCAGATTAAGTCACTAAATATGATAAAAAAATAATTCCGATAACATCATAGCTTATATGGATGGACAATGTAAATATAATAATTACGAACTAATATTTATTAACTTAATGGTTAAAAATTCTCTGAGCACAACTTAGTTTCACAATTACGCTGGTATTTTTTAAAGTAAAAAGTAAGCAAAAACAACACTATAGTGGTATCTTTTATAAAGTTCCAGTGCAGCTGCTGCTTAAACTTCTGGCTATGTTATCGGAAAGCAACTTTGTCCTGACCTAGCTCATTTTGAATTTGTGCTCAGGCGCACAGAGGCAATCTCTATTTGAACGACTTACTAGTCATTCAAAGATTATCGTCAAAGTCCTTGACGATAATGCACTCAGCAAAATTACATTACGAGTTGGTTTACATATTGTTATTTTGTTACCATGTTCCCTCGCATGAGTATGACACTATCATGATAAATTGCATAATTGAACTCTGAATGTTATTTACAAGTGACTTTCAACAAGGTCGTTTGAAATACATTTCATTATGTATTCACAGTGGTCTAATGTGCTAAATTGTACTTTACTCATCGATAAGCATGCATTAGCAGTCGGGGGTCCGATTTATACGGTCTGTCGAGTACGACAAAGTACGGTAAGTATGGCATTTACAATATCCCTCTATTGTTTCGGAGGCTATTTAAGACTATAACCGAATGAGAGACAGAAACTCTTAAAACAGTCATTGATCATTAGAGATCAGACAGTCAAAGGCGCGGCGGAGGTAAAGCAAGAGCATGACTCAAACTCAGATCAATATTACACGTAATAATAGTTCTTAATAACCTTTGTCTCATAAAACTATTTTAAAGGAGACGAAATAGGAGAGAAAATATTGTATGGGTAAGTGTTATGACTTCACATTCAAGGTATTATAATTATTTTTTTATTGCATGAGTTCAGCAGACAGGCAGACCAGTGGGTCTGCCTGTCTGCTGCTGCATAGGCGACGGTAACTGCTTCCCCTCAAGTGTGATGGAAAGCGGTTACATCGCCTATGGACATTTGCATTACCAAAGGTGCTACAAATGCGCTGCTGCTCTCTTAAGGGAGACTGGAATCTAGTCACTAATGCCGAAACACAACTTAAGATTGTTATGGCGGCATACTCTAGACCAGGGATAATAATAATATTTAGATCTTTGGTAACAAACAAATAAGTGTTTTGGCGGTTTTGAGAAATAATTTCTGAAGTAGTAAAGATAGACAACACTTCACTGTACACCAAAACATAGACAAACAGAAATAGTGAAAGACAAAATACAGTATAATGGTATAACTGACGTAGGGGATTGAAAATTGGAAGTCTTCTATAAATGCGCAGTGGATAAAATAAATGGAAATTACGTCGCAGATAACTGACAGTATTGCTATAAAGTATATGTAAATAAAGTTACAAGGTAAATTCATAGACTACCTCTTCATAAAATATACAAAGCAGTTAAGGAGATTTTACGGCGGGCGTGTCCACACTGTGACGTCGGTCACTACACGTAAGCCGTACTTTCTTGCTAAGTTCATTGCAATACGTTTGTTTGTTCCGGACCGTATCTTCCTTTTTATAAGATGTCTTCAGGACTGGAGAGTTACGGGTCGGTGCGCCAAGTAAAGTTTCGAACCGTTTAAGACATTAAACATTCTCGTTTTCAGTTCGAAAAATAGGATTTTATGATCCGTAGCCATTTCGGCAAAAGGGGACCTTTATATTTTCGTCATATCTGTCTGTATATATTACAGTCATATTCCTCGTTAATTTCCCTAAATAAAGGGCAAGCTTGAGTATAATATTATTTAATAATACTACTATATCCATACCTATTCAAACGTATACTATTTAAAACTGGATTAGGAATGACTCAATACTTTCAACAACAGGAATGAATGTAGGATTTTCACTTCCCCTCCCACTATTAAACCTTCCTTTTTTTTTGTTGACGCAGGGGAATGTCTTCGGACACAATCTTCGGGCCTGGGGGTAGCTTTACATAGAGGGATGTGTGGGACTCCTGAACAGCCGTGTTCCCAACGTGATCTCTAGCGGAAGCCCCAGATGTCAACTCTCAGAATACCCACTACACCTAAACCTGCGCCTCTATCTCACACGCTTTTACGGGACGCCAAAGAGACTAGCCCAATAGCCACTACAGCCCAGGGTGTCCTGCGGTAGAGGATACCCTCTTCAACTACAGGGGAAAGAGGGAAGTCCGCGGACCCACGTTTGCGTTCCACGCGACCATCTGTGCTAGAATCATGCAAGGAGTTGTTGTGCGTAGAGGCGCATCGGAGGAGGAGGAGATAAGATAAACCATGTAACTAGATCGAGAAAATATATAAATAAATGTATTAAAGAAAAATATATATAATAGAATAAGCAATGATGTAATAGGCTATAACAAATAATGTAATAGATTTAAGAGTAGATAGAAAAGAAAATAAATAAGAGAGAAAAAGAATATCCTCTGTCCTGCCTCATGAGAGAGGGGATGCAAAAAAAACCTCCTATTCTAATTCCGTACACTCTATCCCATTCCTCTTGTTTAATCCCACTATCTCAAACGTCTATTCTATCCTCTTTATACCATCCTAAAGGCTGACAATGAGGTGGCTCCATCCTTGGTCTTGCTAACGCCTTTAGGCTTCGGTAATCACTGCCCATTAGCTAGACCTTCTGCTTGTTGCTTGGCAATAAAAAAATGGATAAATCTGATTGTAGAAAATTAGATAATCTATCTATCTCCTCTGGACATAACTTCGAGGCTTACGCAAGCGCAGTCACTTGGAAAGTTGTTAGGGTTACATACATAAAATAAAATACAAAGCAATCAAAACCACAAACCAGCACAACATCTTTACAATGCGTTTGTCTGTTCTTTAGGGACGGGTAAATGCACTCCAATAACGTTTGTATTGAATGCCTCATAGCTCGATGATACGGTCCCGCGATTCCTGACGTTGTACGGACAATCCACAAGGTAAATGGAAATGGCTAACAATGTCCACATATAACGTACAGATAGATAGATATAACAATTTATTGTTCACCAAAACACGAATTACAAAAATGTACAATATGTTGTAAAGAATCTTTGAGGTATCCTCTTAATTATATTTCATAGATATAAACACGGCTGGATATATAATGTTAAACGAATATGAAACTTTAATTGCCTTCCTACTCGAGTTTCCGTTTTGAACCGTCGGTACATAATGTTAATTAAATGTTATAGAATACAAATTCTTAGTAATATTATATTTCCATCTGCAAGAGTAACTTGAAATTCAAAGTTCGATTATATGGGTTCGCATGGTTTCTAGGTCTGATCAATGGCAAATATCGTTCAATTGGCCATGAGTAAAGCCAATCTTAATGACTCATTATATAGAAATAGCCAAATATAGGTTCAATATTCGTACTAAACATCCACATAGACCCAGTACTTATGGTAAAAATTAATGTTTTTAATTAATTTCTATCCGTGCAGAAGCGGAGAAAGATTACAATTTCCCGCGGCCGGGCGGTCTGTCGTAAGAGGCGACAAAACAACCCCAGCCAGGTGGAAGAGTATTTGCTCGTCTGGATGTCTACAACCCCTTGGTCTAGAGTATGCCGTGATAACAACCTTGAGTAGTGTTCCGGCATTAGTGGCCAGATTCCAGTATCCCTTTCGAGAGCGGCAGCACATTGGTAGCGCCTTTGATGTTACAAATGTCTATAGGTGATGATAACCGCTTCCCATCAGGTGGTCCGTCTGCATGTCTGCTCAATTCATGCAATAAAAAAATTGTAACATACAAAGACAGACGGGCAAACGAACTAACTAGTGTCCTGAGTTTCATTTTTACCAAAATAATTAAATAACCATATAAACATTTCATGTGTATATGTGTATGAATATTATAAACAGGCACATTAGAAGAAGATGACTCTGTAATAGGTATGTAACTATCAATCTCGATGTAAGTGATTACCAATAATGGAACTATTAAGAAACTAATTTGGGCAGTCCGTCAGCCTCCTGTTGACACCGGGGTGTCGTGACGAGCCGGTGGTCTCAATGTCACGATAAATAGCCGGTAATACACTTAGGCACGGGACGAGCCGGCCGTAATAGCTTCGGGCGTAACGTGATTTGCTGGTTCTCTATTACCTTAATGCTCCACAAGAATTCCGCCAACAAAGGAGGGATCTTAATATGATATCGACGGAAAGGCGTCACGTTCCTATGTGTAACGGTGTGTGTTGAATTTGAATTTCAACCGTATCCGCCAATTTGACGATACCTGTATCGCTAACATTAAAGCCGTCTCGTAAAACTTCTTTTATTTTTGCGGCTTTGTATGTAACATTTGTTTTAGCGCAAATCGTGTAGTCTTGTTGCGTTTACTTACGTATCTAAAAATTGTTTTTATATTCTATTATAAGTGTAAACGTCATCGAAACTTCGCATTATAAATCGATAAATACATGAATATTAACCACAGAAACATGAGAAAGAATAACTCTATTCGATCATTTGATAGCAACACATTTAAATATAATACCAAGATGGCTTAAAGAATGGGCTTTACCTGGCTCAGTAATCTCCAACGTCTCCGTATAGTCACCCCAAGCCTCGCAGTTTTTAACTCACTATTCCAAAAGTCTTTATATCATCTCAACATTATACACATTTTAAATAGCACACAATTTATGACTTACTTAGTTTACTGAAGATCGTAGCACCTGGCGAATGGTAGAACTACTATGTTTCTCCCATAGCATACTCTGCCATACCTAGACTAATTAAACTAATAAACCTTTATAGTGATATTACTGATCTACATGCAAATTCATATTACAAATTTCGTTGAATTATTGCATCTCATATTATTAATTAATTTCCGTTTTTTTTTATGTATGGCATGCGTTCGAGTAGATGACAACCTGTCGCCCTGGTTTGACGTCAATATTGGCGTCAGGCAGGGCTGCATGCTGTTGGCTTTGCTGTTCATCCTATACATGGACGATTGTCTCCAGAGAATAAGATTGATGGATGTTGGGGTGCGGATGAGTGATCTAGTTGTAAGCACCTTGCTTTATGCGGATGATGCCGTGCTTTTAGCCGAATCGCCATCAGAACTGCAACCACTAGTCACAATGATGAAAGATGACTGTCAGGCGAGAGGCTTACATTTGAATGCGAAGAAAACAAAGGTTATGGTGTTTGAAAGAGAAGAAACCAGAACGAATGCAAGGATAATGGTCGATGATGTTATGCTGGAGCAAGTGGATGAGTTTGTATATCTTGGATGTGCTTTTAGCAGGGATGGAAGGTACACCGCTGATATAGAAAGAAAAGTGAATTTGGGGAATAGTTTGAATGGAGCGTTAGGTAAACTTCTAGGCGCTAAGAACTTCAGCCAGAAGGCCCAGCTCGCCATACACAACGCGGTGCTGGTACCTACGCTCACGTATGGAAGCGAGAGTTGGGTATGGAAGAGAGAGTAGAAAGAAGAAAGTAGAGTAAACGCGGTTGAGATGCGAGCACTGCGCAAAATCTGCGGAGTGACGCTCGCGGACCGCGTTCGTAATACCGAAGTAAGAAAGAGAGTTGGTCTGAAAGAAAGTGTCGGGGTGAAGGTAAGGAAAGGAATGCTCCGGTGGTTCGGGCATGTGGAAAGAATGCATGTTGAAAGAATGACTAAACAGATATACAATGCAAAAGTGGATGGATGCAGAAGTTGTGGAAGGCCACGACACACCTTCCATGATCAAATTGATCGTGTACTAGCGGAGGGTGATGTCAGGAGCCTTAAGAACAGACGAGCGTGCATGACAAGAGCTATGAATGTCAAAGAAGCAAGTGAGATGTGTAAGAATGGGCCTAAATGGCGCTCTGTTGTTCTTGCCTACCCCGCAAGGGAACTGGCGTGAAGTTATGTATGTATGTATGTATGTATGTTTTTTTTATTTCTTTATATTGTTACAATTTGGGTCACCTGCATATCTGTAAACAAATCACATTTAGTACCCGCCAGCGTTTGAGCTAATAACATTAAAACTGTTTATGACTGTCTTCTTTTGTTTACTTTGTGTAAAAGTTTGTTATTGAAAAAAAACAGCCCCTTGTGTATTATAATCTTTATGGTAGTCATTAGCCAGGTGTGATTCTAGGAAAACTCAGTCCACGCGGTCAAGCATACATATTGTATTTGTACAGTATAAAGCGATACCTCTGGAAGGGTGAAGCAGTCAAGCGATAACCACAAGCGAGGCAAGACGGGTGTACATTCGATAATCTATATAGTGACGGACTTTGCGCGTGTTATTGAATCATGCATTACGTTTGGACTGGTTGTGTTCAGTTATATTTGTACCTGTGTTATACGTGTTTGTATAGTTCTAATAAATTCTATAATAATTCCAACGGCTTTTAATTAGTCCTGCAACTCGTAACAATATTTTATATGTTTAAAACTTAATAGCTATTAAAGATTTACTTTTTTCTTCTTTAAATTAACTATATTATAATTTTTCATACTACAAAATATCAAATTGCATGTAGTGTGTATAAGTAATTACTGCATTTGTCATGTTTTTTTTATAAAGCTATGGACATCCTTAGTATTAGTGGAAGTAATCGTTGGTAAACCATATAAATAAAATAAAATGTTTGCCTCGCCTCACGCACCACTTAAATACTATAAATAACTTGAAAGTACCGTCAATTAAATGCTCGCAATCTAAAATATCCAGCAACTTGTTAGTACCTGATGTAAATGCCACCAAAAATTTAGTAAATATAACAGTATTGGATTCACTACTTAATGCTTTTAATTCACTGTAACAGATCAATAAATATCTGCCTTAAATAGCAATTGTTACGTGATATCTAACATAATCTATTAAATTATGACATTATTATATGAGTAATTACTAAAACTGTAGCTCCATAACATCTCCTGTAAATATATATTAGCGGCTATAAATTTGGTTTGTCAACACAAGTAAATTTAATATCATCTGCTCTTTGGTAGGGGTCAAACAAAGATAGCGAGAGATCATGTAGTACCATTGTGACTTTAGAAAATTTGATTCAGTTGCATAATATTAAATACTGTATTTATTTACTTACTTGTAAATTTCTAGTAAATAATATAAAAAATCTATCTAGATTATTGCTTCGTTTTTTAAATTCCTTTGCCAAATAGAAAAAGAATAGAATAGAAAAGAATAGAAAAAGCTTTTTCCGTGCAGGAACAGAGAAAGAATACGATTTTCTGATTTTCCGGACGGCCTGTCGTAAGAGGCGACAAAACAACCCACAGCCAGGTGTTAGGGTATTTGCCCGACTGGATGGCTACCACCCCTGGTCTGGAGTATGCCGCCATAACAACCCTGTGTTGTGTTTCGGCATTAGTGACCAGGTTCCAGCCTCCTTTAAGAAAGAAGCAGCGCATTTGTAGGACCTTTGGTGTTGCCAATGTACATAGGTGATGGTAACCGGTTTCCATCAAGTAGGCCGTCTGCCTGTCTGTTGAACTCCTGTAATAAAAAACAAGTAAAATATAAGAACAAAACCCTTATTATATCGTCTTGTTCGTATGTCTTGTCTCTCAGTCCGTCCAAGAGTTTGTGTGTCTTTATTAGTTTATTTGGAGACTAGTATGTCTGTTAAAGATCTGTTATCCATGAATCGCTATAAAAGGAAGAAGCGAAATTACAAAAAAACAAAACGCCACACATGTATATACCACGCAAAAATCTGAATAAATATTTCTAGATATATTAGAGTATAAAAACAGTTTCAATAAGGTATGTTATTGGTAGTTTTTATAAAGATTTGAATATTTCGGTTTAACGCTATTTTAAGGGCTCCGTAGCCAAGTAAGAAAATTTAATATTCTTCAACGCTACAAAATACTGCTTCTTAGAAGCATCGATGGGTTTGTTTTTGTATCTACTAAATTAACAAACAAACTTGAGAGATATTAATTTTCAGAATAGTACTTTAGTTAAGACAATACCGTTTATATTTAATCCCACAAAGCTGCATAATATTCTTATATTCAAAGAGCAAAGTACGTCATGAGTGCCACGACTTAATATCATGATTTTAGCTATCAGACGGCCATCGCCGCCGTCTTAAGTGCACTTCACGGAGCCGTCACTTTGAGACATGTTACTAACACGCCTGATATTGACACCGGCTTGCATTATACGAACATATATTTATCTAGTACTAAAAGTGGTCAGAAAATTGTGTTTTCTTCTTTATTAATGCAGCAAGAACTTAAGTAATTTAAGTTTGAAAGCTGTATAATCAAACGAAAGTTATGAGATGTCTTTTAGATTTTATATAACACTGATTAATAATGACTTTGTTACTCTTGATATTAAAATGGTTTCAAATAATTTTATGTTCGCGATTATCGAACCTTTAAATGATTTTGGAATATTGACTCTAATTTTAAAATAATTTTCAAAATACACTAAAAACCAGTAAATATGAGAAAGAAATAATTCTTAAACCTATCTTATACTTCAGAGAAACACTTTTGAAGTGAAACTTCTTTAGAATCGTTGTGATTTGAAACTCGATGAAACGAAAAAGCGACACTAAAAAATGATAAATTTATAGGACTAAGCCTGCGAGAGAATGAGATAGATTACATTATATTTAAACACTATGCTCATACTGATAGACTTTGAAATGTTTCGAAGATTTTCGGTAAAACTTCAAATTTCGAGTTTTAAAGCTTAGATATATAATAACGATATAATATATGAAATGTGACGTCACGAAATTTAGAATCCCTCCCACCCCTTGTCACACTTTGTTTTACTTCTAATGCGTGTGAACTGCACACACAATATTTTTATAAGTTTTTCTTATATATATATCCTTTTTGAGAAATTTGTATTTTTAAAAACAGTAACGTGCCATCATGGAACGGTACTATCTATCTTTATACCTTTCCATCATCATT
This sequence comes from Dendrolimus kikuchii, assembly GCA_019925095.2. Taxonomy (NCBI): domain Eukaryota; kingdom Metazoa; phylum Arthropoda; class Insecta; order Lepidoptera; family Lasiocampidae; genus Dendrolimus; species Dendrolimus kikuchii. Next base: position 16,454,240 of record CM034389.1, read on the forward strand.
TTAGGTCCTGGTGGAAGCGCTCGCCCCGTTCAAGATTAAAATTACCTAGATTATCAAGAAATCTAAACCGGGTAACTTTTTTTTATTTTTTATTGCAGGAGATCAGCAGACAGGCAGACGGCCCACTTGATGGAAAGCGGTTACCATCGCCTATGGACATTTGCAACACCAAGTTGCTGCAAATGCGCTGCTGCTCTCTTAAGGGAAAGTGGAACCTGGTCACTAATGCCGGAACACAACTCAAGGTTGTTATGGCGACATACCTTAGACCAGGGGTGGTAGCCATCCAGTCGGGCAAATGCCCTACCACCTGGCTGTGGGTTGTTAAGTCGCCTCTTACGACAGGCCGCCCGGCCGCAGGAAATTGTATTCTTTCTCCGTTCCTGCACGGATAGAACTGGAGAAAGTAAACTTTAAGCTCATATTTAGTCTAAAAAATTTAAAACTAGAACCAATTCATTACTTTCGTCAATATCCGAGTATTCGCTGTGTACTCTAAAATGTAGAAAGCTGCAGAGATATTCAGGGCCACTTTTTTTTTAAACTGCTTTGGTATTATTAAAACGCTGTATTAACGAAATAAGGCACCAGGCGTAATACGTCAGGCGCAATGGCAGTCAAACGCGAACCTATTCATTATAAAGAAAAAACTTGTCATGCATTTCCTAGAAAGAAGTTGATATTACAAGAAATCTAACAACTTTTACTCAATTTTTACCTATATCATATACTACGCACTTTTTTACCATGCTAGCAGAAAATGAATATGATTTGTTTGGAGTTGATAACCAGTAGTGAAATGGGTAAATAGTAAAATACAGAGACTCGGAATTTATCTCAGTCTGATTAATAGAAAAAAATGACACAAAAGACACTATGACACACAATAAACAAACAGCACACCAAAATCACCAACACACAACGAACAAACAAAAATTCCACCCTGACACAAAAATAAATAAAAAACAACAAAATGTATTAGAATAAGCTATTTTTAAGACTACTTGTAATGTACATTTTAAGAAAAAAAAAAAAAAAAAAAAAAAATATACATATCCTAAGAATAGCATAATAATATTAGCACCTAAGACTCCACACACGCCAAACACCACACCCACTTTATAACAGCAACACTACACAAGTTAGAATAAGTAATATAATAAGTCCAATACATCTATAAACCAATATACAAATAGCAAACAATAATAAAAAAATGTCATATAACATAAAATACTTAGAGATTAAGAAATTAATCAATAAGCACCACCCGTGTCTATGTCGTCAACTTTAATACAATAATAAAAAAAAGAACAATGTTATCAGCGCAATAAAAAGACACAAACCAATACAACCAATAAACTTCAAATTAAAAAAGGTACGGAACTTTAGAGTCCGTAGAACTGTCTCATTTAAAAAAAAAAAAAAAAAAAAAAAATAGAAAAAAATGAGGAATCGACTCATAATTTATTGCCTTTATTTATGTAATAGGAATAACAGGTTAACTTTGGTTTAGGTATTTCGCAGTTTTTCACTAGGTGACGGTGTTGATATATCGATTAGTTAATGCGTTATCTATATTCTGACAATTTATATTGTACTAGAGTTTACAATGCAAAAGTGGATGGATGCAGAAGTCGTGGAAGGCCACGACACACCTTCCATGATCAAATTGATCGTGTACTAGCGGAGGGTGATGTCAGGAGCCTTAAGAACAGACGAGCGTGCATGACAAGAGTTATGAACGTCAAAGAAGCAAGTGAGGTGTGTAAGAATGGGCCTAAATGGCGCTCTGTTGTTCGTGCCTACCCCGCAAGGGAACTGGCGTGAAGTTATGTATGTATGTATGTATGTACTAGAGTTTACCTCGTGGCTGCGCCGCGGTTCAAACTCTAGTGCGTACTTCTTGTGTAAAGAGCAGACGTTAATACAGGTTACATTGTATTAAATTGTTATGTTAGTGCCATTTGCTCCCGGAAGATTCATTTCATTTTATATCGCAAACTATCCCATCTCCTGGCATGAAAAGTATTTATGTCCATTTACGGTATTAAAACTACATTCAAACAAAATCACAGCAAAACCGATTCAGTACTCCTAGTAGTTTTTCCCTGAAAGCTTAACAAACAGAAGCATCGAGTTATTATCCCATTTTTTAGATGATTTATATTTATATCTATATATCTATAAACTTGACAAATGATTAGTCTCCCATGCAAACTTTTATCTTCTATTTCAACCCGTTCTAGTTTTATTTATCTATCCCCCGCCTATCTATCTGTAAAGTACATAAATGACAAATCACATAAAAATCTACACTACTTTCTGGGGTAACTTTTACATAAATATATCCCAAAATCTATTCTATTATCCAGGATTAAGAATCCTCCTTTTCTACCTTCGGTATTGAAATTACATATATAATGAATTTCAGCCCAATCGGTCCTATGGGTTTTCCGTAAAAGCATAATGAAAAGAGAGACAAATATATTTTATCCCAGAAACTATACCATTTTTCGGGATAAAAACTATCCTATGTTCATCATAGGCATCGAATATATATATGCTAAGTTTCAGCCAAATCGGTCCAGCAGTTTTTCCGTGAAAGAGCAACAGACAGACAAACAAAGTCACTTTCGCATTTATAATATTAATCCAAATTAATAAGGTCTTATAAGCACTTTACACTTACTAATGATTAAAAAATGACATACACTCCACATAGGACTATGATATAGTTAGGTAAATATTGTCAATTTTCTACAATGCCAATAATAAGATAGAATAATATGATTTGGGTAAGCTGTCAGCCTGTTGGCAGGAATAAATAGTAGATTACAAAAAATCTAAAGGTAGTATTTACAGTATTCACATATTACCTACTGATCCCAAACTAGACGCAATCTATATTTTGGAGACCATTATAATGGAATGTAAATTGTCATCCGAGATTTGTTTAAGTAGTCCTTTTGTGTAGTATATGTAATTTTTTATGTCTTGTCAAGATAGTAGTGTAAACATTAAACATAATAGTACATTTATTAAGCCATCGTCAACCAATCGTTACATCCCAGTTGCGTTCGGAGCGTTCGCTTCAAAGTAGCGCTACCTTTAGCATCCTTTATTTTGAGACCGTTAGTACGTATGTCATCCTTCACGGCGTAATTTTATGTATAAAAAAAATTTAATAACGAATCAATCAATTATTACCTTTCACGTAGTTGATGCGTAAAAGATTATTAACTGAATTGCACGTATCATACGTTTTAGCTATCATATTGTAGCATCTAACTGGCCATTGTAATAAATAATAGCAAGGGCGTTGAAGCCATATTATTACTAGAACTAGCGGGCCCGGTAGATGCTACCCTCCTCTGAAAATATAAAAATCTAGAATCCGAAAGTAGTGCGACCTACCGGGTCCAATATATCCACTCAAACACAAAAAAATCATGGAATCTTTGAAAGCCGTTTTTAAGTTTTAGCCAGACTAAGGAACAGCAGTTTATTTTTATATATAAGACTGTACAGGATATAATTAAACAAAATAATCAGTAATTAGAAAAGTTTTCTTTGTTGTTAATGAGTTCTTTATTAAACGCAATAGTATTTGTATCAACCACATTACAATTATTATTACAATTTGAGTGTATTCCAAATTTCCAACCTTAAGTTTGAGTTGAGAACAGTTCTAATCTTGAACGTAAATGCTTAAGCCCTAAACAAATCTAACTTTCAGTTTGTAAAATGAATAATAATAATAAATAATGAAAAAAGGAAAAACTTAGTTATTTCTTTTGAACTAGTGAACGACCTCAAACGTGATTTCCCAAATTGAAGGCTCGTACGATGAGTGCTCCTAAAACGTTGACCGAAAGGATATAAAATAAAATATGTATTGTATATATTTATACTAACAGTCTGTTTCGTCCTTCAAAAGAAAAAAGTAAAATTAAGTTCTCCAAATTTATATGTAGTGCATGATCTTTACACAGTAGTAAATAAAGTAACTTTCCGAGTAGCTTTCTGTTCATCCGCTAATTTCTCCCAAGCCATACATAATTTTTAGTGGCTTTCACCATCATAATCAAAATTAGATTAATTACACCATTTAAATGGTTCAAACCCTATATGACAACTTTTTTACTTAATGGATAGCGTAGACGAATATATTAATGACAATACAATAAAATAAGATATAACATTGACATCTTTTAAATTTAATACTTTAACTTATTTTAAAAAAAATTAACAATTCTTTTTTTTTGACGTGTATATTTTATTAAATTAATTTGGAAAGATTAGGCTTCAAGACATAAAAGTGAATGTAAGTATTTGCACGTCATGTAAATGACAAAACATACTGGAAACTTTATATTATGTAATAATACCTATTCATGTACCTATGTTTTTGCAAATAAAGATTGGTTGATTAGTGTGTGTAATGGTTGATAGTGCACTATAAAACCCGATAATTTGCAAAACTTCTATTCAGATTCCATTGTAGCATCCAAAGCTATATCCTGCTTTGGTCGATCTGATTATCATTGCGTTTCATCATGAGATATTAACCCGATCAATTGCAATGACATAACGGCTTATATCGTTCATAAGTACTTTGAGATACCCGATCGCGCAAGAAATAATCAGACCCACACAATGTTACAGGTGTGAAGGTTACATTACAAAAATAGGTTCATTTTGTCATTTTCGTACCATAGTCTTCCCACAAAACGTTGGCAAATAAAGAATTTGTGTGGGGGATAGGCTACTCCAGAAATATCTCTCGTTAAGAGTTGCCCTTTTAGCGCAAATGAACCTACTCACTTTAATGTAGTAAACGTAATTTTAGTTTTCTTTTTTCAGTTTAGTATTCTTACTAAATTTTATACGTGGAAGTGAGTTTAATTCGATGTTGATATTTTTATAATTTAATTTTGTTCCTTATTCACAGCATTAAATCTGCACCGATTTTTTAGAAACATGGCGTAAACTAATTTTGTATAAGGTAGATACTGGAAATGGTTATAAAGTTTGCGGTAATTTGAATCCAGAGTTTAGGTAAATGAGCTAGGTTGAATATTATAGAGTTGGTACAGCTCTGTCAGCAATATTATTACAAATAATTTACTTATAAATGACAATGTCATATCATTGACCTACCAAAACTATTTTGATTGTTGCGATCCAAGTAAATGGGTAAATGGGTTAATGAAGGGGAAAATGATGTCATCCATCTTAGTTGGATTTCTCTCAGCATCCTCGTGGCACAATGTCGAGCTTAATTCACTTCATTAGTGTTTTAATACAGTTTTTAATTCAGCATAAAAATACAAAGATAAGCTGAGAAAATAATGGCTTCGTAGAAACACATTTGTTTATCTTGAAGTACATTAAATATTTTATTTATTCAACAAATAGTGGATCTAAAGCCTTTAATTTAATTAAGCATCGGGTTTTGCTAACTTTACATACCAATTAATTAGGAATATAACTTTCAGTTAATTTTCCAGATAATCCAAAACATAAACTGAACTTTGATTTAATTTAATTATAACACACATTCCACAGATTTACACAATTATCCTACGGCTGGGGTCAAGCCATTACAATAGAATACACATAATAGTCACGCTTGTCTAAGACGATTTGGTAAGTGTCAACAAATGGTAATTAGTCTTTGTGCAAGTTTGGTCACGATATTTTTCAGCTCCATCAGTATGTGGTAAGCCGTGATAGCCTTGGGTTAGTGCACTCGCGGTTCATTACAATTACGTGGTTTTGAATCCTGACTGGAAAATGAGAACCATGTAGACCATTTTTTTGAACTATTAATCGTTATGAAACCTGCACATCCAGATAACCGTCGTGTGAAATTCACTAATCTGCCCTAGACAAGCTTCGCTAGTATACCATCGGTTCCTCTAAAATGATAAGCCCCGAGCACAGCACTAGGACGCGAATGGATTGATATATTATAGTAAGTAGTAATAATGGTAACAGCATACACATTAGACTGGAAAAAACTATTTATTAAGGACACGTGTATCGGCTACGACAGTGCGGATACTTTAGTCACTGTACTATAAACACTGTATATTTCTAACTATAAAAAATTAAAGCATGAAAAAAGGCTGATAAAACAAGTGTATGGAAAGAGTGTCATACGCTGGAAGAATGTACCGCATGGGGTCCCCAACGGCATAATCTGATGTCAATCATCGGTAGGGATCTCTCGCTGTGTAGCGTGGTTGACCAAATGCTACCCAGCGAGTTGAATTGGCCGCCGGTGGCCTCTTTCTGCGATGACGTTATGTCCCAGAAGGAGGCCTCCGAAAGAATGAGGGAGGAGGATGAGCAGGCGGACCCCTGTCGCAGACGGCAAGCAGGAGTTCGCAAGCGGCGCTTTGCTCATCTCCTCCAGATATCTTAGTGCGACTGGGGGTTCGGAGTACCCTCCTGGCAAGCCATACCCAGTGTCATGGGGTGTTCTAGTCCCGTGGTAACCCCTCCTTGTCGGCTTACATCGAGGTGTCACGGAATTCATACTCATGGTTCCAGTCCCGTGGCGCCTCATCATGATGAGGAGGGACGCTGGAAGGTTTAGTGAGTAGTTTGGCGGTCGGTGCTTGCAAGTTCTAATATGAAGCTTGTGTGCAACACCGGCATCTGAGAGTCCCACATATCCCTTGTTGGCCTCCCCCGGGGCCCGAGGATATGCGCAAATGCATTTCCCCAGCGCTGACAAAAAAAGGGTAATAGAGTTGGTACTGGTAGATCGCGACGTACTTACCATGATCAAATCGCAAATGTCTTAAAGCGCTTATAATAAACATGTATGTATGAGGAGATTAATGAATGTAGTTGAATCAAAAGATGTTGGTTAAAATCGTAGCAAGTGGACATCCATCGTCTCTGTCTACCCCTAAGGGAAACAGGCATGATAATATGTATGTACAATAAATTATTAATCCACATCAACATACAGCGAATAGAACTTTGAGACCTGTCGAATTTGATAGAACCCCTAAAATACCTTAAATAACAAATATCTCAGGCTATATAAATACCTGAAGGCAAAACTAAATTGTTTTGCAATAGTGAAGTACCAAACTAACCCGCTCAGTTCTAGTTAAAAAGTTAGAAATACAACAGTGTGTGTGATTTTCTGTATACATTAGGTATATAGAAAGCTACACACATGCATGTGCAAATGTTTTTTTTACTTTAGTGTAACATACGTGGAGTTCTAAAGTTGCTACTACTATTTTTCTCCGAAATATTTTACAATATTGTCTGTATTCAGTATATACTAGTAATCTGAAGAGCTTATAATGTAAGTATATTTGATAGTGCTCTTAGAAGCTATAGGTCAATTTTATAAAAAAGAAAATTCATTATACCTATGACCTTATTAATGGGTGACGATATATTATGTAACTAATATGTAAATATGTAAGTAAGTTTGTTTGAATAATTTATATACCTGATAATAGAATAGATTCCGCGGGAGTAAAGCTGCGTGATAAACCCTAGTTGATTTTTTATATATTTTATATAAAATATATATATATATATATATATATATATATATATATATATATATATATATATATATATATATATATATATATGTATATATGGATTTTTGGTTTAGGACACAAATCATATTAAACCTTTTTTTATTCAATTTATTTTAAAAATAAATATTTTTTTAGTATATTAATGTTTCGGTCACACAAATGGGTATACGAATATTATACAGGTTATAATAAAATTTAGAATCACACAAAAAATTCTACTACCATTACTTCAGGGGTTATCAACTACCATATTGCTCATTGTTCAAAGGTACCTGGAATAAATATAATATTATGATAGAAATGAACGTAATAAGACCTCCAGTAGGTATTAAGCTTGCTTTTAACAACTTATCATACACGATAGTTCAAACCACCGTAGGCATCTAAGCGATCATTATTACTTGGCACAATGAAGGCTAAGCGTCTTCCCCGTACATTGCCGATATCACTGGGTGCCCATCCGTCCTTTACCGTCACTACTGCATCTCTGTATAGGCTGTTATCCCGAACATTCCAACGCTGCCTTCCCGTTATCGCAAAGCCCAAGCCAATGCCGGGCGGTCTTTATTTTGCATTGTCTCGACCGGCGGGATATAATTTTGTATCAGTAGCAAAGCAGAAGCTATTTACCTGGATAGGCCAGACTCAAGCCAATGACTGTGACAGTATTTTAGACATAAACTTAATGAAAATTTCGGCTTAGCCGCGTAGGCGTTTCACCACTTCAAAAGGCAATTGTAATAAATGAAAATAAGTCATCTTTTTAATTAATTTAAATTGATTACAAAATTAGTTTTGGTTTCTTTTTTTTTACTGCAGGAGATCAGCAGACAAGCAGACGGCCCACTTGATGGAAAGCGGTTACCATCGCCTATGGACCTTTGCAACACCAAAGTTGCTACAAATGCGCTGCTGCTCTCTTAAGGGAGACTGGAACCTGGTCTCTAATGCCGGAACAAAACTCAACGTTGTTATGGCGACATACTTTAGACCAGAGGTGGTAGCCAGCCAGTCGGGCAAATGCCCTACCACCTGGCTGTGGGTTGTTAAGTCGCCTCTTACGACAGGCCGCCTGGCCGCAGGAAATTGTATTCTTTCTCCGTTCCTACACGGATACAAAAATGGTTAATAAGTCCTGATATACCTTTGTGCTTAACACTTACGAGTCCTATTAGAATAATCTGCATTCGAATTCTGGTAGGAAGCATATGCTGCTTAGGCAGTTTTCTAATATAATCTACATATTGTTACAATTAACACGTGCTGATAGTGAAACGGATCACGCTGATGAAACCTGAACATCGAAATATCTGGTGTGTGAATGCTGCCAGTCGGTTTTGGAGAAGCATGGTTAGGTATACGTATACAGTTACATTCCCGTGTTAATGTAGGCCTGAGTCTTACACTGGGATGTTTATAGGCTGATATTATAATAACATTATTCTATTTTAATCTGAAGGCCACTTTTCGGTATTTATGATCACAGAATGAATTAAAAATCAAGCTTCAAGAAGTAATGTTAAAATATATATTTTTTTAAATTGTAATTTTATTTTAGAATAATAATTAATTGATAGAAATGTATGTGTACATTGGTTTTTTTATTGAAATTGTCTCAATATATTTTGCCTTATTAGGCGTACAATTTTCAGATCTTACAACTAAAACTAAAGTAAAACTAATTTACAATAATAAATAGATTAATTAAATAATAATATTAAATGCCAAGCAAAGCATTAATTAATAAACAATAAATAACATTAATAATCATGAGAATTTATCAATTAATCCTCGTTTTTATAATAGCATTTCATTATCAAAAATTTGTTTAGGATCTCTTAAATAATATGGATTTTTGCCTCTTTATACTGTCAGGTAATTTATTGTATATTACTGATGCAAACTTTTTTTGCATCAGTAATATATAATACAATAATGAATGCCATTTGAAACGATCAGCAGCAATATGTAGTGGGTCATGCATGGAGTCGTTAAATGTGGTGCGGATCTGGTCGGACCAACGCATCGGGCTACGGCCTCGGGATCTTTTTCCTTCTATTTTGACGATTAGTTTTTATAAATTATCACCTTGTTTTCCGACTGGTCCTAAGTACTCAAAAACACTCTTCTTCAGCGTCACATCTTAAAGCGTCAACATGACTGCGATCAGATGCTTTCAAAGTCCAGATCTCAGTTCCATAAAGAAAATGAAAGCTGAGACATGGCATTCTTGCCATGTCAATTCTGTTTTTCACAGTACTCTCTCCACCTGTTAGAAATCTTATCAAAAGTTTTTCCATTTTTACCTTCTATAACTCATGTTTTGAACTTGAATTTTTTAAGAAAGAAGACGCACCTTCTTGAAAAGGTCAGATGTTTTATATTTCAAGGCATAGGTTTAAATATTTCTGTGAATGTTGAGGATAAAATCATTTTTGTCATCTTTGCAGCATTTATCGATCATTTTACACAAATTTGAATATTCTTCCTGTACTTTCATATCGTGCAAACCTCTAGACCTAAATTCTTTCCTATGCTATATAAGCGCCCAAGTTCGTTCAGAGGTCCATGCAGACTTTTTTGACTCCACGTGTTTCTCCTCTTTCATATTCGCCCACGTATCCATTATGAGGGACTTACGCTTTAACCATTATGCATCGGCATTCATTGATATCATATCAAGACTATCTTACTTCCGTTCGTTGCAATCCCTAACTAAACACGGTTTTTTGATGGGGGCTTAAATGAAGCTTGCGTTAAGCCGGTTTTTTAGGAAGTTTCAATCGAAGAGTATATATAATTAACAACCAGCACGTTATGACCAGAAGCACATTCCTCACCCAAATAAGTTTTTACGTTAAACGCTGATAATTACCAGCGGTTATTAATCAGAATATAGTCAATCTGATTCCTGAATTTGTCACCAGGAGACTTCCATGTAATAATTGTCTCGAATGATGCTGAAAGCAGGTGTTGAGGGATGTTAATTTCCTATTGATGCAGAATTCAATAAGTCGCTCACCCCGTTAATTTCTTACACCAAGTCCTCACTTTCCCACTACGTCTCTAAGGTGGTTATATGACACACAAACGTGTGAACTACACACGAACACAGTTTTTTATTTATCAAAATAGACTGAAAGACCACTTTAAAAAATTAATGACTAAAATGTGGTATTTTCTCTAAAGGGATTCTTTTAGGTACACTGATCTTTATATAAATAAAGTTTTATGAAAAAAAACACAATAAATTGATATTTAATACTATTTCTAGGATAACGGTGGGAGCCTGCAGTGAAAGATAATGCTCGGACGATTCTATCACGCTCTATGCCCGATAACGCTAATCCGATTTCAAGTCATCCCCGTCCGGCCGGTCGGAACGTCCGTACAAAGAACTTCCATTAACAGCCGAAAAACCCTTGAAACGTTTTACCGTAACGCCTTTCGCTGGCACTACTGTATCTCACCTAGGTTGTCACAATAAAGCTTATCGGGGCATACACTTATGACTCGAAGTATACCCGAGTCATGTGATCTGAGCAAACCTTTAAGATACGCGGCGCTGTATAAAGAAAGACCAGGCCTAGATATAATTATATAAACTAAAGCACCTAACATTAATACAGGTATATGTGTATGTATGTATATTAATATCAATATAGGTTCGCTATGTAGTTATTTAAATAAAGCTCAAATTAAAACTATAAAATTATGAATATACTGTAATAGAAGATTTTTATTTCACTATAGCTTAACAAGATATATCTTTATTGTACACGAATACAAAAATGAGCTTACAAATTTAAACTATATCTAATTATGCACAAAGATCGGTCTTATCGCTAAAAAGCTGTCTCTTCCAGACAACCCCAGGAATTAATTAAAATGATAATGGCGATAGTTATATACGTAACATATAGTATAACTACTTACATTTAAAAATTAATACATAAATCATATATATGCAGAAGTTTTATATATTGAATAGGCATATACTATACGGGTTGTCTGGAAGAGATCGCTTCTTAGCGATAAGACCGCATTGTGCACATTTAGAATATTTTTAGGCTATAAGTTTTTCTGTAATGGTGTACAATAAAGTGTTCTCTATCCATCTATACTTTTTATAAATACCATACAAATACATATCTACAAAAATATATAAATATTTTTGTATAACGAGTATAATTATGTCATAGTCAAATATCGAAGCTCTGGCGCTTTTGACTAATCAAACCTCAGGTCAGTTATAAAGTCTTAGTCAAAGTCCAAATAAATGACGTTTTTCTGCCTTTGACTAACGAATTTTTGTCTAAGAGAGCCTAATTTATACAGTAATTAAACATAGAACAAGTGCAGTACGAATCGACATTTGACCAGTTTGCCTTAGTCGCTTCTAGGATCGAGTAGACAAAGCCCGAAACAGATTATCCTACTTCTAAGTTTGACTAAAATATAATATTTTCTTAAGTTTTCGCGACTTGTATACATAATAAAACTACGTTTTAACGGTTTTAAGCGCGGTAATTTTATTTGATTTTGGTTTTTCCGACGTTTCGGCCACTTTTCAGTGGCCGTGATCACGGAAGACAAAGATGTCAAGTGTCAACGAGTATTGTTAAAGTTTTATTTAGCCTACCGCCAACTTGTTAATTTTAATTTTGTTTATGGTTATTATTTACTCTGTGGGAGCCTAATTTAATTTACTACCGCTTCGCAACATGTTATGGCTTGAAGAGAAGAAGCGGCGCAAGAAACTCTTCAGCAAACATGCCTAGCTCTAATGAGTATTTGTTAAAGCGGTGCGTGGGTTATATTTTTTATTCATTCATTAAAGTGCATTGTAGGTGTAGCTCTATTTTTTAAACTTTCCCCACACTCTCTCCTACCGACAACTTAGAGTAACATTATGGGAAATTGAAACAGAAATCAGTAAAATCCGCCCTCACAACTCAATGAGGGCGGATCACTGCGATAGTTTGAGCAAAAAGACAGGCGTAAAAATTAATTTATTTATGAAGTCTCATTACTTTAGGGAATGATTTGCGTTCCTTCACATCTCAACTGCTCTCATTATACGTACCGATACATACCATAAACTTGTGACACCTGCACACACGTCATTCTTCTATGGTAATTCCCTTACAGTGCAGGCGGTGCCACTTTGGAATGCGCTGGCTAGAACATTACTGACGTTTAAGAATCTACTTGGGAAGCACACCCTTTCCTTAAACAACTATTCCTAAATTGTCTATAAACAATTATTATTAACAATACATTAAATATATTGGGGAAGTGTTTCGCAGTTCGCGCAAAGTAAAGGGTTCCGTAGAGATTATAAACGTCAAATGTTTTCCTCATTTGACTACGGAATCATAAAAATGAATAGGTATCTACCCCATATCTCACTTAACGGATAATATAATAAGTTCGGTAAAATTATATTTTAATTTTAGAGCTTTGATTTTTTTAGCAATCATTTTATAGTTTAATAGTTAAAATGGAGATCTAATTTCCACTTTTTTCACGAATTTTCTACATAAATTGTAGCCTTAAATTACACATTCCTGTCAAGTTTTATCTAGGTAAACCTTGCGGTTTACGAGAAATTAACTATTACATATACTAATATATCGATAGACCGACGGACAGACAGACAGACGATCAACCGAACATGGCAATTACATAAGGCTGCCGTTTTTGCCAAAATGACTACCTAACCTCAAAAAGCTTCATAAAAATCCCATACCTGATGTATATCTTGAATTAAATCCGCTCAAACATTACATACAAAGCAGTTATATATTAGTACGTATAGATGTTTTTGTACAATAGTAGATATTGTAGACATGTGAAAGTGTGATTCTCTTGCGTCATAGCTGGTCAGATGGCTGAATTTCATACAAACGTTGGTGTGGAATGACTGAACGTTTCTTTATATATAGAACTAGTGGCCCGGCGCGGTTTCACCCGCGCTCTGTCCTCATCCCAAGGTATATAGCGTCATGTTATATAGCCTATAACACTCCCTGTTAAAGTAGCTTTCTAACAATTAAAGATTTTTTACAATCGCTTTAGTACCTCCAGAGATTACCCCCTACAACGTCACAAACTCAAAAACTTTACCTGTTTATAGAATAGAAGTATATAGTATAGATTAGTTACAAAATAAAAAAAGACTTAAGAAAAACATAAATTGTCAGAAAAGTTAGTACAATATGTATTTCTGAGATTTCTTATCATTAATTAATTCCTTTTAATATAAGTGTTTCCGTCTGTTAATAACGGAAAGTAAGTAAATAGAAGAAAGAACACCGTAGTTTTTTTAATAAATTCAAGCAATACTCTGGAAGTAATTAAACTACATTCAACTTTGTAATTAACTTTCGGATTGAAAAGAAACTATTAGAAACCGAAGTCATTTTATATGAACGGCGATCATTGTAGTGTGCAAGCGGCTGCCTTTCCGAGATTTTGGGATAATATGGATAATCCACGCCGCTCGAAATGAAGCTACCGAGCGATCCTTTGGCGTTCATCCGACTCGAAAATTATTTATTCATTGCCCGTTTATGACTGCGATTATGTGGTTACATTAATAACATCGTAATTATTATGTTTAACAACATTTATCATTTGTGCGGTTATTATGTTTTACCAGTAAATTACCTTTTTATATCTGGTCTGATATTAAATAAGTAATTACAAGTCTTCTCTCGTTCAACTACGTCAAAAGCTTTTGCTAAATAGTATTTTCTTAAGTTGTTGTGAGTAGTACACACAATTAAAACGTTGTAACGGTTCTAACCGCGATATGTTATTTGTTTTTTATTTTGACGTATCGGCCACTTTTCAGTAGCCGCGATTATTTTGTCTTCCGTGATTACCGTTACCGAAAAGTGGCTGAAATCAAATACCGCACTTAAAAGCAATTGTCTATAAATATTGAGAATTTCTCTTTAAAACTAGATTTAGTTGTTAAATAAGTTAAACGTAAAGTGCTAAAAAGTTTTTTAATAGTTAAGTTTTGTTTATTTATGATCTTTGGATCACAGAAAGATTTAATGTAATATAACAGATTAGTATTTGCTTGATTTCACAGTCGGTATATTTTAAAGACAATGTATGCGCCGATTATAGGATTAATTTGTAAGTGCAATAAAAACAAAAGCTCAAGTCCATACTATTCCGTACTACGTATGTATACGTATCTGGAAATGTCGTTGTTTGATTGTAATTATATTTAATCCATGAAGGAATAAAAAAAATATTCCTTCATGGACTTAAGAGTCAACCGATTATGACAAAATTCAATAGTATATATATATATACATACATAGTAAGTATAGTTTCAATAATTAAGTTTAGCATAAAAATACTTTTGGCCTCGGAAATGGGATATATTTGCGGGGTATGAATTTATGCCAATAACGTAAAAATTACCTAACGATCAAAACAACTATGAAAGATTATACAATACATAGTACAAAAACCGTTGACATAGTTTATCTTTTACCAAAAAAACACTCTTTAGAAAAAACTAAAATCATGTAAAAAGTCAAATTTTGACAACTCTACATACGTAATATTATTTTCCCATATTACTGTGACTTTGGCCAAATCGCCAAATTAAAATAGAATAATTATTTTCCATATTTAGTGTATTGGCCGTAAATTAAGCAAACGGATCACGTAATAATACGAGTCATTTCAATGTGCCTTTCCTTCACACCTTTACAGTTCCTAAACACTCTCCCCTTATCCCATAATTCGCCGTTTAAAAATGCCGCACCACCTAGGCGGATAATCCGTCGTCAATCTTTTACAGCTGTACTATACGTACGTATACTATACGTATGTATGTATGTATGTATGCTGTACGTGCGCGTGCCCCACCATCGTTGCTGCTCTTAACAAGAGCTGTGAAAATTATTGCCAAAAATTCAAACTGTATTTTACCTCCTGGCTACGTCATCGATCAAGAAAGAACAATAAAGTGAGTCCTTTGATTCTAGAAAAGTGCTCTGTCAATAGAGTGTTTTTCGTTTTTTTATTGCGTCATACATTTGGCCATTTTTTTGCAAAGGCGCCGAAAATCCATTTCTGAAACAGCGCGTAACTATTTAGAAAAGGACCGTTACAAGTTTCTTTGTCATTTCACCTTAATGTATAGTAACTTTTCAATTTAATATTTAATTTAAATAAGACCGATTAACTTAATTGGATGCAATCAAATACTACACATAATTTAAAATGATTGAACTGGAAATATTTTAAATATGGAACATGGGTAGTTTGTGTGGTACATTTATGTTTGAAGTACATTAAAGTCAAGTAAACAAACGTATTAGGTCCGCAACTTTCTATCATTGACCGAAGCAATAATATTGAACTCTCACAAGTACCGATTTACAATATCTACTTATTATATTCCTTTTTGTTCTTATCTTTAGATCTGAACATTTATTACTGTCTTATTGCTTGTGGAGTGGCTGGGCCGCGAGGGGGCAGCACAGTCAACAAGAGGTTATTATGTTGAGACTGGCGAAAAATGAGCAAGAAAAGATTTTGCATTTCGCCCTCACGCTGTTGAACACTTGAAAAACTTCCCTGCTTCAAACTTTTAAATATGTTTTTACTGATTTACTATGATCTACTTTCTTCGCAACACTTTTCTAATATATACCTCAACTCCGTACGATTTCATTCGCGATCTTTTTTATATAAAAATCGATAAATATACACGTACTATATATGCGTATAGTATATTCCAAGTCTAGCAAGTTACACTTGTATTACGAGTAACATACAAATCACAAATCTGGGATCAATCCCAGACACCCATACCAAAGTAGATAACGGTACGATTTTTATGAAACTTTACCTGCCAGGAATCGAATTCAGTGCCTCTGTGTCTGAGTGAACTAGGCGTGTCAACTTTTAGATTACTGGACTACAGAGGCAAAACCATTAAGATCATTAAGAAAATCGCAGAAAAATATTACGGTCTGTGTACAACTTTTCCACCCCTTCTTTCGATTCAAGATATTCAATATTCCAAACAATGATAATACATGTTTTATTATTAATTTATAGCTAACTAGCTGATGCCCCGACTTCGAACCGCGAACTGTTTTTCGGGATCAAAAGTATCCTATATGTTGATCAGGGATATAAGCTACCACCATACAAATTTCATTTAAATCGGTCCAGTCGTTTCGGAGATTAGCAGGTACCAACAGACAGACAAACGGAGAAACAAAAAAATTTAAAAATATCTAAATTAGTTATATTTCACTTCTTACATCCCCCTGACTCGGTTTTTAGCGTTTTTTTTTTCATTATACAGAAATTCGACCTGTACAATTTTATTATATGTAGAGATTATAAGCATTAAAAAATGCTATCACGTATATGACTACTGAAATCAGTGCTATATTTTAACATTTACATTTTAAACAGTTTAAAGTGTGTGATAATCTTTTATATACCTGTATTTGCTATGTCCGCAACTTCGTTCGCGTGGAATTATTTTTCACGGAACACTAAGCTACTCCTTATAACATTAGTTATCTGCCAGTGAAAGTCCCATCAAAATCGGTCCAGCCGTTTCCGAGATTAGCCAGAATATCCGGACAGACAGACAAAAATTCCAAACATTGCATTTTCGGAATATCTTTCCTGGTCCGAATTATCCCTCCTTGACATTACTAACAAACACTTCAATTTAATTTATCTGTATAGATAAGGTAAATGATAGATTAAAAAGATTCAGAATAGCTAATGATAGTATTTTAATTTTTGATGTTTAAATTAATATTGTGATTTTAAATGATTTCAATGTTAAATGTAAAAAGGCTATTTTTAAGACAGAATCCTAAAAGTAACCGAAGAATGTTATTTAATATAAAATTTAAATATACAAGATCCTGGGCGCATGGCAGAGCTATATTTTACTCGTCAGACGCCGTTTCAGCAGTGCCAAAATAGCAGTACAACCTACGCAACCACATTCATTTTAATTTAATTTTCCATTTGCCACCAACTTGGTCTTGTTTGTCTCGAAAACATTTATACTATTCTATTTGCATTAAATTTTATCTCTATTATTACCGAAGGCTGTACGCGGACTTTCCTTGTTGGGGGCAAGACCGCAATTTTATAGGTTTATTATATTTGGTGGAGTAATTTAATACTTAAATAAACTCAGATGCATTATATTTTCATGGGTAAACAAATACGGCATAACCTGAAAGTAGTTGATTTCAGTAATTAGCTCTCAAATGAAAAGTTCTTGTCAACGATACATGTATACAATTCTTCTTTCTTTGGGAATTATTTTGCCATGCAAGCTGTTTAGCTATGGAACTCCTATCCTATCCAATTGACAATCGGGCACATTAAATCAATACCTATCTTAAAACACATATCCACTGACCACTATTGTTCTCTTAAATAAAAATTAGTTATTGCATATATAAAGTAATGTATGTATATGTATATTCTTATTTGCATGTGTATGTTATTTATTTAGGTATTTATTTTCTACGTAGTTTTTTATTTATTTACATATATATTCAAAATTTGTTACATTTTTCTTATAAAATATATACATTTATTTATAAAAAAATGTAATAAACTCATCTTCGCCGGCAGTGGGGCCTAGAGTCCAGGCTACGGGTGGTTAAGGCTCCAGACATAGAAATCTCCTCACAATACGGGCCGTGTCCAACAGAGCTGCCTTCTGCATCCGACCCTTCAACCAGATACCAAGCGAGAACCTTTCAAGGTGGCGGTCAAGGCTCTTCGCTATTAGTCCATTCACTGACACCACTATCGTTACTATGATTGTTGAGTCCAGGTTCCACATGGCGGTAACCTCGTGAGCAAGATCAATATACTTTATTTGTTTATCTCGACATCTACAATTATAGCAAGTCTCGCAGACCGATCAACTATCACAATATCCAGCTTGTTGGCAACAATAGTCCTGTCTGTGATAATTGATCAGTCCCAGTAGAGCAGATATTAACCGTTGTCAAGAACTGGGCTTGTATTGGTAATAAGGTATCTCCGACGAGACAAGTCCGTATTTAAGAGCAAGTTGCTGGTGGATGATCCTGGCTACTAGGTTGTGCCTGTGCAAGTACTCGCTGCTAGCAAGAAGAGAACAACGGGAAGTGACATGTCTGAGACACTCACCGGGGCGGTGACACGCCCGACATATGTCAACCGTGCCGTCATTCAGAATGTACTTCCGGTAGTTGTTATTTATTTTATTATTAATTTCGTCCGTTTTGTACTTTATTAGCCAACTGTTGTCCATCGCCGGACGCAAACCTCCTGTAGTTTGCGCTACATATCCTTCCACTTCTTATTCCCACATTACGTGCGTCTCCATTATAAGACTCAACTACTATCTCGTCCTGCAACAGTTATCCGCGGACCACTACGACTTCAGCTTGCACTTTGCTTTGTTTTTCCATACATCAAAGTATTTTAATTTTTGTTTAATTATCTTTTTGGACGCGGGGTAGCCTCGAAGTGATCACTATGAGCGGTTAAGTCACCCATTGTAGTTTATATTTATTAAGATTTAAGTTCATGATGATTAATCGTTATTCATTTACTCCAGTAGAGGGGAACGTAAACAGCAAGCAAACAACAACGACTGGAAGAAAGACATAAATTTAAAATTATAAAAGATTTAGAAAATGCTACAGGACTAGAATTATTTAGTTGAGTAGTAGTAGTTAGAGCTGTGATTTTTAACCTTTACTTGTCATTACATATGTTGTTGAAGTGCACAGAACCCGCTTATCCTTTTTGCATAGAAAACCACAATTAGGTTTAATAAATACTAAATTGGAACCACAACACGTAATAAATACTAAATTGGCAACAGAAAGAAGTTTTCGAGCAAAGTAATGTTTTCAATATTCTATAATGTTACTAAAATTTGCTTATGTCTTTGCAAAAACATAATTAAAAACACAAATGTATACCTATACATACCACTTATTAAATATTTATCACTAAATTAAATTAATGTTTTACTACACTAAGTACCTTTTCCCATATATTGAGATTTGAGTTCGGTGCGGAGGCCTAAGATGTTTTACAAATGATTTAAAAAGACTTCATTTACATATACTTATATAAGGCAGCAATCCCCCTCTATTAAAACTCAATATCTGAACAACAACAAAAAGATCTCCATACATTTTCGCTCAACCCTACTAAACAGTAAATGCGCGAAATGATCCCCACTATGCAGTTACAGTCATCTATCTTAGAATGTAATCCGAAATAATAATAGTTCAGTCAATAAGTGTGCTGCAATAAAATAATAGAATAAGATTATTTGCTCCTAACCATATATGACTATAATATAGTAGTTACGTTCCCTCTTATGTACATACATGTGTTTACAAAAAACCAATAAAGAGAAAACAGATACCAGTTATTTGTTGGGTTTAAATGTATTGTGCGGCAAAAAAGAATACTCGGTGTTATGGCATAATGCGTATAAAGGTACATTTGGTGGGGATTTATGAAGGAGGCCTCGGTTGGTTTATGATGACAATGCCGCCACCGCGCGCCCCGGAGCAC